>VWZV01017426.1:201484-214754 GCA_013397155.1 Irena cyanogastra | reverse complement strand
TTTTTCAGACCTTTTTTCATATCTGCACTCCTTTGAGAATGGTGGATGATTTTAGCTTATGCTTCTGCTAAACAGCCCTCAGTAGTCCAATTTATGAGGTAGGCCTGGAGAGGCCTTAAAGTCAAATCCCATTATGATTAACTGGAGCGACTCTTGACTTTCATCTAAACAGCCATGTCTTCTGAATGAGTGCCAAACATCTTCCCAAAATAGCTACATACAGTATACTTCAGACTCTTTAGAGCATTACTCCACACAGGTTCATGTTATTGTTCTTAGTTTAGCATGTTTTTCATACCTTTTTACAGCTGGTTGAACTATTTTTCTTGGAAGTTAGTTATCTAGGAAACATTTCTTTTATGTGGATGGTTCATTCTAAAAGAAAACCTATTTGTTTGTAAACATAATACTTTGTGTATTTTTTCTGGATGACCTAATAAAAAGTAAGCTTTCAAGTTACTGATACATTGTTTATATCAACTATTATGTTTGTTTTCTATTCATAGTTCTTAAAACACCTTGTTTTTATGGTTTTTGCAATTTTATTTTCTCAAGCTTGAAAGCAACTGAAACATATCATGGCAGTGTACTTATAGCTACTAGCCTTTCTTGAAGGCAAATATAGCTCCAGTTCCTTCTCCTCAAATAGGAATTTCTTCACTTGCAAATATCAAGTTGTACTAGGGAATAAAATGTTCCAGCCAATTACCCAAGCCATTTCTGGTTTTGCACTTCTTTGCTTAAAAGACAATGAGATTGCAACCAAACAACAAAGTTTAGACCCTGTCTGCAGTAATTTTAGAAATGTAAGCTATTCAAGAAGTTGAGTTTTTTGATCTGTTTCTACAATAAAGAAGGATTTTTTATTTTTAATGGATTTTATGAGGAATGACTCCCTTCATCCAGTGTCTTGTGCCCAGGTGTGGTAAACGAACTCTTGAATACTGAGTTTTTCTGTTACAGTTACCCCTTTCCCCTACCTTTGGTGTGCATTGTGCTACCACCACACTTTCCCTGTCACTGAGTCAGGGATGTCAGCAGCAGCTGTGCCAGATGACTGGGACTATAGGGTACGTTTTTACTACATGAAGCAGATGCTCTTCTTTACTTAACATTGATTAAAAATCAATCTGTCTTCTAAGTCTTCCCATCTGCAAAACACATAGGGTCAGGAAGTGCGGCTGGGATTTTGATTAAGTACATGTTTTCCTCTCCTCTTCTTTTAAAGGTATGAATGAAACATGAGGAAAATGACACCAAAACTTCCGTGGTGTGTGAAGATTTTAAAACACTCAGCCAAATTTTTTCTTTCTTTTTTTTCTTCTTCAGCCATAGTAGATTATTTCTTACATCTGGGTTTCAGTAGAAACAGGAAGCTGATGAGTCAAATGTCCACAGGGATTGCCCTTATGGGTATTTCAAAGCTGTTAGCAAGAATGAGGTAAATCACCTCAAACCTCAGCTTTTGAGGTTTGGTGAAGTATGCACTGCTGAAAAGTCTTGGCTTCAAGGAACTTTGGAGGAAGTCCCCTGGCAGGGAGATGGTCATGGAAATAATCGAGTGATCTGTAGTCACAGTTGCTTGAAGTCCACTCTAACTGCAATTATCAGTCCTTAACCACATCCATTTTACAGAAAATGTCCCTCAGTCCCTCAGTGACTTCATTAATGGCTTAGAAAAATATTGTGGAGAGCATAATTTATCTTGCAAGGTCATCACCATTTTGGGGGAATTATTCTTATCTTCCTGAAAGGGAGAAGATGGTTTTAAGAGGGAGCACAGTATCTGCTGTGCTGTATGTGCTGATCTAGCTATTAACAGTATTTGAAGGAATTTTGCTGCATTTTCCTGGGTGAGTGCTAGCCTAGCTGAAGGATGGGAAACTGCATGAAATAAACTGGGATTTTGTTACAGACTCAAGGAAGTTAAAACCTTAAAACCCAGTTGCAAATGCATTTCCCATGGACAGTTCTCTTACTCCATGCAACCAGCCCTATGCATGTATTATATCGCAATTAAAACTCAATTAAAAACAGCTTTCCCAGCAGTTTACTTGACACTTCAAGTGTAAAAACAGGAAATTGAATTGCATAATGAAGAATACTCAGTTAAAAAGTTAACACAAACTAACTAATTTATGAAAAAACTGTCATGAACAAAATTGTGGTATTTTACAGTAAAAATAATCTATTTATGACTCATAGTTAAATTCCATGTCTAAATAACAGGTAAAATAGTCAGATTATGCTTACTTTGAGTAGTTTTATTATCGGAGAGCCTAATAAAGGATGTTTTATACGATCTATTGCAACAAAACCAACATTCAGTAGAAAATAAAGTGTAGAATAATCCAATTGTGCCATTAGAGACAATCAAAGTTTGGAGATTCATTATTTTATCCACAGGCTTGGTAAAATGCACCTTGAAGACATGAGATCCCAGGTCTGATACATGAAGTTCTAGGATCAGCACATGAAAACAATGAACTGTATGGCTTCATCTTTCTTTCCCTTTTTCCAACAAATGTCGAGAAGCTGGAAATCTGGGTAAATAAGAGTCAGTCATATCAATTAATTTAGGAGGAAGCTGTTTGTGATTAAAATATGAAAAATCCCAAATGGTGGATGTTTTTGTGTTTAGTTAAAAACAGAACAAAGGTGGAAACCCAGCTTGATTCGTCTTTCATTTTTTTAGAAATTGTCTAACCTTTTTTAAGGTATTTGAGTCATGTCTAATTCTTTAGTATTATTTGAGCTCTTTGGTTTTTTTCTCTCTTGTACAATGGCATTAGAAATTATGGGAAAATATTCCTTTTGTAAAATTGCAGTATGATGTAAAATTATGAAAATATATTATACAGTTCAAATGAAAGAACCGAGCATGAAATCAGTGGAGAACCTGTCCACAGACATGTTTTCCCATATGAATGCAACAGATAAAAAATGTAATAAATTCATTCATCTACACCCACTTTAAATATCTGAGCCGATCAGCAGTTTCACTGATGTGCGGCCAGACTTTGAAGTCTATCTTAGCTCTCTGGAATTCAACCAGCCACTTTCCAGACCATATAATGCATTGCAGATCTTTCCACATTATGTATTCCAGATGGCCGTATCCTTTGTGCATTTTGCTTTTCTTATTTAGGTTACTGGGGTGATTTGGGAATAAAACTTGCATGCTACAAAGTGACAACTGACATATCCTTATGCTATCATGCTGCTTGGATACTGACGATGGACTTACTTAAATGAATGTTTATGAAGTTTGGGGTTGTTGTTTTTTCTCCCCTCCTTCACTCACTTTTATGCCCCTGGATAATGAGAAACTGAATGTGGCAAATTCTTCATGCATCATACATAAGGCTTGAGTTTCAGAGGTGCAAGCACCCACAACTTTACATGAAATTAATCGTAGCCAGAAAAACTTAGCACCTTTTGTAGATCAAGCCACTGGTGAATGCATGTTTCTCCTAGGATTTCTACAATGAGAAAATCAGCCCATAAATTGAATTAGCTGAGGCCACCAAGCTTACTTTAGGGACCAGATTATCTATACCATTGCAATCTTCTGCCTAAGGTTGAATTCAGTCATTCTCACAGGCATCAGAAAGATCTACTACCACCCAGAAAATGGCAGATAAACAGCAAAGTAATATAAGGATCTTATTCTCCTGGAAGGATCTGAGGACACTGTACACCTTGGGAGATATAGCTATGTCATTTGTCACTCAGACCTGTAGAAGGATCTTCATCTTTCACTTCATATTGTCTGTCTTACTAGATAGACCCGGAACAAAGCCTCATCTCCCTGCCCTCACTTTGCCCTCATCTCTCACTCCTTCCTTGAATCTTGCAAGTCTGGAGAAGCTGGAATGCATTTGAAAAAATATAACTCCAGAAACCACTACTTGTCTCATGCTTTACTATACTACAGTAAATGGAAAAAAAAGGAAAAAAAAAAAGGCACAGACAACTATGAAAAGCCTTAAAGGAACATAGATCTGAAACCTACAAACACTTAGGTACAAGCACAGACAAAACTGACAAATGTTGGCAAAATCAGGGGTTATTAGAAAAAAATGTTGTGGAATAACATCTAAAACATAATGCCACAAGTCTCGTTCAGTAAAGAGATGAAAATTTCATCACTGTAAATAACTTTTCTGCTTTCCATTCAATGACTCACAAAATATCTCTCTTTGAAAAAAGATATTTCTGCTGTAAGACCTAGATAATTGAAATAGCTTGTTTCATATTGTTACTCAGTAAATGCCATCTGGAAACACAGATGTGGCCAGAAAAAAAATGTTTTTTTTTTAAAAAAGATAATTATTCTTTGTGACACCTACTATATCCACCAAAGCTTGTATCAGCACTGAAGAAGCACACTGTACAAACTTGAAATAGGACATGGAGTGAGAGCAGGTTTGTCAGGGATACCAGAATCCATGCTGTTTTCTATTTTCCATCATTTTAACTGTTTAATTTGCAATATGTCTTCTTCCTTCAAAAATTTCACTACAGTGCCCTACCCTACAAAAAGGATGGCCTTTCAGACTTCAAACCAGTGAAAACTGAGCTTCCAAATTGTTAGGTTCCTGGCACAACAAATGTCATTTAGGTTGTAAAAACAAAAGCAATAGAAAACAAACTCCCCCATATAGGACACCACAAGGAGATCTCTGCTTCCCTCTGGCCTGTGGCTATTGTCCAGCCCCAAAAATAGCACTGTCTGATATAGGTTATTTGTTGACTACATCCTGATGCTCTTTACTGAGATGGGAGTAGCACATTACCTCCAAAAGTGATTTTCTGTCTCCTGCAAGAGACATTTCCCAGCACTACTTCAGATGCCTTGTGGCAGCTCTCTTGGCCTCCTGGTGTTACTGTGAAAACCACTAGGGCTCCAGTTTCCAGGAAAATTCTGTGGTAAGGTGTTGGCATCACAAAGGTTACTGTATGTTCCCCAGAAATAATGAGACTGCTCAACTATTTATCCTATGGTTTTCCCAAGTGTCCAGGCACTCTCCCACACCCTCTAAAAAATGGTTTTTTTCAGCTCTCCATATATCCTTTAGTACATACCAGAGGACAGAGATGCTACAACTCTATTTGTAGAGGGATAGTATGGCTAGAAAGTGGAATGACAATCAAATTTTACCCCAGACACTGTCTTTTGTGCACAAATGTTGCACAGTTGTTCCCTTAGCTGTTGTATTTGCATAAGTTCTTCTGTATTTATTCATGTTCCTTCTGTAACTCTTTTTATTTTCACTGTATTCACAAGGAGCACTTCAAACCAGAGCAAATTAGGAACTCTCTGAACGTGGTGATAAAAAAACAAAGCCCTTCCCAGTGGTTTCAGTGGTTGGTGGAGTTTTTGCCGGCACCTGTGACTGACCAGCTGCTAGCAAGGAAGAAATCCACAAAGCTGAAGAGTGCTTATTCCATCTTCTTTGACAAATCTTTGCACTCAGAATAAAAAAGTTCAGGCCTCAAAGACCATCTTTTGTTTTCTGTGTTTTCTTACCAAGCAGGAAATAAGGCTACTTTCATATTGTGCCACAAGGTAAATATCAAATGAAAGTATAGCCCCTTACATTAAAAGAGGAGATTGTTGCATAAATCTCCAAAAATCTTCTTGCTCCCTTGTTGGGATTAATGTTACTTTTCTAATTTAATGCTCAAGATATGTGGCTCTTCAGGATTGCTCTGTTCTAAGTTGCTGTTTCTCAATTTAGTGTTTTGGGAATGAAAAAATTGTTCAGTAAACTTTTGTATTCCCACCAACTGCCTCTTATCCCTACTATTGTGAGAAAAGGTATTGGGAGGTAGGTACCTAGCTTAGCTCCTGCAGTTCTTACGCTGTTCATACTCCTATTTTAACATCGTTATGTCCCAAGGTGTTTCAACACATGATAGCACATGGAATGGATATCCTTACATCTTCCCAAAGTTTGTTTTTTCCGCCTAATGCAGCTGCCACTGTCCCATACACAGGTCCCAGCTAAAGTAGGGAAGTGGGCAGGATCCAGTGGTTCACACAGACACAACATGTAAGCAAAAATGAAAAAAAAAAATACTTTAGTTTGATTTGCTTATACATATTTTTGCATTACTACCATCAGAATAGCCAAGTTGAAGATATATTCAGAGCTCTGAGTGGTGAGGCAAAATGGTTGACAGAGTAATGTCTCTGTCAACAGAGACAAAACCAGTTAGATGATCAAACCCATCAGCTCCTGCACCCTCACCTGGCCTGTGAGTGCTGTCTTCAATCCAGGCAAGCCATGAAGTGTGAACTCTGGAGCACAACATCAAGAAAAAATTCTCTAGGTCATGTGAGAAGTTTCTATTGCAAGCAAACCGAATGCAAATCTCTCACATCCATCTTGTCACGCTGTCTCTTTAAATGATGCATTTCTTTAGTCACTGGCGTGACTTTCAGTGCTGAAACATCAGCTGCTTTTGGAAAAGATTTTTACACATAGTGCTCTGAGTCAGAAAGGGTTGATTTCCCCTTCATTGTGAACATCACTTCCATGTCATTCCCTTATTCCAAGACAGTGCAAACTGTGATGGGAAAAGCTATTCTGTTTAAATTATGTTGACTTTAATGTGTCTTATAACAATTAACCTTCAGCTGCACTTTACCTACAGTTGTCCAGACACTTGATGCTGGGAAATCAAGGGTGGCACAGTATTAAGGGCCATTTACCAGTTGCTAGGGTCTAGTTTCAATCCTGGTTAAATATCTTCCAAACTTTCCATGTTATTCCAGTGAAAACAGAGTAAGTTGCCCAGCAACAAAATGTTATTTTTATATAGTTGGTATTTTGTTTACTGCTTATCCTGAAAGGCATCAAGGAGAAACCATGCTAAAACTGAGAGTTTATACATTTATTTAAAATCTGTGGCAAGGTCTTTGATTTGGTGTTGACAAAGGTTCCAGGATCCCAAAAAGTACATAGAAGTAGGACTTAGGACATGCACCCATCACATAGAGTTAATGAAATTAACCCTTGCTCAGTTGCCTTGAAAATACCTGAAGGTCTGCTCCTCTGAACGGTTTTCATAAAGAAAATCTCAGATGTTGTCCATCATTTTGAAAAATGGATTTCACAAGGCATCTCTGCTAGAAGCAAAGTAACACTAGTATTTTGCCATCATTTTTCTCAAACTATAAACTCAAAGACAAGAAGCGTGTTATGAAGGGTCTGTACATGTGTGTGTCCCTTCTCCTATGCACCTATACCCATCATACAGACCTTCACCTCTCCAAACCCTTAGCCCTGTGTCTGACACTAGCAACTGTATAATAGTTCAGCATCTTGTGTCTCTCTCTGGAGTATCTGTTGATCCCTAGTTTTCCACCTAGAGAGCAGGGGAGATGCATAGGCAGTCTGTGGATGCAGGGCTAGGGATGACATATAGATGTGACCTCATGTGCACACCCACAGTGGATCTGTGAATGTCACAGTCTCCTCCAGCACTGGCTGCAAATGTGTAGGTAGGTAAGGATTTCTTATTTCGAGCATCCTTGCTTGAACACTTCCATCATTACTGACAGGCTTGCTGCTGCTTATTAAAGAATAAGCCCACGTGGTCACACTGACATATGCATGACCTCAGTAAGCCCACAGTCCTACTGACAGGACTTTCAGAGGTATCCTAATGCACATGAGAAGGCCTGTTGCTCCAGACAGTACTGTCTCTAGAAATTCCACTTTGAGTTTGGAACAGAGGCCTCGTCTAAGGGTAGTGCACTTTGCTGTTTAAGAGCAGAAGCAATGCCATAAACATGAAGAAGGGAAGAAGGCATAGTGCTAAACTTAAAACCATACCAGTTATTGCAGGTTATGCTGCAGTAATCCAATCTGTTAGGGGAAAAAATATAAGTGGCGGGGGCGGGGGGGTGGGATAAATGTGTCTGACAAATGTTTACATACCAGAACCGGAATACAGGACCTCTAAAATGCATATGGAGCTAAGTGATCTGAGATCTGGTCTTACAGGTATGTCAGTCAGTTCAAGAGTTAGGGATCCAGTGTAACAGGGAAATTACTGATCAGTTCTCTACAGTCAAAGACTATTTTCCAGTTATAAACACCTTATTGACAACATAAGGATGTCAATCACAACTGGGCAAAGTCAAAGCTGTGTGAACAGCAAATTTTGAACACCACCAAATCTTTTTTCTTTCTATATCACAGTCCCACTGATGATGCTAATCAAATTTCCAATCAATGTATGTAAAAAATGCACACATCTTTGAAAAAGCAGAATTCATATCTTATTTCTATATTCTTTTCTGAACCCCGTGTCCATAAGTAAGGATTGAAGATTGTCAGGCATATGGGAATGGGAAACATTAGCAAGTTTTCTTTTCCCCTGTTGCAGTAAGAGGCTGAAAATTTGCAATAGCTCTTTCTAAAACCAGGGGCGGAGAAAAAGTTAAATATTTAATATCCAAGATTAAAAAATAAATCAGCTGAATTCAATGTGTTTTACTATCAGGAGATACATACAGGTACAATGACAATGATGACACTGTATTAACACCAATGGTATTTTTGGGGTATGACCAAAGCCATGTCTCCATTGGATCAGAACAACAGCTCTCCTTCAGTGACACTGCATAACAAGAATACTTGTTGCAATTTTGAAAAGGGAAATAATTCCAGGAAAAAGGAAAAATTTCCACATATGCCCCAGAAAAATGTAGCCTCTGCTACTGATTTCTGTGTTGCAGCCTGTGTTACAGATTAAACATTTCAAGGACTCTGCGAAATGCTGGTAACCTGTTTACAGCTTCAGGACAATTTTCAAGATGTTTGTCCAAAAGGGAAGATCCTATTTTGGAGAAGAGTTTGTGAGCCTGGACACTTTGGAGCCATTCCTCTTCTTCTTTCCCAGCATCATCAAGGAGTGAGACAGGCTATCCCTGCATTGTCTTCTTAGTGTTCGCATATAGATTACAGATACTGCACACAAATTTCTCCTATTCTTGTTGAGACCTTGCTGGTGCTACCTGCCTTCTCACCCTCCTCTGGCAGCAAGTTCCAGAGGATCACTGTGTTCTCTGTAAATGAGTACCTTTTCATCTGACATAAGGTGATCCATGAATGTCATGGAGTGTCCTCTAGCTCTAGCAATGTGAGATTGACTGGACAGGATCCTCATATCCAAGTTATTCAGAACCTTTATGATTTTGTAGATGTGTCATATCATGCCCCAGCTCCCTTCTTTCTCTGCCAGAGAAAGTCTTCCTAACCCTTCTGCTGAGGCTGCTCTGCCAACCTAAGCATTTTGCTTTCCCTCATGTGTGCTTTCCAAATACACTGCACCTCTCTCATGCTTCAGAAACAGGCTCTGCATGCAGCACTACAAGGTTTTATCAGGTGGCAAAACAATGTCCTCTGCCATTAGGATCCTTCCTGTTGATGTCAAATATATTTTTGGATTTTTTTGGGTAGGTGGGAGGTTTTACTGAACTAAAGTAGAGGAAGGACCAAAGTTATATCCAGGGAGTTGAGGGCTTTGGCTGCCCTCAAGAGAATTAGCAGAGAGGATGTAAAGAAAGGGAGCAGAGAGCTGATGAAAGTCACGGTTGGTGTGTCTGAGGACACAAATAAATAGTAGCTTATGTCAAGTGCTTGTGTGTGATGAAGTAACAGGTTTGAGAGGGAGAAGAAATCAGTACCAGCTTTTGTTCTGCATCCTGGTAGTCCAAAATCTGGTAAATAATTGCTTTGCAGTCTCCTCTGAAGAGGAACAGCGGCCTGGACAAAGGGTTGCTGCTCTTCTGTGTTCTTCTGTGGATAGCATTCTTTGGCTTCAGACTGAAATGTTTTAAGGTGAAAAGTAGAAAGGAAAAATAGATGCCTCAATCTTTAAACTTGGATTTGGTTTTATTTTCCTTCATCAGTGAGACAACACATGTTTTTCAGCACATCTCTCGGCTGGCCAGCTGGATCACTTGCTTAGGGTGAGTTTTCAGTTTCTAGAAATATCCTGATGTAGGACTCGTTAGTGGTCAGAGATCAGAGACTTGGTGTTCATGCTGTGAGATTGCTCACAATCAGATTTCCTGGCTCCTTGGAAGAGCCAGAGTCACCACTCCTCCATACCTCCTAGATGGTATGGCATGAAAGCAGACTATCAGAAAATCCCTGAGCTCCCACTCAAACCACTGAAGTGCACTTTTGGTAAAAGCAGATTTTCATTAAAAACCATGTATCCCATATAACAGTAAAACACTTTCAGCAGAACTACTGAAATGCTGATTACAATAGTATTTCCTTCAGGAATGTCCTTTTTGCTTGAATTTCTTCATGAGTCCCAAGAAATCAGTGGGATTCAGTTGCAATTTGCTGTAACAGTGTTTGTTAAATCTTGTGGTTACATGAGGCACAACTCATATTCTCATTTATCATTCACATATTTTTTAAATCTATTTCTCATCAAAGCCCCTCCATTACAGGTGCACTTCAGGAAAGGCAGCTACTAATCTGACATGATTCATGTACTGAAGACCTGACACCTCCAGCCATTCTTTTCAAGTGCTGTTGGCACTAGTTAATATTTTCCACCTTTACTTTAGGTAATTTCCTAGTTTTCTATAGACAAGAAAAACATTTCAATGACATCCACAGCTCCAAACCACTACTTAGCACATAATGAACTAATTTAAACCAAGTCAATTTGATTCCAATTTTCTGCCATGTGAAACAGATGCTTTTTGCCAGGGCCAAAAGCTGTACATAAAGAACAGTAGCATGTGAGCACATTCCTAACTCTAGGTGTAAATCAAGCCTACGTAGTACTATATTTCAAGCAACATTTAGTATAAAGTAAGAAAATATATGAAGTTACAGCCTTAACCACTCTGTGTTTGCCATTTCATTCCAGACCACTTCCAAATGTAAAATTTTGGTTTTTGTAAAGTTTAGTTTGCTTGTTTGTTTCGGTGATGAAAAGAAGATTCAGTAGCTGCTTATTTTGTTTGTAGGAAAAGTGTGATTTTGTACTAAAATATTTGTAACAATCTGATGAAACGATCAATCTCCACAAGATTAGGTTGTTGAAATTTAACCTTTAAACTACTGAGCAAAAATAGCACCTTTTTTATTTTACCACCTTCCGTGCATCTTCCTCTGTAGCATCTTAAACTGAGTGCATCATAAACTGAGGCAATAATGACTGCAGCATGTAAGACAACCTGTCTTATTCTCCCGGACCTACAAAAGCTGTAAATCTTCTGAGCAACATACAGATTAATGTATTTGCATTTCAAGCTTTTGTATACTTTTTATCACCACATGGCATCAAAGACAGGGTTTAGATCTCCTAAGAAAGTCAGAATACACAATAGTATCTCTCTAATACTGCCACGTGTGGCTAACAATAGGACTGTAATAACAAGGTCCTAATTTAAGTCTAGGCTCCATGTCCTTAAGTCATGGATTACACAGAACACTCTCTAACACAACTGCATGGCTTACAAAAAGCAAGTGCTAGCTTAGGAGAACATTTGACACTTTCAAGTCATTGATGATGGACAAAAGTGCTGTCTCTGCTGTGCATTTGAGAAGGAGATATGTATGTCTTCAGCTACTAGAGAAGGTAGAGCTGTATCCTAACAAAACCTTTGCAAAAAGAAAAAAATTTTTTGTTCCTGGGAGGGAAAAGGAGATAACCAGTCGCTGGGCACATTTTGTCTAAGCAAATACAGCAGAAAAGTCTGTTAGCAGTTTGAGGATAGTTGAGAAGTGATTGCCTGAAGTGAAGAGATGGTGGAATTTTCTGTATAGTGTTTTTGTATTTTTTATTAATCCATTGGGAGGTTCACTTGCTTTTATTGTCCACTTGTTATCTTTAAGCTGTTAGTGAATGCAGTCTGTAAGGGAATTCAGAGCCAAAAGAGCCACACAGAGCAAAAGTCTGAGATGGTAGGAGCTGAGCACACCTGTTCCCTTTGTCACTTAGACAAATAAAGAATCTTCCTAGGGAAAAAAATATAGCATCTTTAAATACAGTCATATCTAGAATGATCTACAATCATCCTGTGTGGACACAGTATGACACTGTGATGGGGAGAAGTGCAGAAAATCACACATTCACAGGTAACAACTTAATGCCCATCAGTGAACCTGACATCTGTGTACCTAGTAAGTGAGCAACTTCTAGAGCACAACTTAAGCAGTACTATAGAGACGTCATTCACAACAGATCTGATTCAGGAGTTTTGTTTCAGAGTAGCTCTGATCTGGTTTGTGCTACATGCTCGTTAGCAATGGGAATACAGTCAACAGGCTGCTAAGGTATGTTCTCTGCTTTAGTTTAACCATAAGGGAATGCATTTTTTGTGCCCTGAGACCACTCAGTGATCTGAAACTCCATGTGCTGGAGTGATTGGGAAACTTCCTTAAAGGCACTCTCTAAACTAAACCAAAAAACTAATATTTCCTGGTGGAACTAGAGCAGCAGCTCCTTCTGAAGTTCATGCTGCTGCAAACGAGAACTAATGAGAATAATGAGAGCTGATGAGCTGCACATCATTTCAAGAGACTGATGATCTCCTCACTGCTTTGGTTCCGCAGTAAATGTAATTCTAGTGACAGTTGCTGACAAACCCAGAAATCATTCATCAGCATATGCTTAGTATGTAATGTATATGTTAAATAAAAATAAATGCTATTTAATGTGAATTTCATGTACTCTGATGCAAATTGTTTCCCAAAACAACTTTGTACCTGTATGGAAGTGCAGGTCAGAGAGTATCAGGAGATTCGGGAAGGGAAATCAGACATACCTGTTCTTTGTGGAACAGATGTTGAAAGCAGCCATTTCACTACAGTTACCACTACCTGTGCTAGACCTCAAACCCTTCCAAAGACTGAAAATCATTTGGTGTGTTAGAAATGTAGGAAAGGGTGAGGTGGAGCCATGGGCAGAATAATCAGCGTGGCTGGGACCTATGGCTAGTCTGCACGTGACTGAACTGTCCATTGGACACGCCTCTTTCCAGCTCTGTGACCAGCAGAAGACACAGCCATGGCTTAGCTGTAGTTCCAGCCAGACTAGCTAAGTGGGCATTGCACATTTCTCAGCACGCTCGGGGGGCTTGCCGAAAACCAGGATGTTTGGGGCTTTTTTCAGTGTCCCAAACGAAACAATGAAGGTAATTATTTCTTCGCTTTTTAAAATGATACTGAATTTGTATCTAATTACGAGAAGTACCTGGAGGGTTTCTCATGGTTGTTTT
>VWZV01017426.1:156164-201459 GCA_013397155.1 Irena cyanogastra | reverse complement strand
TTTTTTTTTTTTTTTATCCTTCAAAAGTGTTTCAGCGCAGCACCATTGTTACAATACTTCCCTGAGGGATCAGCCTTGGAATCTCTGCTCTGGCATGGGTCCCACAGGCTCTAACAAGTGCTCTGTGTTACTGACGGGGCCCTTGGTGGACAATTAATTTGGAAAAGGGAAGTATATTGTATCTGATGGTATTTTTGCTGAAAAAAAGTTCCTGTTTCTCAAAACTGTTCCATCTGCATTAAATTCACCTGAGAGACTATTTGTGTGTCAAATATTTCACCTGATGTTCCTTAAATGATTACAAATGGTAATGTTTTGGTATTTTGAATAGTTTGATGTTACTAAAAAGTATGAAAACTCATAAGAAAATGCTTCGTTTCATGAAAAGAATTTTGTTTCTGATTCTACTGATCTAAGTTTTCATTTTGCTCAAGTCAAGCAAAAATCTTTTTAAAACACCCACATAACAAGGAATCTCCCTCTTCCCTTTACATTTATACTCCTTAGACTGACCAACATCAGTAGGACTGTCTTTAAAAACCTGCAGGTGTGAATGACTTCATTCCGAGTTCCACCTATTTCCCAAATACCTCACAGCTGATGATGGATTTGTCACCAGTAGCAGATGATAGGGCACAAGAATTTCAGCAAGTGGTCCAATAAATCACAGGATTACAGACTCATTTAAGTTAGAAAAGATCTCTAAGATCACTTAGTCCAAAAAACAAAGAAGTGACGCATCAAACTTGATCCGACAACTCATCACTTCTGCAGGTGATTCCTCCACAGAAAATAAATATATTTCTTTTTCAGTAGTTCATAGGTTTCAGAAGAGAAAACTTTTTACTGCAATATATCTTGTAATACTTTATCTTATCTGATATTAATGGGTCTCATGCCAGAAAACTAAAAGGTTCTTTTTTATTTTTTTTAAACTGAAGGGTGCATCTCCAGCAAAGGCCACTGAAATAATCTGTTGTCAATACCTAAAAACATACAGCTATGTCACACTGTCAAACAGGAAGAGTCTTACACACAAACTAGAAGTTTAGTTAACTGATCTGTCAGGAGAGGCATCAGGACAGAAGGCTGTAAGTACTGGATGCCTCTTTCTGTGGCTCCAGCTCACGGGACATTTGCCCCGGGGCAGGCTGCTCTGTCTGACACAGGCTGCTGCAGAACCAGCAAGGGTGACGGGGTGCTTGAAGACACACTCCTGGCTGGAGCCTGGACAAGGGTGTGAGATGCAGTGAGGCACTTTGAGATCTTACAATGGGACCAGCCAGCTGCAGTTTTTCTTTTGTTGCTCAAACCTAGCCACTTGGCTGGAAATGCAACCTTGGTGCAATCTTTGATGCAACCTTTCATTTCAAGGATCAGAATTTTTGTCCTATCTCTTTTAAAAATATGACCACAAAAATAACATAGTGTTGCTTCAGCATACACTAGGGTTCAAATTTTTTTATCTTATTAGTTTGGTATTTTGCTAAGGGATGGAAAAAATTGTTTGCCAGTGATTTCATGTAATGAACTATACACACCCATTTTTCTTTCTGGAGTCCAGAAAAAAAGAACCAAAGAAAAAATGTTGACTGATGATGTGCAGTTAGATGCACATTCTCTGTTTCCAAGAGAACTAAACAGTCTTGTACATTTTGTCATCGGTTTTTAGGAGTCTGCAACTGCACCAAAAAATTACAAAGACAGCAGACAGGGAGGACATGGAGGATAAGCAACTGCAGACATCAGAGGCCACAAACACACATAAATAAAATACCAGTTAAACATCGTGAAAGGCCAAGATGAAATTTCAGGAATGTAACTCTGACATTGAAGTATTTCCTTTTTGAAAATAACGGGACATCTTTGCTTCTAATGACATACAAATGCAGGAGTAAAATCTATAAAAAATATTATATGTCAGAGTTAGCATTACATAAATCACAACCATCTCACTTCAGTCAGTTTTAAACCACAAAAAAACCTCCTAACTCTATTTTGAAACATAATACCTTGAACAAAGCCAAGCTTATTGTTAATGCATTTATTAATAATCCTGTCTCCCTGCATATTTGGGAGCATTCAGACCCTTAGTGTTCCAGCTGGGTTGCTTCATGTCGACTAGAAATATGTCAGATTGCATAGTCTGTGATTGGATACAAACCTTTCACACGCATGTTTTCATTTGAACCCAGATAAGGATCACCCTTTTACAAAAACAAAATGGATGTGATTAGGTACTATATATTTCTAATTGCTCACCTTG
The DNA here is from genome assembly GCA_013397155.1 of Irena cyanogastra. Taxonomy (NCBI): domain Eukaryota; kingdom Metazoa; phylum Chordata; class Aves; order Passeriformes; family Irenidae; genus Irena; species Irena cyanogastra. Next base: position 199,193 of record VWZV01017426.1, on the reverse strand, counting down.
GCTTAGTATTCACTGGAAGCAACTGAATTGTCTCATTAATTTTTTGCAGCTGCCTTTGCAACCCTCTACCAATTTAGTGTATAACTTTTATGTGCACGTTTGAATGTCCAAAAAGAAAGAACAAAAAACACCCCCCCGAAAAAAAAATCAAAAAAGAAACAAAAAAAAAAAAACCCAAACGCCTCAATAACCAAACTCCAAAAGAAACAACAAAAAAACCCCAACAATAAACCCCTTCAAAAAACCAAACCAAACCAAAAAATACCACAAAAAAAAAAAAAAACAAACCCAAACGAAACAAACAAAAAACAACCCAACAACAACAAAAGCACAACAAAAAAATTGCAGCTGGCAGCACAAACTCAGAAAAATTTTGTACTTTCCAAGTCAAAGGTGTCACAGTTCAAATATGCGTGTGATGCCGAAGTCAGAATATCTTCTCCCTTACAGGAAAGCTATACACACAAATGTCAAGTATGTGCTAATTGTCCTGTGACTCAGCCCAGAGTGGCTCTCCTCAATACCTTCAGTCCGACAGCACTCGCCAGTTCAGTTTCCTAATGAACCCCTCTATTCAGGGTGGGTGTGTGACACTTGCAGAACGTGGCATGTTGTTTTAGATTGTAGACAGATGTGCACACACCTCCCAAGAGGCGTTATCCTCCTCACTTTGGTTTGGGTACATTTGCCTTGCATCTTTGTCTCCATTCTCCTAGCTTTTTTCTAAGCTAAAAAGCTGCTACACTTCTTAGCAAACACCCTCTGCTCACGCTTTCTTTTTGGGCCTCAGACTGTGACTCTGAATGCATCAGGAAAATCATCATGATCAGTGCTCTTCACTGTTCCATCTTGGTGTCAGCAGAATAAGCAGAAGCAAGAGAAAATTAAGGAAGATGCAAATCTAGGATCTTATTTTCCTTGATTTGCTGGTGTGCCTCTGGGAAGAAATCATCAGAGACGGACAGGAATAAGGTGCAACACCAAGGGTTCTCAAACCCTTTCTTGGGCAGGAGCCAAGAGATGAGTAGAAAGCCCAGTTCAGATGACCCTCTGGGGATGGTGAAGCCATGCACTACAGTACTTGAAGTTGTACTTGCTGCTCTGTCTGCCCCGCCCAGGTGGGGAAATCCCTTGTTGGCAGAATTGGATGTCACAGTTTGCTGGCTTTGCTCAGTCTCAGAGCAGTGCTGTGACCCCCAGTTGCCAGCAGAGTAGACTTAGGCACTGCTGGCTCATGTAGCTTGCCATCTGAAGGGCTCTTCATCATTAGTCTTGGGCAAGCAAATATTAGAAAATGGGCACTGTAAGAGCAGCACATTTCTTGGCTGTGTGGAGCGGACTGAACTGCCTTTTGGGCCCTTTGTCCATGAGCGGAAGACATTGCTTCAGTCTGTGCCAGTTGGTCTAGACGTGTGCTGAAGGCATCTTCCCTCCTCCCCCATTTCGTAACCAACATTTTATAAGCATAAGCAGGTATGAATCAATGTGATGTGCCATGCTCAAGACAAAATACAAACTTAAAACCAGCCTAATTCAGGAAAGAGCTTCCTGCAATCCTGTAGGATCCACAGCTCTTCCATGACGTCTTCCTTGTTTTAATGCTACATAGCTCTAAAATTTTCCTTTGTCTGAATTGAGCTTATTTGCAGGTCCAGTCCTGGATTCCATCCCAATTTTGTTTAGCAGCCAAAACTCTTACTTCTGTTGAGGGCTGTTCTGTTTCAGAGAGGACAATATGTTGGACCTTGCTGCTTTTACTCTAGTCAAGCATTGTTGAAGTTACAAAAGGCTCCCTCAGATCTTTGCTCATGCAATTGTTCTGACACGGGGAATTTTTACTTTTAAACCTTTAGTAAAAACATTCAGCTAATCTTCTGGGCTCTGGTTCAGGAAAGAAACCTCTTAATGTTAAACATATGCCTTGGAATTGTAATTTAAAGCAAGGGATTTGAAATGCATGTTTCTGCTAAAGACTGCAACTAAATGTTGCCCTAGATATGAGTGCATTCTGGATTTGGGCATTAATGAGGATGTCCAGGGAAAAACAATGGGTAATTTTTAGATTTGCATTAGCTTTATACCTACCATTTGCAGCAGCTTATGTCCAAACACAAGAGCACACATATAGTGGAAGTTAAGCTGTGCTTATATATGAAGGAAAGCAGTGTTCACTGATAGGTAACCAAGGGTATGTCTGTACCTTGCTGTTTACAGAGTGAGATTAATAGATTTTGGGCCTTAGTTCTTTGAGATCTTTAGTGTTCTTTTGGGAGACCTAAGTCCTTTCAACATTCACTGCACTTAAGGGCGTTCAGTGATTTGCAGGATTAGTTCCAGCTACACCATTTTGAAAAACCTCTTTGATACTTGGTGGTGATATGTGAAGTTTGTAGCATTATTTTTTACTATTCTTATTCATGCATAGAGTACAGCCACCTCAAGCACATTCATATGTCTAAAACTGAGATGAAAACACATATTCTGGGGTTAAGAAAACTTTCCAATTATTTCTTTTTTGTACGTCCAGCTTTGAAGACAGAGCTTTAGAACACATTTTTGGGCCGTGTCTGCAAACAAGTAATGAGGGCAGTGTTTGCTGTGTACTACCTGTAGCAGTGGGCACATATGTTAGAGAGTCGGAGGGGTCAAGTCACTAGCTGGTATCACCTTTCTCAAAGACAGGAAAGGTTTCCCGAGTCCTTTAACGGGAGGCATTTGTCACATGATATCTCCAATGGTCTTTCAAGTGTCAGCTGTAACATAACACTTCTCAACTAAGACAATAAATTGGCTTAAATTTAGCAGGAAAAAGACACCTGGCTCTGTACCAGGTCTGATAAGCAATAAACGAAACATTACCAAAAGGGAGGGGAAAAAAAAAATCGAAGTTAGAAAGTCGTTTACAAATTCCACACCCCTGCCCCTGCTCCCCCTCCCTATTTAGGGCTTTTTCTTTTTTTTTTTTTTTTCTGTTTTCTCATCAGGTGTGCTGATGGAAACCTAGAGTACGAAGCTCCGATAATTGTCCCGAATTCCTGAGCCCTCCGTCCTTCAGCGGGGCCAATAATGAAGAAAGAGGAGAGAGAGGCCGGGATGTGCCTGCCTGCCTGGAATGCAGCCGGAGCTGAAAGCTGACACCAGCTCGCTGGAAAAGGACTTGCGAGCAAAGGCTGTCTCCAAGACAACAGAGTATTTTCCCTGTGATGCATTTACACAGTGGGGTTAAAGTTCTATGAAAGCAACAGCTGTTGTAAAAACATTGTATTAAATATGCTTAGAACTGTAAAACGCGTGCTCCTCATGTTGCACTTTGCTCAAGAGAAATGTGGAAACCTGTGGTATGTCCGAGGGAGAGTTTCTGCTCTCTCAGAGGCTGTTTTATAAATGTCATGCTCCATTTTCAGCCTTTTCCTGCTGAGATAGCTTCTTCTTCAGACCATTTTTCTCTAAAGATGATTTCAAGTTAAAAGCTAATGACTAAAGCATGACTGGGTCTACTCCTTGTTTTGCCCCTTTAAACTATGCCTTTTTCTTGAAAACTTAACTTCCACTGTATGTGTGCTCTTATGTTTGGACATAAGCTGCTGCAAATGAAGCTTGCTTATCCTAATGCCACCCATACATGTGGCCCAGCTATCATTTGGAGTTCAAACTCATCAACAGTAATAGTCTTCCATCACTAGAGAGCAATCTCCTGCGATGCTGTCCTGTTACCAACTTCGCTAAACTCTGTGGACAAACTTTCCCCGTGTAAAGCGGACAAAATATTGTCAGCTTCAGAAATCAGAGGCTGGCAAAACAACTGACTGCTTCAGAGCTATTCTCTCATTTTGCAATTCTTGCAGGCTCTTTAAACAGTTACATAGCAGGGCTGTAGGATATCAGTTCCTGCCTTTAAATCCCTGCTGTACTTATAGAAAGTTAGATTTAGGAGACTGATATACTGTGACCTGGGTTTATTTATGATTTTCTGTTCCTGTTTCACTGCATTGGGTCCTCCACCCTGGATTGTGTCTTTTCACTAGAGATTTTGTTTCTTTTTTTTCTGACAAAAAGTAGGTTGGTTTTACTCTTTTTCCAGAGGTACTCAAAATAAATAACATGTGAATATTTAGTGAATTTCCAAGCCTACTGGGTCTGAGCCCATTCAGGCAATGTGAACCTGCCCATCCCTAATAATAATACTAATAGGAAATTACTCATCCACCCAAATCAAGTTTCAACATCTGCAGATAGCTTGTCCTAATGCACTTGGCAATGACGCCAAGAAAAGCTTCTCCATCCTTCACCTAGCAGCTGCCATCATCACAACAGTCCAGCTGCAACTGAGATGGCTAAACATTTCTGCAAAGATGTTTGAGTGTGTTTCAGGAATCCCAGGAAAGAGAGCATGAGAGGAAGGTGTTTGCATATCTGGACTCACAAGTATGCCCAAGAGGGGAGCAGGAAAATATTGCAAATCTCACTCTTCCCCACCTCTTAAAACATATTCAACCAATAAAAATAATCAATGTGAAGATTAATTTTGACCACATGAATGTACGTGTGGGAAAAACTTGTGTTTTGGAAAAGAGCATTCAAATATATGCCTGAACATATACATAGGAGACAGAGAGAGATCTCAATATCTGTGCTTGGTTTACTTCCATGTGCTTGAAGGTACAAACTTCACATAAATCCTGCATCTGTTGGAACCCAGCAAAACAGGAGTTGTGGGCTTTTACTGCTGCCAGAGTCTATGTGTATAGGGTTATACTGTCACCCCACTTCATGCTAGAGACTGGATCTTCATTTGTTGTTGAATTTCTGTCTGCAAACACAGGACCCATTCGTCTTCGGTAGGAAAAGCACGCCTAAGCTGCTTCAGCAGTTTTGAGAATCTCAGCCCAAATAATTTTAACTGATTAGAAGTGAAAAAGTTGTCTTACTTGAGACAGAGTCAAAATGACCAATTTCAGATAAGGCTTTGAATGTTCAGCACTCTTTACGTGTGACTTCTAGAGGGGCAAAACCCCTGGGATATTCAAGAAAATCCTCACAATTATGGAAAATAAACATCCTTATGAGGAAAGGAGGCTTTCTAAATGCTCTTTCAAGAATTCAGCCAGAGGAGCCAGGTGGGTTGAATATCTGGTCAGTACCAGCTGCTGTGTGGGAGCAACCTCTTTGAAGCAGCACAAACGACAGCCCCTCGCCCACTTTGATTTGTCTCACTCCGGATTTTGAAAACGTTTTCCCAACCACCTCTTCTTGATTCCTCTTCTTGATTCACCCTCCCATGAAATGTGTGGCCATCGGGGAAACATCTTCAAGTTTAATAACCAGAAGACACTGCACTGCCCTCATTACCAGAAGGCTGTAACCAGCGAAGATAATTTTATTTAGTTGAGATCCTTCCAAACATCAGGTTTTTTTCAAATTTCTTTTTCAATATTTTCTTGCAGCTCCAGAGGTTGAGGGCCAGATCTTCAAACAGAGCCTGTGACTGGCAGTATCTCAATATGCAGGATGGAAGAGGAAGAGATTCTGTCTCCAGGGGGAAGCAAAGAATAGAAAGCACTTATAATTAAGGGGTTGAAATAACCCTTGTGCCTAAAACTCTCACTTCTGGGCTGAGCTGTTAGCAATATCATTACAAAATTGTTCTTCAGATGAATGGTGTGATTTTTGTTGGCTTTGCTTCTGGTCCCTGCAGAAGTCACCAGAGGATTCACCACTGGCTGACAACACACAGCAATAAGTGTAGTTTAAATCTTCGTGTGAGGTGAGTCTATCAGCCAGGGGAGTAAGAGATATGGTTTTGAAAAATACAGCTACAGAGACAATATATGCATTTAATTCAAAGGGAAGATTTTAAACAAGTGTATCTATAAAAATAAGTGGCTGATTCCCAACAAAGCTAAAGCCTTAATTCCATGATGAACCCATTATCCCACTCTCGACCAGCACACAATTCTTGGTTTTATATCAGAAAAAGGACATTGTACTTTTCCTAAGCCCCAACCTATATGAAATCCTATTGTTACGGCATTCACCACGACAATAGCCCTTTGGAGCACTCAAAATGCCTGGCTGTCAATTAGGTTACTATAAGGCAGGAACAGGACATTGTTTACATCACAATGCAGCATCAATGAAGGTATATACATTAGCCAGATGAATGCATTCTGCCGTGTTTCAGTAAGCCCAGTGCAATCAGCGCTGACAATGAATATCAAGCAGGTCTCTTGCGACAGACTGTGCAGGTATCAGGCTGTGCACTGTATCTGGGTGCCCAGTATAACTCAGTCAGGAGGTGTGCTCCACAAATTGGTAATGTTTTGGAGGACTTTTCTTCAGGGGAAGGCTGTAGATGGGAGGAGGAGTTCAAAGATACCTAACAGCCTGGCACTGACCCATTGAAAATAAGGAAGCATTTTCATACAGCCTCACCATTTCCCTTTGTTATTAGGAAATAAATCAGCCTTTGTTTTTTCTGGACAAAGTGAAGGAATGTCATTATGACTTATAAATTGTGCAGTTACAAAACAATCAGGAAATCTTCCCATTTAAATCTGAATAACTTTAATTGTTGGGAATTTAAACTTTAGTCTATTGAGTGAAACAAATGCTTAAATAGAGCTCCTCATTGAAATTCCGTGGTTGAGCTAAAACCTGGTTTCAAAAAAAAAACCAAAACCAAAACAAACCAACAAGTGTGAGGCTGGTAAAGGACTGAACAAATTGTACAGTTGCACCATTTAATGCCTTTTGACTGAAGATGAGATGAAACCACAGCTGACAAAGTGGCAAATTAGTGTGGTAGTGCTTCATTTATGCTATTCCAAATGTATTCAGAGAGTTATTCCCATCTCATGCCACTACATAGTTCCTCTAAGTCTGTCTGGAGTCTCAGCTCTGAAAATAGCAGTGCAATGGTAGTTAACACAGGCAGACAAAAACACTGGAGTCAAACATATGCAGATTTCCTTGCTTTCTGAGGGAATAGCAGCAAACATACAGTACTTGCTCCCAAGTTATCAAAGTTTGCCCACAGAATTTATTATGTCATTGAAGTAAACCTCTCTGACCTGATGTCAGCTAGGTCAAGTAAAGTCCAGCTGAAGAAATGGTAAAATTGGGAGAAACAGATAGAAGAGTTGTACTGATTTTGTGTATGACTAAAAGCAAATGCTCCACTTATAAAAATGCCCCTGTCACTAGGCAGAGGAGCTGGCATCATTGATCTGGCAGCTGGTGCTGCAGGCTCAGTGAATGATCTGTGAATGACCTCAGCACTCTGATGGCTATGACTTTATTGGCGTTTTCATGGTGTAAGAACCTTGCCTCTGTTAGAATTTCCTTTTTCCAGCCTTTATCTCTGGCTAAGCTCCACCCCTCGCGGATTTTCACACTGTCCCTTCTCAGAGATGACCTCTCTTCCACCTCTGACCTCTTTCAGAGTTTTCACCCTTGCTTTAACAATTGATTTATGATGTGCCTGTGAAAGGGTCAAGCCTACTTTTATGGTTTGCTTAAAATATTTCTTTTTTGGGTAGATACAGAAGTGGTGCTTAATAAGTGCTAAGTAAATAAACTAAGGATTGGAGACAGCTTCCCTTTTCTCCTAACTACTAGATGTCTCTAAAACTCTTTCTAACAAGTGTTTACCAAGTCTTCAAACAAATTAACTGGTAACTGTAATAATTTTGTGCCTAATGAAATGTGTCAAGGTTTAGGATTTCCAAAAAGAGTAATTTCAAATTAAGTTGTCTCACAGTTCAGTGAAAAGGCAATGCTAAAGATAATTCAAGGACTTGTATATGTAATGGACAGGAAGTCTATTTTTCTTTTAGTTTGACAGATTGATCTTCCACAGAAAAAAAAGAAAAAAAAAGGCAAAAAGGCTACTAGGCACAAACTTTCATTGCCTCCAGCCTCCCTGTGCCAAAACTCCTTTTAACCTCACTTCAGGTGGCGTCAAAACTGCAGGACAATCAATCACCTCAAAGCCAGATTTTATTCTTCTGTTTCACTTATCCATTATTCTTTATATGCACCATAATTTATTCTGCAAAGTCAGTTGTGGTTTTTTATGTGGTCCTCATCATTCAATGTATCTAAAAATTAAACCTGCATATATTTAGATATTAAAAAAATCAATCAGATACTTGTGATGGCATTTATGAAACTCTAAGTACTGACTAGACGACAATGGTTATCCTTCCTGCCACAGGTCATATCACACATGAAGCCATTTGAAAATATAAACAGTGTGTTTTGAGGCTCTCTGTGTCAAGTTAAAGTGTGCATCAACATTTTCTCTATAAATGCTGTCACCTGTGTCTCTCTCCAAGCTATGGTACCAGGTCATATTTTTAGAGATGCCACAAAAGATATTCTCTTGGTTTCTTAAATGTACAGATTTTTTTTCCCCTGGACATTAAAAACTTGATTTACTCTCCTGACAATTTTACTAGGGAAAGAAACAGTGGTTTACTGCTTAACATCTTTCATTTTCACATTTCCATGAAATTCCACCGAAGTGACAAAAACTACCAAGTTAACACCTAGCATTCTATTTGGTTTGAATAGAAAAGCTCAGACAGGCCAAATGTAGATGGTATATCCCTCTGTGTAACTAGAAGTACTAAATTGAAATAGTGCTTTTGTGGTTTCAAAGCATAGCCATATGCCAGGAGCTGGAAGGGAGAGACAACAGGTGAACAGCCTCCAGGCCTCACTCAGTCTCGTTGGCAGCGTGCTCAGGGCTAAACACTGGTCCAGAAAGAAAATGCCCATTTCAGCCTGTTTTATGCTTGCCCCCTTGCTGAAGCCAGAAAAGAATGAGATGTAGCTTTATTCCCGTCCAGCCTATCTAGGAAGAGAACAGAAAGATCAGACAGAGCAGAACAGAGGGTTTGAAAGAATCATCTCCCAAACACAAAGACTGCTGTTAGGACTGGACACTGTCTGCCTTGTCACCATCTACCTGTGTAATCACCAGGCACAACGAAGCCTATTCATTAAAGGCCCCACTCAGGGCTCCTTTGGCATGCTTAACACTTCCGCAGACTTACAAGGATCTTCGGAGTGTTCAAAGAATAAAAGACTGGACACTATTTATAGTTTTGCTGATGCTAGGAGGGTGGCTGTAATCCTAAATTCCTTTCTTAGCCCATGCTCAGCCTTGAGCCAAATGAATAGCAAAAATAAATAAATAATAACCATGAAAAAATGACCCAATGAAAGCACTGCCTTTGTTTCTGTCCTGAACGTGGAGCGGTGCCACTTGTTACATGCTGGTGTTCAGAAAACGGCTTTTGATCTTGAAAGCTTTCTGCTTGTTTTAGTCCTTTTACATTAATCACCCCTTAATTTCATTTATAGGATGCAAATTAGTCTTACTCCCCTTGCTCAGACCATATAAACTAGCAGATCAGCGAGCTGATAGGACATCAAGTAAAAGAGCTGGGAAAAAAGTAAAAAAAAAAAAAAAAAAAAAAAAAAAAAAAAAAGAGCTGAAAATACTTACAAATCTTGACTACACTTGACAAAAACCAGAAGTGGCCTGTGAACTATCCATTAGCTGAAAAGCTGGTATAGATCAGTGTCACTGCATTGAAGACAATGGTGGTTTGTCAGCTGAGAAGCTGGCCAAACAGACAGAAAGAAAATGGTCTTTTCCTGGCAAAGAGTTAAACCAGCTCACTTACTGCTTTCTGAAAACTTCTTTCCATTGCCTTCCATGGGATGCTTTGACTTGGGAATATTTTCAGTGTTGGCAAATAAACACTATAGATACCCTTCTGTGTAACTATGTCAATAATGTAGTGACAGTATTGCAGGCTAACTGCACAGGTTTAACTTTGTCATGGCCCCTCTCTCTATGCTATGGCTGCTTTTCAACAGTACTTTTAAACAGATAAATTTTAAAAATATTTATTATTGTAACACATAAATCATACACATTACAAACCCCATACTCAGAAATCCTGGGATAAAAGCTTGTTGAAAGGATGTCCCCTCCACGCCTAGCAGGAGCAGTGGCTCTTTTGTCATCCTTCTGAACTGAGGTTTCCCTCTTTTGACCTCAACTAAAATCTCTCCTTGGCATTAATTGTGTGGAACCTGGTGCCTAGCATGAGGAGCAGTGTGTACACATGCCAGAGACACCAACAGCAGCTGCCAAATCTCTATAGCCAATGAATTTGTAATTGTCTAAAAGCTGATCAAATCTGTTAGGTATCCTGAACTGGAGAATAAGGAACAAAAGAAAACAGAGGATTATAACTAAAACAAAGTGGCAATCATAGATACCAATGCTGTAATACATATCTATTAATTGCAGCAATAATGACATCTATAGTAAGCTTCTGTTGTGCTCATTTGTAGCCTTCTGAAACACTCGATTTTAAGACTTTCCCTGCAAAGGAGCTGTTTATGCAACTACAGACCCTGTGGAGGTAGGGGTAGGACAAAGGTTTAGGATATGAGCAGATCTGGTCTTTAAGGGACCATCAGCATCAGAGAAGAGCATTACGAGCAACTCCACACCATCAGGCAGGCTCTGTGCAGCTCTGCAGTACAGGGATCACCCACCCACTTCATCTCCCTGGGCAATCGGTCAGAGCACCTTGAACTACTTCCAACACCAGTTCAAGGTGGCCTATCCCATTTTGCCTGTAGGGGAGGATGGATTACTCTCTAGTTACCTTTCACAGACTGAGAAGCTCCTGTACTGCCTGCCAGGCAAGACGTGATTTATTGCAAAGAGCACCCAAAATCTGCAAAGTCACAGCATTGTGCTTTAGCAAAGTAGGCACTTTTCTGCAGCCACTCCACCAAGGGTGGAGACACTAGTTAGTTTCTGTTCATCCATCTCCCACTGGAGGAGATGGTCCCTGTTCTCTAAAAAGCACCTGGCTGTACTGCCGAGGGTGGAAGGATCTCACGTTTTACAGAAACACTGCAGGAAACTACAGCATCAGGGATAGCAACTTATCTCTCCCTAATTCTAGTTATCTCACATCTCGTTGTGCCAGCTGAGCACACAGCTTGTCTTAACCAGCACTGCAGAAGCAGCTGTGGTCCCTATGAATCTTCTTTCCTCCTCAGACCTCACTAAGGTAACCACGGATTTGGCATTAGACACAGAGACAGCATCGATCTCATAACAAGTGAGCAATATCCTGAGGTGGGTCTGGAAAAGGCAAAGATGGCATGGACCTCCAGAGCAAAGTTTTACTGTGCTGCTGTCAACACCACCCTGAATTGTACTGACTATGGGGTCATTACGCTGTATACCAAAAAAAATCTGCATAGAAGTATCAACTTGCTTCAGTGTTTTGGTGAAAAAAATACTCCCTCTATATTTTGGTCTTTCCCTATATAGAGTTGGATTTCAGCTAAAACAAATAGTTTTAGTTTCCAACATGTTGGGTTTGTTTTTTTCTTTTTCCAAAAATGAGACACAGAGATCTCCCCATAGAAATCAACTAGTATTTTGAAACAAGCTATGGGCTTGGAGACAGCACTGAAGGCTGGAAGCAGAAGCTGTAGTATATCCCAGGAACAAAGTTCCCCAGAATTTGGACTAATATAAATATAGGAAAAGACTCTTAGTAAGGGAAAGCCCATAGATCCTCTTTCCCCTCTTCTGCCTCCTGCTGGCTTTCGCACATGAGAAGACCCTGACAGCAAAAACTGTCCCGCTGCTAGAACTGAAAGGATACTGCTGTTCAGGGCCCATAATGTTACTGTTATAATTCTGATACCACTGGCATTCAATGAATCCATGCTTATTTTAGTGGTGAGTGTAAGTCAGGTCACGAGTTGACATACAAGGTGAAGTTAAATGGTGATTTGGTCTCGAGTCATAAATCTTCCTGACTTTTTTTTTCATAGCTACACTATCATGATAAATGCCTGATCTTTGTGGAGGAAAGAATTTAGTTTATCAATAAGATGATGAGAATTAATTATCAGCTTACCTATCTCTGCAGTCAGTTCCTACCTGGATACCATTTCAGTAAAACATAAGCATGTGTTATGTCATGAATGTCCTGCTGGAATAAATTTTTAGACTGGAATAAAAAAAAAGGTTTTAAGCGTGTATGTGCGTGTGTGTGTGTGTGTGTGTGTGTGTGTGTGTGTGTGTAATGTCTATTTCCCCTTAAAACATTCCTATCATGCCGCTTCATATTCATTAATTAGTCTGAGGTTTCCCTCGTGTTTAGTTTACAAAGCCACTTAAACCCACGTACCCATTTAACATATTTATGACCCCAGTTTTCTTTCTTTTCTCTGAGACTGTACCGTAATTGTTCTCTGGACTCAGGAACTGCAGAGTGCCTTCACTGATGAAAGGAGACAACATAAAGAAGGAAATGAATGTGTGAGGGATGAATACCTTCCACAAAACAACTGGGTGCAATTTGGCCCATGGCCCCGGGGGTCACTTTAATAGAGTGGAGCCTCAGTCTCTATTGAGTGTATGGGAGACTATTAACTCTTAACAACTCAGTCTCAGGTTATTTATTTATTGCTTAAATGATTTGTTATTGCTACTTGAATTTAATATACCCTCTGGGAACTGAGATGGCAGCATCATGTTACAGAAAAACTACAAGTTATTTTAAAACTGTGATTGAATTTTTATGAGCATCATAAAATCTTTCTGAACAAATAACTTACCATTAGTCAGAAACTTCAGCAGGAAATCTGTAAAATTAAGGATTTATTAGAACAGTACTCTTATTTGTGTGTTTCTCTGGAAAAGAGAGGGTTAAATGTTTGATGCTTCAAGTATTAATTTTATTATTTGAATATAATAATACTTCAAGAGCACCTGATGTTTTCAAAAGTGCATACAGATACAATATTAACCAAAAAAATTAATTCCTTTTAGCCTGGAAATACCACATGTTCAGGGACTGAGACTACTGCACACCTGTTTCAGTATGAAAGTTTTTCAAAAAACTTTAGAGCATCTGCAAAGATCAATGGCAAATCTCCACATCCATTCTGCTAAGTGGACTAAGTTTGAGGTACCTTTGCACAGTAACTGCTTTTTTTTCTATCCAGAGCTGCTATTGGCTCTGAAAGGGTGTATTCCTACACTTCTTTAAAGTATTCACTTTCCCTTTGGCTTTTCTAATTCTTAAAGCCATTAGGAGAACTTCCAAGCCAAACAGCACATTTCAGAGGGGAGTGGGGACAGCGGAGAAGAGGAAAAGGAAGGGAAAAAGGTATGAAGGCGTGATAAAAAGCAGGTGCAAAATGAAATGCTCAGAAAATTACCAGGATAATAATATTCCTGCAAAAATAAAGTTACTAAGTAGGTTTGAAATTAGAAAGAAAAAAGGTCATCTTAAGTATTGCTATAAGACTGATGTCTGTACTCAGTTGTTTTTAATAATAGACCCAAAGGTGTTCTCTAGAAAAACTGAGAATTGCAGAACTAGAGAGATCTCCAATTTAAAGGTCTTGTTGCTTGAAATCCTGCCATATTCTGACATAAAGAACAATTCTATGTTAGATGTTATCTTCTGGAAATGGAAGGATCAAATCTGAGTACAATGCAGATGTTCAGATTTTGTGATTGATGCACATAAACCCATAAAATTATTTACGTCATACCCTTTTCCATCCTTAATATAAATCAGATAATCATAATTTCTGACTGTTTTAACATAGTGTTTATGTATCTGTTACCTGAAGAAAGTCTAGACATGTATATGTAATACATACATATAATGTATATATAATACATTCACCCTTTGGATTCTACAAGCTTAGAAAAGGTACAGCTTGCTTTTATGCTGTTGTTTCCAACATGCCCAATTCTTCTGAATCTCAATGGATAATTAAGGAGCAGTAGATTATAAGATACAAAAGACTTTCATGCAGAGCTGTTGGCTATCTTAAGTCTTCTTTCTCAATGTCCAGAGAATAAAGTGTAGTAGTTAAAATGGCTTTGTACCCTTAGTGAAATTCAGGTAGTCATGGAGTTATCTTTCAAACTTCCTCCCAATACTGAGAATTATTAATATTCTAATTGTAGCCTTTGGTAATTTATGCATTGACAAATAATAGCTACAACATGGTGGTGTCCACTTACTTTCTGTTATTCTGAAGTTGTTGGTGCAATCTGATCTTTCAGCAGTCTTAAAGGTTCTTTGCTTCTACTGATTCTTGCTGACACTCTGACATGCCATCATGTCTCTTGGCAAGAGATTCCTCTCAGTTGATATCTCCAAGTCACTGGAGAAACCATGACATTCCTTAGGGGCACTTTGTATCACTTACCTTAGCTATGTTCCTGGAAGTGGAATGAGCCATCTTCCAGATGTGGCTGTACCTTTCTACCTACTATAATGGCTCATGTATCACTTTGATTAAATGTGTCTGAGACACCTGTATCTGGTGAGATTAATTTCACCTCAGGTGTCTGAAGGGACACACACAGAGGATGAGAACATTCAGTTAATGACACCTGTCCTAAGGTCATCCAGCCTCACATAAGAAATCCAAAGATGGAGCAAGGTTCTCCCATCTTCCCATCAGTCGGCTTGTGGGCAGTTTTCCTCCTCCCACAGGTCCCTTTTGACACTTCTCAGCTTATGATGTGAATTCAAAAGCATCCTCTATGTAGAGGGCTTATGTATAGGTCTGCAAACCCAGCCCTATAGCCTGCATGGTCCCGTGCTCTAGAAAGAATAAGCTTCATGTGAAACCGGGGTCTGGGGTCATTTAGCTAATTTTTATCAGAAGGCAGGATACTCACTGCAGGGCAGAGAACTACAATAAGACAAGGCAAACCAGGGAGAAAATGAAATTTCCTACAGAGGAGGAAGTTTCTATTATAATGAATGGATATTTAACCAGCACGAGTCCAAACAATCTAAAGAATTGGACCTAATCCAGTTTTATTTCTAAGTATATGAATATTTTTCTTTTAGGAGCTGTACTCTGGCTTAACTAACCCTCCAAGGAAGTCTAGGTCCAGAATATGAAAAGATCCAGTGCAGAACAAAACTTCACAGGAAATTTAGTTGCCCCAGGCTTAACATACTGACTTGAACATAATGGAAAATTTCTATCCAGAAGTGAAAGGTGAAAGGTCCACAGACAGGAAAATCAACCTGTAATCACAAAAACAAATTTTGCCTCCTGTGAGAGTCTTCTTAGACACTTGAGCCTTCACTAAAATTGCAGTCTGACTAAAGAACCAGAATTCACTTGGCATTTTCTAGGTCCAAAAACACTTCAAATGAAATGCTTGTAATCTATGTGGAAAGAAAACCAGGGAGTTAGTAAGACTTCTTTGGGCAATCTCAGCTGCAGAAGGATGCTTAACCTCTTAAAAATCTCCCCTAAACCTTCAGTCTTCTCTCTTCCACCAACATAACCTCAGAGCATGAGGTTATGATCAATCAAAAGGCCTCTTAAAGACCTCCTACATGTCAGAAACCTACTGGGAAGGATAGTGCTCTGATTTTCCAGGCAGCCTCCACAAATTTTTTTGGTAACCCAGGAGAATATCTAGACTACTGTAGCTACTTAAAATATTGTTGCATGCTGTCTCTGACTGAAGCTTGTAAATGCCAAATGTCTCCTTTTTAACATCTAGAACATTTATTTCCATGCAAACTTAAGTGTCTTTAATTACTCTCTACAGAAAACATACCAACAACTATTAATGAGTAAATCATAAACTTTAAAAGCATTGAGTAAAATGGTTTAAATATATATTTTGGCTTAAATGTAGAGAACTATCAGGTGAGTAGAAAGACAACTGTTCAAAAGTTCCTGTTCCTGTTCCATTTTCAGATTATTTAGGAACACACTGTTTAAGTTATTGCACCACATTCTAACCCCAATACCTATTCTTCTGTTTTAAAAATTCCTCTGATTTAAATTGCTCTTTGTTCCACGGGATTAAAAAAAGAAAAAAAAAAAAGGAAAAGAAAAGTATATATATAAAATGGCTGCTTCATGGTCAGAGTGTTTCCTTGGCATATATATCCATAACATCTGTAAATTTTTCAAGTATGACATTTCTGTTGTAGCAAATTTTATTAGTTCTGGTGTGAGAGTAATTTAGAAAATTTCTTAACACTTTAAAATTAGGATTTCATTGATTTTCTTACCTGCATAAAACTTTCTAGGCTGGGCCATTTCCTTCAGAGCCAGTGCCCTGCATCAGTGCCAGCAGTGTATGGCCTGTGATGATGACAACTAAAGTACCAGAATGGATTTCTGAACCCAGGTGATTAATTCAGAGTACTTTATTTTCTGTCCAGGATTTATACTGCCTTTCAATCCTGTAAAGAGTTAGGCAGTGTATATGCATTGCTAATGTAACGGCTTTAATTTCCTGCATCTTCAGGGAGAAAAAACCCTACTACGACACAAAATAATTCAACTGTCTTTACTACAATCGTACTGAGGAAGAATTAATTTCAGTGTTAAGGCTTTATTTTAGCTATAATCTCACCCTACATATATTCTAATTTTAAAGCATTAAATTGGAAAAGTACCTGCATATAACTTTCCTACAAACATGAAATGAAACCTCTGTTCTGCTACTTAACTTCCTGCTTAGGATGTAAGGCAGTGACACCCTCCACCCTTCTCTCTGCTCTGTGTTTTGTTGATTCTGAAGATACCCAAACCCTGAAATAACATCTAATCTCAACAAGCATGTTATATGACTTCACCTGTTTGATAAAGCATCTTTCAACCTCTCCCTTTCTTATTTCACACCTTTTCCTGTAGCACTTTATGTCCCACAGCTTGCAGATACTGCTTGAAAAAGAACTGCAGAAATATTTTCAGATGTAGCATTGGAGTCTTAATTCCACAAAGATAAGCTGTTGTTTGTCCTTTCATCAAGAGGTTCAAAGCCCTAAACATTTCTTTCCTGACTGCGTTTATGATGCATAACCTAAGCAGAACTCTACTTCACAAACTATCTAAAGTCCTATTGGGCCAATGCATGCTGGTTATCACTTTACTCTAAACAAACACGAGTTCTGCACCTGTGTAGTCCTCCTCAGGAAAAATGAAATGCCACAAGGTGAAATGATGGGTGCAGTGTCCTCCTGCATTCTGCAACAGCGCACATCATATCAATAACTAACTCTGCCATTTGAAGAGCCTGTAAAATTGCTCCCTTGCCACCTTGGTGCTAGTGTCTGCCAGCAGTGCAGCACCACTGAAAACTGATAGGTCAGGCCAGGGTGGAGAAATAAATGAAGGCATCACAAGACATAGAGTAGACTGTCATGCCATGTTCCAAATATTGCTGTAATTAATTGCATAAACACATTATTCAAAACAAAACAAAACAAAAAAACAAAACAACCAAAAACCACAACAACAAAAGCAAAACCACAGCAAGGCTTTATCTAGATTTAATGGCTGTAAATGGCTTGTTATCTGCTTTGTTTGGCCATGCTTCACTCTTGATTCTGAATAAGAAAGACCTGTACATCTGTGTCATGACAGAAATACACGACAAGTACAGTAACAGTCCAAAATTATGCTATGTCTACACTCAGATAAAAAGCATCACATCACTGCTGGACTGACTGCAGGACTAGACATCACTGAAGAGATTGACAAGGGATAGTCAGAGAGTCTGTCCTCCAGTTAGGAGGTAGCATTTGGAAGGCCACTAGTAGATTCTGGTTTATTTAAATGCATCCCCATACTAAGCCTGAAGCAGCCTGAGGTTTTTAAAAAATTACAAATACCAAAAGAAATGCAGGGATCAAAAAATAAAAAAAATTGATTTCTCAGGCCACAAGTGAAGAATGTTCTGATACTATCAAGCTCTGTGTGCATGAGATGTACAAGCCATCAAAGAAAACAGTTTAAAGTGATCCAAAAAAATTGAACATTCTGAAGAAAAATAGGTATTTTTATTTTCTATTGGTGGGCAAAATAGATTTTTCTCAGCACCGTTAACTTACTTCCTTGAGACAGACGTACTCAAATGTTTTTTATAAGACATGTTTTTTTTTTCCCCCCTGGAATTTATGTATCTGCCATTATAATATCTCATAGTGGGTCACAGTTCAGTGAGTAAGAGTGAAGACTGCTTATAAAAAAATATGTAGATTTAGAAATGTGACTGCCAAGTGTTCTGAATGTAACAAGCTGACGGAAAAAAGACCTAAAAAAATAGATCATCTACAAAATGGAAATGTGATGCAAGCTTCTATGGCATATCTACTATAGCTGACTCACAGAAAGGCAGAGCACCAGCAGCAGGATATATTTTTAAAGCATGAAAAAAGACACCTGCATTAGTAGAAATGCTTATCAGAGCCACTGGGGAGCATGACAATGTACATACATAGGGAGGCAGATAACACAGACAAACCTGCCCTGTATAAACTAGAGTTCTGGAGGGTAATCTAGCCCTGAAAAGTATGGGCACACATATCTGGGTGTATCTAGGTAGTCCTTCTAAAGATCAGTTGGATATGTAAAGGAGATTGCATGCCCTAACTCTGGCTGATTACAGACTCCAGAGAAACAGGAAAAACTTCTAAACCCTAAAAACTATGGAATAGTTTATACTGAGTAGCCACTTCTGATATTTATCATATTTAACAGTTTAAAAGACTGTCAGAAGTTGGACTTCTAGCAAAAGTAGAATGAATGGTACTTAAGAGCATTCTAAGATGGGAGTTTCTTAATTAATTCAGATGTTCAGATTCCATATATTAGTTTCACTCCAATCTCAGATCTGCCTTCCATCTATTATTTCATTTCTACCACTGCCTATAGATTCAACTATAAAAACTATACAGTTTTTGCTTCGGTTTAAACGACTCCATAATAAATTCACCAAATTAACAAAAGGCATGTTTCTTCTGCTAGATATGGAAAGCTTTAAGGAAGTGAAAATCACTACTACATTGCTTTTTATCCTCATATTCCTGTGTCCCTTATCATCTCTGCATTAAAAATATGCCAGTTAAGAAATACTGCTGACCAAGGAAAGTAAGTGCTTGCAGGGAAGTCTGGACAAACAGCTGGAGTAAATCAGATATTATACTAATGTCAGACAATGGAAGGATGCTGATTTACATCCTCTGTGAATCCTATACTCAGGCATTCTTCTTGTAAATCACAGCAGTTTTTCTGGGAATATAGTAAGGAAGTGTTTTATCTACACTTCCTTGTAACATGCGGGCCTTTTGTATGATTTCAGAATTGTTTAGGTTTTATTAGTATGAGTTTACAGCTCTTTGTTCTTTGGACTGTGTGAAGAATAGAACAGGAGACTCACTGCTATTTTACTTTTAGCTGGTGAATCAGAGAGGGTGTCTCACATTTCATCAGTGTTTTAGTCCTTAACTCCTCGTACTTCTCAGGTTCTTTTCCCCTTTGCACAATGTATGCAGGGACAAGAATGTGTAAGTGCCACCGCCATCCCATTCAGACTTTCACTGAATTGGTGTAATTGGATTTTGCACCTCAATTTGCAAGATACAGTTCTCCTGAAAACCAACCCATTTTGGTGAGCATAAAAATAAAATGAAATAAAAATAATAATAAAGACAGGGCAGGCATTCATAAGGTACCAGGTCTCCACAGTCTTCAGCTGAGAGACCCCAGATTTCAATGTACCCTGAAAAGGGTGATTAATTTAAAGTGAGTGGAGTCTGTTGCTTTAAGACAAGCTCATAAATCGTGAAAGATCACCACTTCTTTTCAAAAGGCTCTCCACGGTCTGAGTTTCCCTTCTGGGTCAGTAAAGGCATTGAAGTTTTAATGGCATGCCATGGCAGATTACACGATACAGCTGTCCCGGCACCGTGAAAATTAAGTTATGCCCCGTGTCAGCAAGGTTTTTTTTCCCCTTTTCTTTCCCTACCCTCCCCCCTTCACTCTCCCTCTTTCTTTCTCTTTCCCTGTCCCCTTCTTCATTCTCCTTTTTGCTGGGAAGTGCGCATCCAGGGAGGAGGTGGGAGCCCTGCAGGAGCTGCTGCCACGGCTGCTGTTGAGCCCCAGCTATTGAGACTGAGTAAATGGAGCTGATGGGTGAAGAAGAGCCATCAAAATGGAGGGTTTTGTTCCTCCTCCTCTCCCCAGGGCCCGGTGGCAAAGGCAGTCCTCCTTGCTCACTCAGGCGCAAGCACCTACTCTGCCTTCCCAGCGCTGCCGGACACCCGCCACGCTATTCCCTCTGCTCCGCGCCCCGCGGATCTGTGCCGCGGCTCGGGCACCAGCAGACAGACCCCTGTGCTGCCGCACACGGCCGCAGCAGGATTACGCTCCTTGTCGGAGGTGCCTCTTTCCCACAGGGCAGGGCCCCGCGCACCGGCGCACACCGCAGGCACAAGCACGCCCGCGGACAGGCGCCGCATCTTGCCTGAAAAGCAGCAGCATTCCCTGCGGCCCCCCTAGCCCTGGGTCTTCACTCTGTAAAGAACGAGAGAGCAAAGAGGTTATTAAAGCATGAGAAATTAATCACGCTAGTGTTTAGTCTGCCAGAGCAGGGACGTATGAGGGGAAGAAAGAGATGAGGAAGCAAAAATGAAAGAGTCACTTGCAAACCTAACAACCAATATTCTGTGTCAGTCATTTCCAATTTCCTTTTGATTTTTAATTCCTTAGAAACTTCAGCCTCTGAATATTAATTTAAACATATTGATATTGGGCTTGGTGGTCTGATTTCCTTATGGGATGTCCTGAGGATGCTAATGGCCACAGAGTACAGATGGCCAATAGCCGAAAATTATTGTTCTATATAATACGTCTAATACCTCAAGATACTGAGTTATGACAGGGCATAGTCCCTATGCCTCTTCAGTCAAGTCAAAGTTGTTTAGTAAATCTTTGTTTGGAAAATGAGTAAGTCAATAAAGGCTTCAAGTGGAAATTTCCCATTCTGATATTAAGCCAATATGTTGCCTTGTTTACCTCTTTCAGTCTTTAAAAATGGCTATATAGGTATACTTCACATATACACAATATTGTGCATCTGAAGTGCTTGCATCACACCATATGCAATAACTTATCCAAAAGTTTCTGGCTTTAGACTTGCACAATTTGCAGTTAGCCTTCTATTCTAACCCAGGACAATGATTTCAATGGGATTATTTGTGCCAGGGCTCTCCAATGCAGGGATACTTTGATTAAGCTCTTTACACATATCATTTCTGTGCATATTGATAGCAGAGGATGAGGTCTGACTATCTGCATATTCAGCCACCTCTAGTTTAGGTATGTTTGATTAAATATTAAGGTATTCTACACTGGAATTAATTTTCTAATAGGACTTGGCATGTTTTCCTTGCTTTTCCCAGTTGTTCCTAGGTACAACCTGATGTTCACAGCCAGTGCACCACTCAGTATGCTACAAAACTGTTTGCCTACACAATCTGAGCTGAACTTCACCAGACTACCAAAAAGTGTCCAGACCTGGGAAGAAAGAAACGTTTGCCATTATTTCTGAGTGGTTGCTCACAACGTTTTTCACAGGTGTGACATGAGTTTATGAGAAAAGTAGACTTTTAGCCAAAGGACTCTGGACTAGGAAACATTGCTTAAGAAGCTTTAGCAGCCATGTGCTTCTCTCTGTTTGTAGTTGGCACAAATGATTTGATAAATGAATCTGTAGGGTACCATTAGCTGCGGTTGAGGGCAGAATAAGGGTTTTGCAGTTTACCTTCTACACAGATGATGCACAGACATTAAATAAAAGCCACTATCACAGCAATGCAATAATTCTTCTTGGGTAGTAGCAGAGACAATGACATCAGGGACCAACTCATCTCATAGACTTACCATTCTATTTGTTTACTTGCATACCTCAGTTTCTTTACACACATCAGTGTGTGGGGGAGAGCTGGTCACTATTCATATTAGCGTTGCTGCTATTCACAACAAGTAAATTTTTCCCATGTTTTTTGTGATTGGTTCAGGCCTTTATTGAGTGAGGAGAGCTCTGAGCTGCCCAAGAGCTGTTTTGTTGGCAGGGGGTTAAGGAGAATTGTCTGTCACATCAATTATCTGCCCTTGAGCTCTTAGAAAGAAGGTGCCTAGAGACTGGCCACTTCTCTTGCTTGTACATCCACACACATGGACACCAAAACAGCTCACACTTTGATTGGAAGTCCCTCTCCCCCTCTCTCAGCAGTGCTGCAATCCATGTTAAATCAGTTCATTCCTCCTTCTCAGTAAAACTAGACAGGCCCCTGCTTTGAATACGCTGGACCACACAAGGGAGAGGGGAAAAATATCTTTCCCTCAACCCTTTCTCTCCTTCGTCATTTGGAAGCCTGTGTTCTAATAACAAATGGTGATTAAAAAAAAAAAAAAGACAAGCCTTCCCTTCTTCCCTTTTTGGAGCGACAGCTCTGAGCCTTGGTCAGGGGAGCCCATGAATTGGACTTGCAAAGGGCCCGGGAGGGGTCCCTATAAATCTTCCCCACACAGAGGTGGCTGTCTGTCTACTTCTGGGCTGCTGCTCATTGTGACTAAAGTTTAACTGCTTTACTTTCTTTTGGGGGGAGGCAGGGGGGCAAGTCGCATAAACCTGAGGTTTATGGATATTGCCTTATTTCCTTGTCATTTTCAAAAGACACTTGTTTGCTTCTTTATTGTTCCCTTAGAAAAGTAACAATCACAAATTTTTTCTACTTATCACCCAGTTTTCTTTATTTCTCTGTCTTTATCTTGCTACCCATGGAATGGAAACTACATTAAGTAATCTGACATTTGTGAGAATGTGAACAGTCACTTTCTTTGGCTGCTTATCCTAGAAAGACTGAAACAACCAGTACAAAAATAACAAAAAATAAATATAAAAGTGATAATGAATAAATCCTGTGTGGATGTGTGTATAATTACATACATGCTTACATACACATACACAGGCACAGAAACAGACACACACTTGATATCTTGGAGAAATGCTAGCTGTAATTGCCACAAACTAAACATGACTTTGTTTTCTCACTGATGCTTTTACCCATCATATTCTGCCTTTCTGCTCATGACTAATTTCTTGATCCAATTTCATGGGTCACAGAGCAATACACCAACTTATTTAATAGCAGTACCTACATACTTTCCGGATATAGTTCAAAATTATGTCACCATTTTAGATTTCAACAAAATTACAATAATATAGAGTATTAGTAAACATCATCAATGCATGTGAATTCTTATCATTGTAAGAATGCATCAGTCAGCTGAAAAATGTAAATTTTTTTGCCACAAATTATCCTCCCATGTAATTTGAATCTGAAAACATAACTATTCCTGGTTCTGAAAATTATAATCAGGATAATGGAATTGTTATTTTCAGCTTTCATGCACAGCAAATTATTCACGGTCTTTCCACATTTATCTTAAGGAGAAAGTTTTCTGAAGACTAAATTCAAGCCTAAGGATTGTGTTATGAAAGAGAAGCAAAGATATTTTGAAATAGAAATCTCACTCCATCCATTTGCAAATCATGTCACAGGTAGACAGTGAATTGCTTCATTGAGAGTTTCTATGAATTTTAACCAGTTTTCAATATCATTTGATTGAATAGGAAAAATTAGATTTGCAAAATAAAGACAGAGCTGACTGTGCTGGGCATGTGCGTGTTTCATTATATCAGAAAGAAGAGGGGACAAAGGTGTTTCTCCATTCTTAGACATTGGTTTGTTTGCAGTACTGTTTGTGAGCAAAGCATGTAAAGTTGGGCAGCTTGTTTGCTCCCTGCATGTGTGTTCATGGGTGGGTGAGGGGAGTTTGAGAATTCCTAATCCTGCAGCTCTCAGGACCTGGAGAGTTGTACCCCATCTGGGGTAACTGGATTAAAAATCTTTTCTCATTTCAAAGGTTTGATCTCAACAAGGGTTTGATGTGATGAAATCAAAGTGGCAGCTTGGATTTGAAAACTATTTGGATTTGAGCTTCCTGAAGTCTAGATCTGAGGGAATGGCTGCAGTGGATATGAATGTGTGGTAACTGCACTAATGCCTGTATAAAGAAGAAAGTTATACGTGAGGAAATAAAAAAAAAAAAATCTGATTTCTAAAATAGTACCTACTCCAGTGAGAATAATCTTATAGTAAAACAACTTCTGTCAACTAATGATAAGTGGCTCTTGTGCTATCTGATTTTAACACATTCTCTTACTTACAATAATAGATTTTGTCTTAACAGAGGTGAAGCTAAATAACAACAGCTACAAAAATGATGTGTTATGTGGTAATCACTGCTGTTATTTTGTTGTCCTTGATACTTCCCAAGTGTTAAAGGACCCCAAAGACATGAGAGCACTTCACTGACCTATCCAAGAGAAGAGCAGGGTACGTGATTTTGAGGAAGTCACCTTCCCTCCTTCTGACCTTTCTCACCTGTACACTGGGGACAATAGCAGCATACCTGTTTCACAAAGTCCTTCTGAGGGAAGTGTGCCGCAAAGCTTCAAGGCATTCACACTCCTTGCAGTGAAGCCTGCCAGTAGTTCCTGCATTTTTGGAATCAAATACAAATAAATTTCTCCATAAAAGCAAATACTAATCTTGGCCCCAGGTGAAGTTTTATATGCAATTAGAAACACAAGCTTAAAGAAAGGGTTAATAAACTAAGTTATACATTTATAAGAAAGTAAAGAAAATTGCATGCAACCACTTATAAGGTAGGTATTCAGAATGAAAAACATGCTAAAAGTACAAAGGGGTAAAATAATTCAGCCCTGAAAGGTTACAGTAAAGACAAACATTGCAATCAATTCTGTCTCTTTAGTAATCACCATATACTGTCTATGAGGGATATATTATCCATGTGTCCTATTACACTGCCTAAAACTAACTACAGTTTTCAAATTACACAAGATCATAACATTTATACAAAAGAAATTATGTTCATTTTTTGTTACATGGAAAGGTAAAGCTTCCTTAGATTCTCCCTTCTCATAGATACTTTCTGTTAAAATTTGACAAAACCTCATGCAGTATAAAGAATTGATTTGAAGACATCTCTGAGGCATGAAAGAAATTTGTCAAGGTTTATAATGTAAAACCGTAAAAACTTCCCAGAAAAGCTCGCTTCATATCAGAATGAAATACATCAACAGCTCTTCCCTGATGACGCTTTGGGGTCATCTACCAAAAGACTGAAAATCTCCTTTCCAAGCAACAGACCGTTCCCAAAAACTGGTGCCAGCCTGTGGAACCATGGATCACATATGTAAGTTTATTAGGAAATCCAGCATCTTCCATTCTAACTGCAGATTCACTCTGACCTTTTATTGCTGAGATAATCATACAGCACAAAATATGTATATGAGTGTCTATACGTGTATAAAGACATGCAAGAAGAGAACAAAGAAAGGATGTCTTCTGCTAAGTTCTCTGAAAGACAAAGACCGAAAACTACAGACAAAGGATGTCACTCTTACTTACACTCAGCCTCTACTGTTGAAAAAATCTCAAATAATTTAGACATATTTCTTGAGATGACTGACATCCGGATTCGTATTTTAAATATATCAACTATTAAACCTGACAAAAGGTTTAAATCTTTTATTAAACCTGCCAAAAGAAAAAAAGAACAGCATACAAAAAAGATAGTAGTGCATTATGTGCATCTATAAACACAATTCAGTGTAACAGAACTTGTGCAAGGTAATATGGCAAAGGATGAAGAAATATGCTGTGGCATTAATAATATATTTAAGTTTTACTGTTCTGCTTTCAGCTGTTTCTCCTTATGTAAACACTTATTTTGGGCAAGTCTTGAGTTTTCCAGGCTGCTTCTGAATTATCTGGTCCTGTCCTCTAAGACTTGTTGTCCTGGGTTTGATTGGAATGGAGTTAATTTTTTTCACACTATCTCATATGATGCTGTGTTTTCAAATCGTGACCAAAACAGTTTTGACAATACACTGTTCAGGACAGTTCTGCCAGTGTCAAGACTTTCTCTGTTTTTCAAACTGCCTCTCTGTTGAAGTAGTGTGGGGGTGGACAGGAGACTGTAAGGTGACACAGCTGAACAGCTGACCCTAACTGACCAGGGGTATATCCCATGGCATATGACATCATGCTCAGCAATAAAAACTGAATAAAAGGAGAAAGGGAGTGACATTCATGGTTATGGTGCTTGTCTTTCCAGATACATATGATGCAAGATGAAGACCAGCTGTTCTGGAGGTGGCTGAATGCCTTCTTGCTGATAGGAATTAGGAAATTAAGTCCTCCTTTTGCTTTATCTATTGAACTGTTAACTTGTCCTTACCTCAAACCATGAGTTTTCTCACTTTTGCCCTTTGATTCTCCTCCTCATCACCTGATGGGGCGTGAGCAATGGGCTGTTTGAAGCTGAGTGCTTACAGGGTTAAGCCACAACACTAGTCCAGACCAGGTACATGTTGTCAGATGTTCTTACAAATTGTCAGTGAGTGAAAATTTACTCCTGAGTAGGTACCCATTTAATTCTAAATATAAGAAATAACTATATTTCCCTTCTTCCTTGAAATAATGTTTTTATGTTGTTGAAAATTCTTGCTACTTAACCTCACTTGTCCCCTTCCCTTCCTTATTCTTTTTACTCTTTCCCCTGCCCTGCCTTGGCCCTTGCCTCTTCTCTCCACCATTTTCACAATGAGTATTTCTTGGTTTGGATTTTAAAGTTTCATCTACTCTTTATAACATTTTGGAAATAATTGCTAAAAGTTCTCCCTGAAATCACTTCATCCAACTTTGTTGAGTTTTAATAGGATTAATCTATAATCATATGAAAATCTAATTGATTTAACTACTGTTTCAAACAGTATTTCTCTGTTCTGGCTTGTGTTCTTGTCCTTTATCTACTGATACACAAAATGAATACTGTTTGTACATGACCTTTTAAAGGAACAATTTTTAATTAAGGAAAACAAAAATGGAAAAATGCTTTTGGCCATTCTTATCATCACACCTCAAAATCTGTTTAAGACAACTTAAAAAAGAGGATTTTCCTTTTGTGTTTCTAGTTGTTCTGGGGGAAGACACGGCAGGGTAGTGAATTATCTCAGGTAAAATTGTAATTCATAAGCCCCTGAGATCTGAGGTTGAATTTCTGACAGGAAACTGGTGTCAATGAAAACTGTGGACACCTGATTTTTTGAGAATTAAACTCCAGTTAATTATTATCTTAATATTGTTTAACACTATTGTCTCTGCTGTCAGTGTTTACTTTTCTGTCCCCATCCCCATTTTGAAAAGCTTTTTCACAATTACCTGTTAAAAAAAGTCTAATTTCAAAAAGCTTTATTCATAAATATTGTATCAGTAGGCTAGATCAGGTGTTCTAGACCTGAGGAATTTGGTATAAAAGGCATTTCTGGTTTCACAGGAAATGCCTTTTGAATATTGTTGCTCTTATGTCATACGGCACTACCTTAATAAGGCTAAAAATAACACTAACTTAATGATAATTGGGAATGTCCTGCACAACATGGGACTCTTTAAACTCTTCTTATGGTGGGCGATCACAAGCAGAAGAAACAGAAAACACAAGAATCTTGCAGTAGAATGCCGGGATGCTGTAACACTCAGAGCAAAAAAAACCCACAAAATGCAAGTTTTTGTATTTAAGTAGGAAGATCAGGAGTCTAAAAGGAGAGGGTAGGAAGAAAATCTGGCTATCTTATGGTTCAGTGCGTTGTCAGATTTCTAATTATGAGAACATTAAAAAACTCCTTAAAAAAGGAAAGGTAAGAGATCAAAGTAGAATTTGTCCTTAACAAGCAGTAGGGCACAATATTTCTTTCTTTTCTAATCTGTGTCATGCTCATTGAACGGACTACTGTAAGACTACCGAGGCAGCAGAAATCCTGCTCTATAATGGTTAAAAAAAATGGAAATTAGTATAAACTGGAAATTGTGCAGTGCAATCCTTCCCTGGTAAATCTTCCTGTTACTGGGCATCAAAAGCATCAGAAAAATCACTGAATTTAAATTTCCATGTCTCTCTAGGTCACAGCATGTTATCAATCTTTTAACAACATCAAAAGGAAAGACTGAAGGGCTTGCTCTATCGTGCAACAAACTTTGACAGTAATGTAAAATCTAATCCTCTTGCCCTTAGATTAGATTCCTATCTTCAACTAGACTCATCCACTGCAAACTCAACTGAGACATCCAAGTCACTGCATTAACAGCACTAGGAGCCATTTTTGGTTATTAATTTTCAGATATTCCGAGCTAGAAACATCTGTCATGATTAATTCTCTGAATCATTGGGTTCAAATCCATGTCCATATTCTTGAACTTAGAAGCCATCCAAAAGAAGGAAAAAAGTGTTTTGCTATGGTTCTGCTCCTCCTATCCCTACCATATTATAAAACTCTATGTAGTACAGAAAAGAGCAGGAAGAATGATCAAAGCGATGGAATGGTTCCATGGAAAAAGAAAACCTGAAAAGGGATTTAGAAAAGTGCTATAAAATCACTGTGAAGCAAGGGAAAGGTCAGGTGGGAAAGTCCTGCCAAAGAAGAGGAAAACCTCTCAAAACTGTGCAGTTAAGTAGTGGCACTCCTTGCTGCAGGCTGTCGAGGATGTGAAAGGTGTAGGTGTATCATGGCTAACTGAAGGCAGAAAAATCCTGATGTACTTCCAGAAAAACAGGACCCTTAGTATTCTAACTTCTACACTGTTTCTTCATCTGTCATATACATGAAAGAAAAACTGTAAGTGACAAGTGAGTATCGTTCTACTGAAATCTCAGAATAAAACTTTGTTGCTGAAGAAAAAAACAGATTGCTGCGAAAATGTGGGTATATGTGCTTCTGTTAAGTCCTGCCCATGTTGAAAAATAGACATGTGGTGAAATTGTGATAGTCTGGATTCAAATCACATGGGCAGATTTTATATGAGTTTTCCAGTCTTGGCCTGGCTGAAAAGAGCTCTTGTCATCCAAGCTTGCTAAAGGATAACCATGTGAATCTAGCAACTACTTGTTAATGTGTCAAAGTGAGGCATCACATAGCATGCACCACTCCAGTCTCAGAAGGAGAGGCTGTGTACTAAGTCAGCTTTGGAGATGCTTAGCCTGGGGGTCTTTTAGGAGGATGGGACAGAGATGGGGAATAAAGCTTCCTCTACCAATGGAAAGCACACTCAAAGTACCATCTGCTTCCTAGCATCCTCCCCATAATCTGTCTTTGTGTGGTGCCAGCCTCAGCAGCTTGCTTTCCTAATTCTCCATGATGCTCTTCCTGCCTCAGGAATAGTGGTGCCACAGAGGGAATGGCAGCAAATATGCAAGTGATTTTTTTGAATACCGGGTAAAAAAAAAGACAAGACATTCCTGTAAATTTTCAATACCACTTCAAAACAGAGAAACTAAGACTGACACAGATATTCAATTTTATACATTAAATGCAACCAGCCTGAGTCTTTATTGGGACTAGCAAAAGTACTTGACTATCATATCTGTTAATAAACATAAATGCTAATATTGTGTAATGAGCAACAATTCATGTCTCTATACCTTGGCTATATCCTGACAGGAAAAAATATTTTGCAGGGGGTAGAGAGTTATATCAAGATAAAGTCATACAAGACTTAGCAAAAAAAGTATTAAGCCTTCAGCAATGTTTAATAATACACTATATCCCACACATATGTTAATTTTATTTACATATAGCATAGCCAAACATTTTAAGATAACCCATGTATGGGCAAACAATATGCATATTATTAAATCAATATACGCCTCTATCTAATAAATCACTACTAAATGCATGGGTGTATTTAATATTAAAATATTGGCATCTGTATTTGAATGTGTAATTAACCCCAAGCCTGCTTTAGTCTCCACATGTAGTTGTGCAAAAGTGCAGGTTTTAATAGCAACACTTTCTTTAAAGGATCTGGGAAAATAGTTATGGAGTCAGTTCCTACAGAGATTACAGAAGTCTGTCTGATGGATAAAGTTTTGCTTAAAGTTTCTTCAGTTCTGCCTCTTATTTAGTAGTCACAGTTATGCCAAATGTCTTACTCTTTTTTCATCAGGGAGCAGATAATAACTCAAATGCCTCAGCCAAAACAAACTCTTTGAAAAGATCTTATGAAATAATTTCTCTTTGCAAATCCATAAAAATCACCTCAGACTCCTTATCAATAGAAAGGCTTAAAGAGGGTGCAGAAGTCGTTGAATTATGATGTGCTTGTTTTAATGAAATTCCACTCCTGCTGGGATGTTCCCTGCAGATTTTCCATATTTCAGCATGGGAAAGGTTTGATGCTTTCCTGCCGGTGCCAAGAGTTAATTGAAAACATTTCAGGATAAATTCAGCTTGGGGGCCAACGCTCCCATTCCTTCATTATTCTTAACAATAATAGAGGAGTAATACAATTATTAATAGGCATGTTGTATCCTCTTAAAGTGGCAGTGTGTTTCTGAAACCGTGTCTTTCACATTCTTTTTCTCAAGCAAATCTGAAACAAATAGAAGAATAGAAATCTTAGGAGAAAAGCAAGCCTGGCTGGTATATGTATACAATTCATCACTTTTTCTTCGCAGTGAGTGTTTAGCCATTGTTAAATATAAGTAGTTACATAAAATTAAAAAAAAAATCTAATAAAACAAAAATATCAGTCATCTAGATCAGAATTTCCTAAAGGTCTTCATGTTTAAAGTCTTATCCCTGTGGGATATTAAATGGTTTTCTTTGAAGATATGTATATCCTCAGAGTTATTTAAGGAAACTCAGAAAAGAGAAATGCAATTTTTAATAAAAATTCCATTGTTTTAAAGATTAAATTGGTCTTGAAGTGACATATTGTTCTTAGGATTTATGTCTTCAGTTTAATGAATCTAAAATAATGGAGTTTTTTATGACAGAGGACATTAGATTGTCTTGCTGGCCTAGGGCTGCTTATATGTTATCTTCCACAGTAAACAATTTATACTACAATCTTGCAGAAAATAATTTTCCTTTTAATCTTTTTTTCTCCTGACCTTGACTCTTGATACATTCATAGTAATTTTGTCAGTATTTATGCGCTCCTGATAACTAAGTATTGAAATTCATAAAAGATATAAACAGTTAGGGAAATATTTCCAAAATAATGTTTTCACTTAGTTTATTTTCATCACACATTTTTATCTCTTCTCTGCACTACTCCTCCCGAAACAAACAATATAAAATACTAAGCAGCCCTAACTGTTTGCAGAAGTATTTTGCCATTACGCTTGCTGACTAAAGAATCACAAAACCAAGCAAATGGAAGCTACATTGTAGCAGACTACAACGAGTCAAGGACATACTTGTACCATTTCAAAAGGCTGTACCTCATTTACTGCAGTTATTCCCTTTTTTAAAAAAGAAGTTCTGCTGGCAAAAGTCTTTGATGGGATTTGATTTTTGCCCATTCTGGCAGCAAACATGATATTTAGAACTGCCTCAGTGCAGAAGACTCTCCAGACAGAATGGAGGTAATTTAACCAGCTTTTCACACCCTGTCTTAATCTTCTCACCCAGAAGGACAGCAGGGATAAAAGAGATTCAGGCTCAAATATTTTCCAAACAGCAGCGCACTACTGATGTAGCATTCTGGAAGACAACAGAATGGCAGGTGTATTTTAAAGCATTTCTATACCCCAGGATGAGGGTAGGACTGAGCAGAATCAGGACAGGGTTAGGAATAGTTTCTGCCTCAGTTATCCCTACTGCAAACCAGGAACATCTACTGAGTCAGAGATAACAATGTGTAGCCATCTCCCTTGATTCACACAGCAGAGTATTAAGACAATACTGGGCTTAAAATCTGGACTTAGAGAGCATCACCACACAATGCTTTCACCAGTTCTCTTAAGCATAACAAATTTTCCCTATAACATTCATTGAGAAAATAAAATTTGTTCCCATGAATATCATAAAGGCAGAATTCAGCTAGCTTGTGGGACAGGATGTTTCTTAATACAGAGAAAGCGCTTGGTTGCTACAGCTTTTTTCCTTGCTTGCTACACACAGAAGTGAAAAAACCAGACAGTATTCTGACCAAAGTGTTCCCAATGAGACCTGACAAGAGTCAGAATTATTTCTGAATATAATGGGAGGGACTATATTCAGGCTCTACATGGAATCAGTATGTTCTAAGATTTAGCTTAATATTGCCGAAAACTGAACCACCCAAGGTCTGAGCAGTCCAAAAGAGAAAAGATTTCACAGTTTCTCAGATTTCATATATCATTCTTACCCATTCTTTTTATAAATATATCCTCCCCATTCTAGCAATACCTTTTGCATAATAACATGCTCTTCAACATATCCAGGCACTCACCTTTGCTCACTTCAGTAGGTTTTAGCTCACTTCACTAGGTTTTAGCCAACTTTTAGCTACATCAGGCCAACCCAAGTGCTAGCTGCCTGTTGAATCACATAAGCTTCATCTAACTAACTGAGTAATCTTTCTCTCTAAGTGTGGAAAGAAAGCCAAAAGCAGAATTCTGGTAACAGTTACATTAGTTTGAAAGCTCAAACTACCTCTAACAGGACTCAATGATTTGGAACTACGCAAACAAGAGTTTACATCAGAGATGTAAAGATGAGATGTTTTGGACAAATTATTTGGCACATATGTTCTTTCAGTTCTTTCTATAAAATCCACACTATCATATTGAATTTTCTTCCATGGTCTCAATTCCTGATATGCACAGACTAAGACATCTGTCTCTACTTGACTTTGCCAGGTCCTATAGACTAATTTGCAAACATGTGGTACACACCTGAATACACTAATATGAAAAATAAGATAGCCAGAAGAGTTTCTGTGGACTGCTGCTTTACTTCCTGCTATAACATATTTTTATACGATATCAAAAAAGTTTGAATGGATTTCTAAGAATACTGTAACTCCCGAAAAGAGATAACACGAAGATCATCACTTCTGAGTGTATTGGGAATACTTACAGAATCAGAGAATGGTTTGAGTTGGAAAGAACAAAGATCATCCAGTTCTGACACCCCTGCCATGGGCAGGGAACTTTCCACTAGACCATAATACTCAAAGACTTCATCAAGGTCTTGAACGCCTCCAAAGCTGGGGAGTCCATAATCTCTCTGGACAACCTGTTTCAGTGTCTCACTACCATTAAAGAATTTCTTCCTAATAGCTAATGTAAACTACCATCCTTCAGCATAAAGCCACTCCCCCTGGTCCTATCATGACATGCCCTTGTGAAAAGTTCCTCTCCAGCTCTCTTGTAATTCCCCTTTAGGTACTGAAAGGCTGCTAAACGGCCTCCTCGGGGCCTTCTCTTCTTCAGGCTGAGCAATCCTAACTCTTTCAGTCTGTCTCCATAGAAGAGGTGCTTCAGCCCTCTGATCAGCTTAGTGGCCTCCTCTGGACTCCTTCCTACAGGTCAACATCTTTCTTGTGCTTGGGATCCCAAACTTGGATGCAGTACCTCAGGCAGAGTACTCCAGGTAGAGTCTCAGAAGAGCAGAGTAGAGGGGCAGAATCACCTCTCCTGACCTGCTGCTCATATCTCTTCTGATGCAGCCCATGGTTGACTTTCTGGGGTGTAACTGCACACAGCTGGGTCATATTGAGCTTTTCATCCACTAACACCCCAAACTCTTTCTCTCCTGGGCTACTCTCAATCCATTCCTCCAACAGCCCATGTTTGTACTTCAGATTGCACTGACCCAGGTGTAGGACCCTACACCTGGCTTTTTTGAACCTCATGAGGTTTGCATGGGCCCACCTCTCACGTCTGTCAAGGTTCCTCTGGATGACATCCTTTCCCTTGAGTATGGTGACAGCACCACTCAGCTTGGTGTCACCAGCAAACTTGCTGAGAGTGCACTCAACCCCGCTGTCCGTGTCACCTACAGAGATGTGGAACAGTCCCAGCCCCAGTACTAACCCCTGAGGACACCACCTGTCCCTGCTCTCCACTTGGACATTGAGCCATTGACCACAATTATTTCAGTGTGACCATCCAGCCAATTCTTCATCCACTGAGTACTCTATCAATCAAACCAGTATCTCTCCAGTTTAGAGACAAGAATGTTGTATGGGACAGTGTTCAATGCTTTCCACAAGTCCAGGTACATGATATCTGCTGCCCTTCCCTTGTCCACCACTGGGTCTACAATATAATCCCATCACAGAAGGCCACCAAGTTAGTCAGGGATGATTTGTCCTTAGTGCAGCCATGGTGGTTGTCACCAATCGCCTGATTATTTTCCATATCTCTTAGTATGGTTTCTCTTAGCAAAGGAGGAAACTCCACAATATTGCCAGGAATGAGGTGAGACTGACTGNGGCAGAATCACCTCTCCTGACCTGCTGCTCATATCTCTTCTGATGCAGCCCATGGTTGACTTTCTGGGGTGTAACTGCACACAGCTGGGTCATATTGAGCTTTTCATCCACTAACACCCCAAACTCTTTCTCTCCTGGGCTACTCTCAATCCATTCCTCCAACAGCCCATGTTTGTACTTCAGATTGCACTGACCCAGGTGTAGGACCCTACACCNTTAGTTCCCTGGGTCTTCCTTATTTCCGTTTTAAAAAATGGGGCTTATATCTCTCCTTTTCCAGTCAGTGGAGGCTTCACAAGACTGACATGATTTCTCAAATATAATGGGCAGTAGCTTAGCCACTTTCTCAGCCAGGACACTCAGATGGATCTTATCAGGACTCATGGACTCATGCACCTTCAGGTTCCTTATATGTTCTTCAGCCTGATCTTCTCCTGCAGAGTGCAGTTCTTCACTTTCCCAATCCCTGCTCTCCCCTTCTGCATCTCAGGGGGTTTGGCTGGACCACTCGCTGGTGAAGACTGAGGCTAAAAAGTCATCAAGGACCTCAGCCTTCTCCACGTCCTGCATAACCAGTCTACCATATCCCTCCTGAAAGGAACCACATTTTACCTGGTCTTTCTTTTATTGCTGATGTACCTAAGGAAACTTTTTTTGTTACCCTTGATGTCCCTGGCCAGATTTACAACTGCCAGTGCTTTCGCTTTCCTAATTATCTTCCTGGCTTTTGGGAAAATTTCTTTGTATTGTTCCCAGGCTACCTTGCCCTGTTTCCATGCTCTGTAATCTACCTGTCTGTGTTTTAAACTTGTCCAGGGGCTCCTTGTTCATCCATGCAGTCCTCTTGGCATTCTTCCCTGATTTCATCTTTGTAGGGATGTAATATGTCAGAATGCAGCACTTCTTCAGCTACTACCACTATTTGAATTAGAAGTCATCGCCAGTGGATGACTGGAAACTTGCAGTGCTTGTATTTACTCTGTTTAAACCACCTAATTTCCTTTATTTTTTAAACAATTAAAACTAGTGGAACACAGATATACACTCTCATAGACACTATAAAGTAGTAGGTGATTGCATCATTTTAGTATAAAATATAAACAGATGTGTCTTGCTTTTGCATTACTAGAGAACATCTAGCAAGCTATGTTTATTTACATGAGGAGATTTTGTGACTATACAGAGCACTGTAACCTCTCAGATAGTTAAAAATACAAACTGTGTCTGCATTGTCTATATTTGCATGTAGACATACTTATAAGGAAGAAGGTTTAGTTGTATTTTATTTCTATTGTTTCAAGGCAGCAAAATACTGTGGCCAAGAACATGTTTATAAACAAGTATTTCTCTCTTGCAAAGGAAAGAGATGTTCCTTCTGCACTCCCAGTTCCCTCCAATTTTTTTTCCTAGTATTATCTTTCCCTTTCAAATTAAACTGTTTCTTTTCCAATTGATAGGTGTTAGACGGACACTTTCCTTTTCCTCACTATATTCTCTTGCATTTCATCATTTCCTTTGTGTTATACTTCCTCTGTTCCTCTTGTCTTCAAGTCCTGGACTAAATTCCATGTTGTGGTCTCTACTCTCCTCCTAAACTTTCCCTTTGACCCCTTTTCAACTGTTTCCGTCCTCTCTGGCCTGGTGGGTGTGTGTAACAGCTACATTCTCTCCTCAATCCCCATGCATCACCACCTCCATTGAAATATGCCATATGTATATTTGAGCCTGACCTCATTCTACATCTACCTAAGGAACCTCTTGGATTTCCCACCATCAGGTCAACATTAAAATCACAGTATAATAGAAATTTATTTAATGGGACCTCCAGAGATCATCTACTTCCAACCTTTTCCAGAAGCTGTGTTCCAGCCAAGACTAGAAATCAGCTGTATCTCTTGCTAGATAAGTTTTGGAAACCTCAAACAATGGAGGTGACAGGGTTTCTCTGGGAAACTTGTCTCAGTCCTCCACTACCTCCTTCACCTCCCAGCAAAGTTCTTCCTAATGCTCAGTCTGAACCTACTGGCCACAGTCTGTACCTGCTGCAGGTTGTCATACCTTCTTACATTACTGAGAAGAGTTGAGCCCTGTAGTCTTCACAAAAGTTCTCTTACCATGGTATAGGGTGCCATTAGATTCACTTTTCAGTTGGACTAAAGTTCAGCTCCCTCATCTTTTCCTTGTTGGTCACAAACTCTAGCCATTCTGGCAACCTTCTACCAGTCCCTCAAGTTTCTCAACATCTTTCCTGAACTTGAGAGAAGAGTGGTCTGAAACCCACCACAGTGTCTGAGGTGCACTATCATGGACATCAAGAATATGGGGATAATAGCTTTCATCTCCATCTTCTGGACATGGGGAAAAAAAAAACATTTCAAGAGCTGAATATTCATCTTATTTCCACATTACTCTTACCTTCTGGCTGTACCAACATTACTAAAGACAGACAGCTTTCTTTCTGCATTCCCCCATTATTTTCAATCTGTGTCTCAGCTAACTTCTTGATATTATTTTGGAGTTTCTTTCTCCTTGTTAGCAAGTACACTATCAATTCTCCAAAACTTCTCTACGTAACAGTCATCTCCTCTTCCCTATCCCTTCTTTTTCTCACCCATGAAAAATTACCACATTTGAATGCAGATCTTTCTTTATGCAGACTCTGTGTCACTTTATTAATGTATTTTTATGTTTCCTACACATCACTTCATCTCATGACCATCCTACTAAACCTTAGTCTATTACCCTACTCTAGGGTATTCCTGTTTTCCCTCTCTGATGTATGTCCAAAGTATAGTATTAGCACTATTATCTCTGTGTGTTAACAAAAATCTCTCTTTGTGCACATTCACCTTCTACTATAGTATCCACTTGGCTCATAATAAATTAATGAAAAAAAGAAACTTTAAAGAAAAGGAGTGCTTGTCAATTAGTATTTTGATTTTGAGCATCAAACTCTCATCACCAGCAGTAGCTGTATAAATCATCTCTCTTTATTGTTTTATTTTTATGCCCTTCAGTTACATTTGCACTGGTTGAATTTTGGAGGTAAACATCCAAAATATTAGCTGAAAGCTTCCTCAGAAAGCAAATCTTTCCCACATCCTTCCCTGCAGTTCCTCTTTAAGAGGTGTCAGCATGGCTGAGAGAATGAAGTGGCTCCACATTGTTTGCCTGAACTATTATGTGTTTAACATTTCCATAACAAAAGTGCCACTCGACTTCTCCCCGATTAATGCAGCTCGAGGGCTCTTGTCCTCCTTTAATAAAACATTGTTGAAATCATTTATTTAGAGCCCCTGGTTACTAGTGGGAGAATGACCATCTTTGTGCCAAAATATAGTGTATACAGTCCACTATTTTGTAGTAGATCATTCTGTTATTTAAGAAATTGATTAAATGGATGTCTTAGAAAGTATTTATGCTAATAGCACATTACTTATGTCATTCAGACAGTCAATGTGAGCCTTTTCAACTGTCTACCACAGCCAATGCCTCAAGTAAAATACAGTAACTTTTAACTTTACTGCTTACAAATCTGTATCAGACATGAAATCATTGCTCTTCCCATTTGAAATGTTTTCTGTTGAACAACTACCTACTGCTCCTAGGACTTGTAATGGGCGTGTTCCCATTACAAGTGTGGAAGCGCGTGAAGTTATTACTGCGGAGAGGAACAAAATCGATTGAAGGTCTAAATTTTTTTTGGTGACATTTGAAGACTATGCAACTCAGTCACTGAAGCAGCATTTTCTGTTACTCAAATGTCAATGATTTTTTATCCCACTACTTCTTATATGTGCACTTTTGGAGTACCTCTCAAACTCCAGTGTAGTCAAAAAGAAAAAACCAACCAAAAATCAAGTACTAGTTTTGCATCACATTGAGATGGAATATCTTGTTCTCTACCTGCAAAGCTGCCTGCAGCCATTTTTGCAGCCCTATCTAAGATATGCACTATAGAGGCATGTCTGTAGTGAGAGATCTGGTAGACCAACAGCTTTCAGGAGGAGTGAAGATTCTAAGTAAAATCCATCATGCTTTCCAATGTGACCATGAAAAGACTTGGCCAAACCACAGCTTTGCTTATGGTCATTGTGAGGCTTTATTTCATAACAATTTTAAAGTTATGTATGCCTGTCTGTATACATTGATGTATATTGTTGAAAATAAAGAGAGACCTTATGTTATGTCCATTGTGATTGCATACAAAAGATTTGCTGTGCGCTTGGGTGATCAGTGAAGCTTGAATCTCCCCCTATTTACTGTATGGTCACTGTCAGTTCAATGAACTGCCTCCTTGTTCTCCACCATTGTCCCACACTCCCTTAAACATTTGTCACTGAAGTGCCTCCAAAGACAAATAAACTGTCACCAAGGATTCAAACCTGGTAACTGGGAATGAAAAGGGATCAGAATCTACTGGATTATTTTACATGAAATGATGCAGAGTTCCTTCTCCCCCTGGAAGAGATAGTCTGGACAGGACTTCAGCAGAAACCACTGCCAAATAGCCAGACAAATGAGATAACTTCCTTTCCTGTGAAAAATCTCCCTCTGTCAGGAAAGGTGAAGTCTTTCCCTTGCTTAAATCTATTCTTTCTACATCACTTGACATTTCAAGATTTCCATTTGTCTGAAAATCAAGCAAAAGAAATACGGATTTGATGGACATCAACATCTGCACAGGCTTTTTTGGCTGGGACAAGTAGCAACACAGGCAACCATTCATCCTGGAAATAGCACTGACTCTGACTGTTCAACAGAGCCCAGAACTACCTCCTTTTGGAGAGGAGCTCACAGGACAGAATCAGTTCAGCTGTATTTATTGCACAATAACTTAAATTAAAACAATCCACTTTTTCTCGAGAAGGAAGTGTACAGATGAGTCCTCCCTGCCTAGTGGTGCTTGGTGTTGATTTATTCCAGGCAGATGCTTTTGACAGAAGCCTGTAAAATTAAGTCTTGAGTTTATTGTAGCAGTTAATTATCAGTCCTTTTCTAGTGCTAATGTCTTTACTCCTAAATGAAGAAAAAATAAAGGCTTTTAGCTGGGACTTAATTTTTCATCAACAACTAGTTAAATAGTCCTTGTGGGTGCTAACTGTTGACAAACTAAAAGCATGTTTCTGGTCATCTATGCAAAAAGTATTTAAGATCATCCTTACCCCATTGTGAACTCAGCACTTTGTAAAGAAAACTGACTCTATTTACAAGTCTCACCCAACTACTCTGTTCTCCTCCCGAAGAAACACTTTCCAGCTTTGTTTAAACAATAAGCTTACTCAACCGTTCAGATGACTTTAAAAACAAACTTCAGATCATAGCCGCACACCATAGTCATACACTTGTTTGGTATCACAACTATTTGGGGTTGGCTTATGTGTGTGCACGTGCACTTACGTGCGTTTATTGCTGGGCAACGTAATCAAATTCACACCCTAAAGAAATAATAAAATAATCTTTCATTGAAATAACTAACCCAGAAGCAGGGATTTCTAATTTTGTTGATTTATACAACAGACAGATGTGGATTTGCGCTCTGTCAAGATCTGGTAAGATGAAAAAGACACTATCTTGCTAATCTGTCGCCCCCTCAGTCAAAGTTTATTTGTGGTAGCTTTTAAACTTCTGACTTGCCTTCCAATTATAGCCTTTAAAACGAAAAGCTTTAAATAAACACCATGAATAGAAGATAAATAAACTTTTTTTTTTTTTTTTTTTTTTTTTTTTTTTTTTTTTTTTTTTTTTGTGAGTGCCTAGCTTGACGCAGTCCAAACTCAAATCCCTAGAGGACAGAGCTCTCTCTTTTGTGTTAATGTTTAAAAGATTTTCCAGTGCTGGAGTTTATTCCTACTGCAAACATTTCTATTTACAAGGTCAAGTGTATCAGCACTCGACACAGCTTAAGAGTGTAATTATTTATCTAAGGGCGTTTGAGTGTAGATCAGTAGCTCTGGCAGCAAACCAGGCTTCAGCACGATGCAAAGCATCTCCTTAGTACAGCATTACAAGATCTAGTAATTGCTGATCCCTTCAGCGTGTTTACTTTTGCATTCTCCCGTTGTGGGAGAAGGCAGGCTGAATAGCAAACTTCGCGTTTTGTTGCAGCTGCCTTGATGCGTGCGCCCTGCCCGCGCGAAGCGAAGCCTTGTCCGAAAGGCTTGCCGCCTCTGTGTGATGTATTTCTCGCCACTTGTTTGCATGCCCAGGAGCACTTCTACAAGCGCCAGCGAGAGCAGCGCGCCTGCACGAAGGAAGCGCAGTGCACTAGTAACTCTACACGTATATATACAGGAGCAGTGTCCTTGAATTGCTTTACTCTCATCTGGCACTGGCAAGTTACCATGCCAACGCATTATAAAATCAACCACTCATTTAGAGAAGTACTTTCAAAGCTGTATTTACTTCTTGCATGTAATTATCCATTAAAGTAAGAATAGCAGTAATTTACATCTATGTGAAGTATTACAGGCAGACACAGATTTTTGTTTTTTGACTGTTTTTTGGTTTGTTATTCTGTGGTTTGATCCCCGCCTCTCTTCCCCCTCCCCCACATCTCGGGTGCTGAGAGTTCAAGTGTCCCTGGAAAACAATTTCACTGCATCCATTATTTAAAGCTCTTTCTTTACTAATTTACACGTTTAGAAAATACAAAAAAGCCATACATATTTAAAAGACAGGCCTTTTTTATGCCCTCTATAAAAAATACAAGGTTTAAGGCAGCTCAGAAATGCGTTTATACAATTCTAAAACGTTCATAAAGTCTCTTCAAATAAGAAAGTTAACTTTCAATCTGTAAAATACACTGTGCATTTGATGTTCTAGAGAATACTTCACTTAATCACTGTTGCTGGTATCCCTTTAAACATAAAGTGAAATCTGTACCTTTCCAGAATGAATAGCAAATGCAGCTACCTGGCAAATAGGACGCAGAATTAAAACTTTTTATTATTTTTTTAAATAAATTATCCCCAAAGCATACAATTTATAAAATTCTATATACAATGAAGAGCGACTGGTAACAAATCCCAGTTTTAAATACTTTTTTTTTATATAAGATTTACCAGAGGTCAGCACCCTGATATGACGAGGCAATAAAACTTTTCAGGATATTTGTACATACATGTTCTCGAGTTTAAAAGTGTCTTTTAAAGATGGCAGTGCAGAGCTCTTTTAAAACAAAAGTTGCATTGTTCACTATAGCCAACAACTCCGAAACAATTTTTTTTTTTTTAAATGTCGCTAGGTAACAGAGGAAGAGACGGCTGCTGGCACGCTTTTGTTATAGGGAATACGTGTGTGCAAGAGTGAGTGCTGTAAACCACCAAATTTATTCAGTCTGCTATTTCCCTAAACTTAATGGTAGATGCGGAGTAAGCCCCTTTCGGGCACAACCGCATCAGGAAGAGCGAGATGCGGCTAATGATAATCAAGTTGCTGACTACCTAGTACGGCAACGCTTTGGCAGCAAGTTTGGGTTGCTCACCTCTTACTAACCTTCATGTTAAAACTCTTAAAAAACCCCCAGTACCAGCATGCCACGACTCCCGGTTTGTTCCGGGGGGCGGCTAGCGGCCTCGCCCGCAGTCTTTTGTCAGCCGCTCCGCTCGCTCGCTAGTAACACGAAGGCAGGGTGGCAGCAATTGCATAGTGCACACTCGAGACCAACACCCGAAACACGGGCGGCCCCTGCGCTCCGGCCACTGCTCCAGCGGCCGGCTCGCAGCGTCGGGCCGGGGAAAGGGGTCGGCTGGGGGCTGCGGGCAGCAGCGGAGGCAGAAGGGAAGATGCGAGGGGACGGGACGCCGGGGCGATG
Organism: Irena cyanogastra; assembly: GCA_013397155.1. Classification (NCBI taxonomy): domain Eukaryota; kingdom Metazoa; phylum Chordata; class Aves; order Passeriformes; family Irenidae; genus Irena; species Irena cyanogastra. Next base: position 157,109 of record VWZV01017426.1, on the reverse strand, counting down.
GGTCGGGGAATCCGCGGCCAGAGCGTTTAAAGCCGCTCCGCGCCGAGGGGCCCCGCCGGCCGGATCCCCGGCCGCCGCGGGAGGGCTCGACTAGAGGCCCGCGGCGGCTCGGCGCGGGGGGCCTGGCCCGGCCCGGCCCGGCGAAGGGAATGGGGATGCGGAGGGAGGCAGCGATGGAGGGAGGCAGCGATGGGAAGCGGGCGGGAGGGGAGCGGGAAGGGAGGGATGCTAGAGCCGCGGCAGCAGCGGCATCAAGATGGAGGCGAGCAGCGCCCCAGCCGCCCCGGCGGGCCGGCCGGCGTTATCCGCCTGCACGGGGAAGCCGGGCTCGGCGCCCGCATTGTCCTCCGCGTCGTCCCTCCCCTTCTGGCTCGGCTCCTCCTCGTAGTCCTCGTCGTAGTACTCCTCCAGGCCGCCGTCCGAGCCGCCGCTGCTACCCGCGCCGTTGCCGCCCATGTCGGCGCCGAAGCAGAGGCGGGCCATGTTCTCCTTGACCGACTCGCAGATGGGCCGCTCCAGCCCGTCGCAGACGCAGTCGTTGAGCAGCACGGCCTTGGGCACGGCCAGCATGTCCTCGATGACGGCGCGGCACTCGGGCGTGCAGCGCAGCCCGTTGAACAGCTTCCCGCAGTAGGTCATGTAGCGGTTCAGCGCCAGGCTGCAGCGGCTGTCCCAGTCGCAGCGCCGCCGCGCCTCCGTGCAGCCCATGACGCCGGGGCCACCGGGGCCGGGGCCGCCGGGGCCGCCGCCCGCGGGGCTGCTGGTGCGGGGCAGGCAGGGCTCGATGGCGCGCTTGGTGGCGCGGCAGTTCTCGTCCTGCGCGCAGTCGCAGTCCTCCAGCGCCGGGCCACGCCGGGTGTGGTTGAGCTGGATGAGCGCCGCGATGCAGTGACTGGGGCACCGCCGCCTGGACGAGGCGGCAGCGCCTGCAGCGCCCGCCGGGCC
>VWZV01017426.1:130402-155235 GCA_013397155.1 Irena cyanogastra | reverse complement strand
CAGCGAGCCGGGGCCGGGCGGCGTGGCTCTCTGCGCCGGTGGTGCAGGCTTGGTACTCTCGCTGGTCCTGCTCCCTACAACAAGGAGGGGAAAACCGAGTTCTCTCGCTCGGGTAGCGCGTGTACGCAAACTTCCCAGTGATTCAAGTGAGAACAGAGCCGCTAGCAGAACGGTAGAAAGGATTAGGCTCAAAATGGGACCGACTTTGTTCTTACTGAAATAGAAACAGAGGTCCTGGTTTCAGTGTGCTAGTACTCTCCGGGAGAGCAAAGCTAAATACTAGTGCTGTAGTGCGACCATGTAAGTACTCCTTTGCTGTACTTTCAGTATTACAATTTTCCACTTGCCGCATACCCCACCGATTTTCAAGTCATTCCGCTCAGCTTCTCGCCTGAGATTTTTGTGCACGGCTTTAAGACACTGACTTACGAGGGTGCCTGTTGGCAGAAATACAGTAGATCCCAGTTTAGTTCTTTGATACTTGATCTGCCAACTAGTAAAAAGTTTCAAAAGATCTGTTAAGAGTTTTAATTTGTAGCAAAATGCCTTGCTGAAGTCCTGCCTTCTTGTTACACTTTCAGTTTATAAGGAAGTAGGAACAAAAATATTAAGGCACAAGGAGGGGAGCATAACAAAGTAGTCGTGCATTTCCCCACTGCCTTTCGTTTCAGTGCTACCTTAATTCCAGAGCAGCGTCGTCTCCAACCACAAGGGGCATCGGTATCTGCTGCCTGTCAAAACTGGCGCTTTTTTCATCCTGAGACTATCAACTCCATCTGTCACAAAAACTGGGACAAAATCTATTTTCCAGAAACTCGGGGATCTTGGAGTCCCATGTGGTGTGGAATCATGCCTGTCTCAAAGTGCATGGAGTGTGGAATGGTGGTGTGGTGTGGCTGGGAGTCAGTATGATTGATGGGTTGAGAAGCATTCATAAGGGCTTGCTCCATTGTCATCAGTTTTACAAGCTGCTTGTGTTTCTCCTTCAGTACAGTTTTTCCTATTCTTGTATAAAAGCTGTGTTTTTGAATCTGTAAAAACTGTGTTTAGAAACCCTGCCCCCATCCACCTAGTTTAGAGCTGTTTCTTTTAATTCTTGTTGAATAGTGGTATTAAAATGCCAGATGCCATTCAGGCAGGTTGTAGTAAATGTACATTGCGATCTAGGCTGGGATCGTTCATGCATTGCTTTGTTGCCCTGTTGGTGGAAATCAGCTAGTTTGGGGTGTCTCGGTTGGAGATGACATTGCAGGTGCTGTTCAACGTACTGCTGCACTGCCTGGTTCTTAGGGAAAATGCCCCACGGTGCCATTGGAGGGAAGAGGGCCTGGCTGCCGGGATGTTCCAGACATAAGAGAGTCTGAGAGAGGGGGTTGCAATGGAGCAGGGTCGTGGCTTGAGGCCTCCTGAGCTTCCTCAGCACGGGAGAGAGGAGTCCCAGTGGGGCTGCCTTCTACAGACATCTGGGTGATGAGCTCTGCTCCCTCCCAGCTTCTGCCTCCATTTGCAAAATCCATCCAGCTCGGCTGTGCTTCATTTCTGGAGCAGCAAGCAGGCTGTTTACTCTGTGAGGAGAGGCAGCAGCTGAACTTCGGGCCTCCCAGGAGGGGGAGTAGAGGAGCCTTCAATGCTGGCCTTGCATTCTTGTGTGGCTGGAAGGAGGCTGCTGTGGTGCTGCCGGAGCAGGAGGAGGATCAGTACCTAGTCCCACTAGTGCTGACAGACTTCTCTGGCTGGACTGTTCATTGAATGGCAGGGCATGGCGTGAAACATCACGTTATTCACAGGCAGAAATTTTCACATACAGTTTTTTATTTAAAGAAATCAATATTTTATACAGTGATAATAATAATGGAAATGTTGACTCTGAAGTTGGAATTACCTTTGGTGTCATACAACTGACAAAAATTTTAACAGAAAATAGGTGGATTCCTCAGTTAGTAATTGAACCACACCTTTTAGCAGTCTAGAATATTGTTATTTACATTCCGGATTATATATTAAATAAATTAATTAAAACATTTTTCTGTCCTGTCTTTATTTAATGAGCATTTGAATTCTGCCTGTGTTTGTAACTACAATTTTGGATGAGGACTTTGGCGTTCACGCTGCTCTCTTGGAGGAAAGAAATCTTTTCTTGCATGAAGCTAAACCTAGGGAAATAATTCTCTGGCCCCACTTTGATCCAGGTTTTTTAACAAGCAGAGTGATATTGTCAGATTCAATTTTTCAATTTTCAGAGTAGCTATAAAAGTAATGTGGAAGGCAGCTCTTGCTCTGTGTCACAAAGCACCAAATTGGACAATACATTCCACAACTTGGCAATAGAATAAGGCCTGGTAACTTTTTGAATTCCCGCATTTGCCAGGTTTTTCCATGCCATCCTTTCCAGTCACAGAAATTGATTTAGTCCTTTATGCCAACACTCCAAATTACTATAGAGTAACTGTCAACCAGAAGTAGGGGTCATTTTGGCAACCAGAAAACCCAGTGTATATGTGATCTGGATTTATTGGAAAGACTCCTAGGCACCTTTTAGTCTAATCTTGATGTCTTTTCCTCTTTTTTTGTTTCACACCTTTTCCTAATGGATCTTCTTTCCAAATCGTGTTTTCTTTAGCTCTTTCTTTGACCTATTTTACACCAAGAGTGTTTAGAAAAAAAGAAAATCAAGTAGACATCATACCAGTTGGCCTTAAAATTTAGAAGTTTACATTCAGTTGTAACTGAAAATACATGGCCAGTATATGTGTTTAATTCCTCTCAAATTATTTTTAAGCACATTTTTATTGGCTTATATTGATTTTTTTTTTAATTTTTAGAGATTTACAGCTGCTCTTAAAAATTTCTGGCCAGTGTACTGGGAATTAATTTGCTGATACAATTAAGTATGTGCATCTGGTAATATCTTAAAATATGTGCCTGATAGGGATACACAGAGAGCAATTTTTCTTCTTGAAGAAGAGACTTAATTCTCTAGTAGCAGTAGACTTCACCTGTCAGTGAAAGGCAGAAACTCTGTCTAGTTCTCAGAACCTTGGTAAAAGCAAAAGTCCTGCTTCTTACACCAACATTCATCCTGCAGAAATGGCCCAGTAAGGTGTCACTCACAGTAGCCTGTGCAGATGACTGAATATGGACATGTGCATACAGCAGAGTTCTCGGATTTGGTGTACCTTCAGAGACCCATAAATAATGTCTGCATTCTAAAGTTACAAATGAAAAACTGTGACTTACCAGATTCCCAGCAAAAACTGGGGCAGGGGAGTGAATATAATGCATTCAAGTGGTGTCTGTTTCAATAGAGAAGAGAGAGTGAAGGCATTTAAATTAGGTTTGTTCTCCACATCTGGAGTAGTTTATCTTTTTATTGTCTCTGCAGGACTGTTTGGGACTTTCATGTCTTAAGTTAGCCACCTAAACTAGGTGGAATTCTCCCCAAAACCAGTAACTTTTTCTTTACCAGAATGTGTATGACTTCCCAGTGTGACCATGCCTTCTCTTCTTGATTTAGTCAGAAAGAAAAATAATGAACAGGGAAGATAGTAAGTGATTGTATTGACCAACAGTTGATTTGAAGCTCATAGCTGCTGAGACTACTACACTTCATGCTTAGGGTCAGTTAAACATTGTTCTGTTGGCTATACATTTTTGAGATTGTCTTTGCCAGTATTATGTCTCATAAACATTACGTTATTATGGGTCCTACAAATGTGCTGTAATGGTTAACTGCACACAGAGAATCATAGAATGGTTTGGGTTGGAAGGGAGCTTTAAAGGTCATTTTTGCTGATGACATAAAGGTGTCCCTCATATTGCAAAGTCATAACTACAGATCCCACACCAGATGAACAAATAGTCCATGAACTATAGGTCTGGTTGCAATCAAAGGAGCCAGTTGGATTCACAAATAGCACAGTTCATTGAGTGCAACATATAAGGTTCTTTTGGATGGCTATGAATTGACTGCAGAGTAGCTATATATAGCAGTAATAATGTAATTGCAATCACAATCTTAATATCAGGGTCAGCATTCAGCATATCTGAGGATGTAGGTCTTACCAAAAGGTGTCCTTTCTGGGGAGAGCAAGGATAACAAATCCATCAATCTGTCCCTGCAATTTCACACTGAATTCTCATCCCCTGTTTAGAAGCAAAGTTGGGGTACATTTTATAACCACTGCTGTGTGAGTTGCTGTGGATGAGACTGCGGTCAAGCCTTTCATACTTTGTGGGCACATTGTATGGAATATATCTTTGTAGGAGGTGTACTTGGTTTCTACAAAACATTTCTGTGTATCAGGTTGAAGAACAAGACCGTGGAGACTACACCTCACCCCACATTCCCCTCTGCCCCCCCATACCATGACAGCACAAACCACAAGACTTCCACCTGATTTCTGCACCTGCATCACAGGCCCCATTGCATATTGAGATATACCAAGACCTGCCTTTGACAGAGATGACCTTTAAGGTTCTTTCCCACTCAAAGCATTTTATGATAGGATGTGATTTAGTTCCCAGCACCTTGCAGTGAGCAGAGACATCTTCAAATGTATCAGGTTGCTCATCTAACCCTCATCCAACCTGATCTTGACTGTTTTAAGGGATGGGACATCCACCACCCCTCTGAGCAACCTCTTCAATTGTTTTATGATCCTCATCATAACAAATTTCTTCCTTATACCTAGTCTGAATCTACCCTCTTTTAGTTCAAAACCATTGCCATTGTCCTTTTGCTACAGGCCCTACTGACAGATTTGTCCCTGTGTTTCTTGTGACCCCCTTTTAGGCACTGGAAGACCACAATAAGGTCTCCTCAAAGTCTTCTCCAGGCTGAACAGACCCAGCTGTTTCAGTCTGTCTTCATAGGAGACATGCTTCAGTCCTCTGATAATTTTTGGGTCCTCCCTCTGGTCTTGCTCCATCAGGTCCACATCTCTCCTGTGCTGAGGACCCCAGAGCTAGACACAGCACTCCAGGTAGGGTACAAATGCACATTTACAGTCACACAATCACAGAACATTCTGAGTTGGAAGGGACCCACAAGGATCACTGGGTGCAGCTCTTAAGTGGATGGCCCATAGAGGGATTGAACCCACTACTTTGGTGTTGTTAGCACTAGGCTCTAACCAAGTGGTTCATGTCCAGCATGCCATCCAGCAGTACCCTTAAATCCTTCCCATCAGGGCTGCTCTCCATCTGTTCATCCTCAAGCCTGTGCTGATATCAAGGATTGCCCTGACTGAGATGCAGCACCTTACCCTTGGTCTTGCTGAAGCACGGGCCCACTTCTTGAGCTTGTCCAGGTCCCTCTGGATGCCATCCTGTCCTTCAAGTGTGTCAACAGCATCACTCAGCTCGGTGTCTACTGCAGATTTGCTGAGGGTGCACTTGATCCCTTTGTCTATGTCACTGATATTAGGCAGTCCTGGTGCCAGTATGGTTCCCTGAGTGAGCCACTTGTCACTGATCTCCATGCAGACATTTAGTCATAGACCACTGCCTTCTGGATGCAGCCATCCGCCTTATCCACCAAATAGACGACACATCAAATCCTTCCCTCTCCAGTTTAGAAAGAAGAATGAGGTGGACCATGGCAAAGCTCTTACAGAAGTCTATATCAATGGCATCTGTGGCCCTTCCTTTGTCCACTGATGGAGTCACTCCATCACAGAAGGCCACTGAGTTGGTCAGAGAGGACTTGCCCTTGATGAAGCTGTGCTGGCTGTCGTGAATCTCCTGCTAAAACACAGTGTCTATGTCTGTCCTATGGTCTTCCCAGGCAGAGAGGGAAGGCTAGCAGTTCGGTAGTTTCCAGACTTCCTTTCTACCCTTTTAAAACATGGGTACAATGTTCCCCCTTTACCAGTCACCTGGGATTTCACCTGACTGATATCAGTTACCACATGTCAAGGAGAGTGTCTTGCCAACTAGATCAGCCAATTCTCTCGGGAGTTTATGATGCATTTCTTCAGGTGTGTTCAGGTTCTTCTCTTACTGTGGGAGGGACTTTGCTCCCCCAAGCCCCTGCCTTGAGGTCCATCCACTCATGAGGATACAGAAGTTTGCCTGAAATAGATTTTTAATGCACTGTCTCCTTTTTTTTTCAATATGCCTTTTACATTTATAATATTTACTTAAAAATTGGGTAGAATCCTTGTAAAGTTGGGGGTTGTTATTTATATATGAAATAGTAAGTATCATTGAGAGATTTACCCAGTGCATCCAGTAAAGTAAACATGGAAGTATTGCACAATACAGTATTGCTGGACTTCTTTTTTGAACTCTCTTCCAATCTAAACTACAAACTAGACCACACATGCTGTTAAAACAAATCTAAGTAGGACATCAACCCTTTTTTGGTCCTAAGAAAGGCAAAAGTGATGGTGAAGCCAGCTGATTCCTGGTCACCTGTTAAGCCAATCAGAGACAGGTTTTAAATAACCATATTTTATGAAGGTAAATATGAACCATACAAGCTGTCAATATGTGCAACAGGATAGTTGGGTCTTCCCCTTCATCCTCCCTGCCCCACACACAACTTCTTCCTTTGTGATTGTCTCCAGTAGGAAATGTGATTTGGCCTTAGATAGGAACACGAGGTGGGAGTTGTGCTGAGATGAGAACACTGGTTAGGAATTTCAGGAGGAGCTGTCTGGATGGTCACTTTAGGAATGCATTCCAGAAATGGAGAAGCTGTGGGGATCAAGGTTGACTCGGTTACATGTCGGCCTGCAAAAGGGTATAAAATGCTGCTGGAGTCAGAAAAATGGTTTTCGAAGGCTGCAGTCACCTTCTGGGTGTATCCCCTCCCTGGCAGGGAAGCCTGCATTGTACATCCAGCCAGAAGACAAGGAAATACTCACTTTTAGAAGGGTGAGTGAAAGTGCTAAAGCCTAATTATATGTGGAAATAAAATTCTTAAGTAACAACATAGGTGCTTTGTTGCTTTGTAATTGTACATTTTCTAAGGCCAAAGACTGTAAACCTCTACATTTCTAGCTGAACCTGCTTATATTATAACCCTTAAGACATGGTTATATTATATACTTCATTGGCTATACTTATATTCTGTGTTAGCAATAAATCTGATCATAATCATCCACAAAATCAGTATCATATTTCTCATGCCTGACCAAGAGTCTACTACTCTTCCATGTCAAACCAGTTTCAACCATTACAGTTTTATGGGAGTTCTTTGGTGGACATGTCAACATACATACACACAGAAGCAGTTAGATTTTTTGTTTGCTGGATTGTTTTGGTTTGTTAAGCTTTTTACTTTCAGATTTTTCAAATGTTTACAACTACCCAGAAGCAGCTAATAGGCTTGTGTTTCTTTTTCTGGGTATGTTTCTGTGAAATTTGTATTATACCGGCTTGTAAGAAATCAGAAATTCTGAGGGTTTCCACAGGTGAAGCATGGAGAAATGAGTAATTTTGTGGGTAGGCAGAGTTTCACTCAATATGGACAAAAATAAAGTGGGCAAAAATAAGAGTAGTGGTTTCATTTTTTCTGTCATTTCAGATTACACCAGCACAAGTATAACGTATACTCTGGGAAGGTAACACATAATTTGGTCTCCTACTCCCAAATTCAATTTCTGTATTAGAATTTGAAGTGAAACTGTAATGAAACATGCCATTCAGAAATATGTCCTCAGTGCTTTCCATTTAGTAGCTATCCTTGATGTATCCTTTGATGATATTTGCATACGGCACTGCTTACATGCAAAAGTAGCTGAGATTAAAATGAAATCATCTTTCAGAACAGTTTGATTAAAGCAATAAAAATCTAATTCAACATAAATTGGGAGTTAGCAAACTGACTTTGGGTGTTTTCCAGTAGGTCTCTTTAAGCACAGCTGGCTTTATATCATCAAGAAATGGTGATGTCTTTATTGAGTTGACCTGCTATAAAAGAGTGTCAGGCTTGTTTATTACACCTTCTTAAAAGAGTTTCATTCTTTCATTCTACTGAAACAAAATGTATTTAGACTAAATAATGTGCTAAACATGAAGTAAGCATGCAAATATTTCAGAGTCCTGACCCAGATTACCAATTCAAATAAATCAGTGTTACTCGATAAATAAACTAAGTGTGCTTAGGCAAGGATTTGCTTTGATTTAACTAGGTCTTTTAAAAGGCAGTTACAGTTAATCAGTGTAACTTTTGATACGGCCGGCAGCCTACACTCCCTTATGTCCATTTGTTCATTTGCTTGAAAATCAGAGAAGAAGAATGAATTAAGGTGGATTTCTATATGGAGGGAAATAGCATGGATAATTAGCAGATTTTATTACAGGAAGAGCAGCTATATTCATGCAGGTACATGTATCTTTCTTCCTACACGTCACCTAAAATTAAAAGATGTCAAAGCAGTTAGTTGAATTCTTCTTCATACCACTACCACACCCTTAGCTGTGGTGTCTGAATACTGGAATGAAAGAAAAATGTCTTTGTCTTAAAAGTTTAATTTGCAAAAGTGATGAATGATACAATTACTTCCTTATTAGAGGCACAGTCTGAAACATTTCCAGACAGCCTGGTTTTCAGAATATGCTGAGCATCTAACCTTTGAAAATCAGATTTTCTAATTTGACGTTCAAACAAGAATTATTCACAGTCATGGATAGCTTTGAAAACGTATCTCCTTTCTGCAGCTAACAGAAGTTAAGGGCTTCAGATATGATAGAGAAATACAGTGAGTCATAAACTTGTTATTGTGCCAATAACAGGCATTAAAGTATTGAGACGGGAGATCTCAGTAACAACATCATATAATAGCTGTGGTTTTCAGGTGAATTATTAAATGTGTTCATTTTTTTGATGTATCAAAATACACTGAGCCACTAGCTGTTTGCAGTTGTATTGCAAATGAGTATTTTGTTCTTCCTACAGATAACAATCATCCGTGTATGCATTGAAGGTGAGCTCTTTCTGCCTGCCTGAGGCAACTGGTCTTTTCAAAGTTCTGCAAGAGGGATGGATCAGCTCTAGGGTGACTGTAAACATGAGACTAAAGTTGTTACTTTGGGGAAAATTGTTAGCAACAGTGGTGCTCTGGAGATTTCCCAAACTCTGGGAACTAGGTTGTATGCTAGCATCATGCTGTTTTCTGGAGCCATACCCAATATCCATGGCTGAATAGCCCTAACATGTCCAGAGACTTAGAGATATTACACATTAGAGATGGAAAAGTTTTGGAACATTCTTCATTCCTANTTCTTCATTCCTATTGCAAGATTGTGCAATCAGTGTGAGATTAGTCATTGTATTAAATTTTCCAGTGGTTCATTTTGATCTATTTTTGAATGTCCTAGGTGATAAGTTTAGGGGTTTCTATCACCTTCTTTCAAAAGATTTCTTTGTTTGGAAACATCTCATATCTGATACAAGTTTACCACTGTTATATATGATTGTTCATAGATTTATTTCATTTTACCACCCAGGTATCTTTATAAAATTATTAATTCCTGTGGAATTCCTAAAATTAATTACTAGGGTAAGGATTGGCATGGTACCCATGCCACTTCAGTTCATTAAACTGTGTCTCTTGGTGTAGCATTTTCTTATTGTTTTTATCTAATGTTTGTATTCAGATGTTATACTGATCTGAAGCAAACTAGGGTTAGGATTTTGTATAACAACATTGCAAATATTCTTGCAAAATCAAGTTAATAGCATTTAAATTTGTTTTATTCTGTTCTAACATCATCTTCATATATTCACCCCACAAATCTCTTTAGTACCTGTTCCTGTTGTTCACAGCCTTTGCCTCGTTCTGGATACCCTACTTGTGCTTATGGGCTACAAGCTGTTACGTAAAAAATTAGAAACAGTGGAAAAGATACTCTTTAAATTATGATGTCTTGTGAGAAAAACAGCCTAACAAGTTGTCTTTGCTTCCTACTTTTGGCATTTGCTTCCTTAAATTTAACTGCAGAAGTGAAAATTCCCCGTTACCTGCTTGCCTCTTTCTTTAGATCCAAGTTGGTTTTCTTCCAGCAGAAGTGTGAGTTAAGTTTACGGAAGACTTGCTTTTGTTACATTTGTTTCATACCAGTGGAAAGATGCTACAGACATGGTGTAGAGTTGAGGTTTTGCAAGATATCCGTGGTACCCATGGTACCTGTTTTGGGATTGCAAAGCTAGTCCTGCTTTTGAGGGATATCTATTTCATAGCTGGTTTTAACCTAAATTTAACCTAACGTTAGATTCCATTAGACATTGGGGCTTTTTGACAGAAAAGTGGGGTCATTAACTGATGGCTCTTTTTATCCTCAAGTCTAGTGAATTCTTGCATACCGAAAAGTTTAGCAATCTTTTCTGATGTGGAGAATCTGATGTTTACTGCACGACAGTGAATTTCCTCACAGGGACATCAAAGGATCCTATGCATGTGGCTAGAACTACTGTCCTTTAAATACTTTCACCATTCTTTGTTCCACTGAGGAATGGTTGCCTCTTTGTGATAACATCCTTATACTTATTTTCTGATGTCTGCATCTTTTCCCCTGGCATTTTTCCCATTCAGGCCCATTCTTTTTCCCTCTTATTTTTCAGTCTCTGCTCACGTTTAGAAAAAAACAGCAGAGGAGAGGTCTTCTACTTCATCATATTTCCTGATATTGCTATCCCTTTTACCAACTTTACCAGCTTCCTTTTACCAACTTTCTTAACTGAAATTCCCTTCATAAAATTATTTATTAAAGGTAAAGCATTGTACAAGTGCATACCTAGATGTAGTTGCATGAGAGCTTCTCAGGATCATTTGGGTGGCCATCCTGAAATTTTTCTGTGGAGTTGGGAATGTTCCAGAAACCAGAAGTTACAACCAGGTGGAAAATTGCAGCCTGAATGACACACTACAGATGTGCATGGCTCAGAGCAGATAGTTCAGAGAAAGCCATTTGAATGAATCCACATGAAGTGTTTAGTGAATTATTAAAGAATGTGACAAAATATAAGTTTGCTTGCACATCATTTGAGAACAGAAAATGGGTCAAAACCTGTCAAACAAGAAGCTTGTTGTGAACAGTTCAGGCAGTATTAGGCTTCTTTTAGGTGGAATGTGACCCTGCTAACCCTGAAGTGTGAGTTAGACCTTTGATGTTCAAGGGGATTCCGAATTAGGCAGTCATAGTTCATCCAGCCTGAGACAGTAGCATGTAAGTGCTTGGTGCAAATTTTCCCTTCAGTCGAGCCAGGCCTGGTTTGTAACCAGCCTTGAAACATGCAAGACCTAGTAAAATACTTTGAAGAAGTGGTCAAGAGTTGACCAGAAGAGAAATTGCACATTTCTCCTCCCTTCCTTGTTTTTGAACAAGTAATTAGCATGTATTGAACTATCATTGTCATCATTATCATATTCACTTTTATTGTTGTGGATCACTTAGCAATGAATAAAACACCTGTGGGTTTTTACACATACTGATTTGACAACTCAGCAAAAGAGAACAAGTGGAGTTTATTTCAGAAAACATGAATGTTGTAGGGAAAATGTTCTGATCACAGGTGAAAAGCATCATAATTTTTTTCCACTTTAGGCCTTTCAAATTCAGTGTAATCCCAGTAATAGTCATGTCTGCAGGGTGTCTCTTGATGGGAGAATTTCCACTATATAGGCACAGCTATGTAATAAATAAGTTAATGTTCTCAGACTGCACATCTGAAAAAGCACAGAATACAAGTTTCATTTCTTCTGAAATAGGTAGCACTTATTGTCATTATAGATGAAAATCACCCTGTACAAACAGATAGAAAAGAAGTCCTGTGTATCCTCTTCCCAGAACTACAACTGAAGTGTTTAAAACTGGGCAGATTTACAGTTGAAGAGGAGTTTCAATGTAGTCCATCTATGTCCAGAAAGGTTTTTGTCCCCAAGAAAAACTGGTGGAGATGAGTTTTGTTCATTGAACTTGTCCTGAAAACTATAAGGGGAAAACTTTCGTCCACATGGCAATGTGGTGAAAATCCAGTTGCAGCTGTGTAGAATCATAGGAACCATTTTCATCAGCAAGTATTGTCCTGCAGTTTGGGTCAATATTTCCCCAGGAATGTAAAGCTATTAGTCACATCCCTGCCAGCTTTCTCTCCAAAGAGCACTGGATTATTTTTATCTGCCATATATTTTTTAACTGGAATATATTGAACGAAACTAAATTCAGTAAAAGAAAATTATTAAAGCTGCTTTGTATTTGACAAAAATGAAAATGAATGGTATTTTTCCCCTCAAAAATTCAAATTATTGAAATGTCATGATGTTTAGGAGGACAGAGTCTTCCCTTTAATTCAGCTTAAGTGGTAGCATACAAGATCATTCATTTAGAAATAGGGTAATTTCCTGTACTTTACTAAGAGTTGTTTTGTAAGGGTAGGAAAAACAGAAATATCGGAAAGCCTTCTATAATATATAATGCATACTGTGTTTTCTGAACCATCGAGAACTCAGTTCTCTCAGTGCCCTTTCCTTGCTCTCAACCCCAAGTAATCTATTAGCCACTGCTACTCTTATCAGATGGCTTATCTGTGGAATGAGCTAGTCCTGTTCCAGGAACAAATTCTTGTGCTGTATAAGGTCAAGTGAAATAAGGTTTTGGTGACCAAATTTTAATCTTTCTTCATTGTAGATCGTGAGAAAGTGTACTGATTTTCATCAGTGAGAATCCTTAATTGGACCCCAGGTCTCTAGTGATTGCTTTGTAGTGTCATAAATCATCTGTGATCCAGTTTTGAGGTCACAGAAACATCTCTGTATATTTGGTTCCATTGTGTTTCTCTCTAAATTTGGCGTTATATAATTATTACAGAATAACATGCTTTGGGCACCTTTCCTTTTTTGTCCTGTAAAAGGCTAATAAAGCATTAGGGCTGTTTTATAACATGGTGAGTGCTATTTTGCAGTGTTTCATTAGCCACAAATCCACAACCCACCTTCAGGAATTCCGGATGACAGACTAAAGGTATTTTTGCAGCTGTTCTATGGGACCTCATGGAAGTCTTGTTCCCTTTAAAAAAAAAACCCTGACCTTTTTATAAATCAGTCCTTTTGACAGGCCTCCATAAAACAAGAAGACTCACCTCTGCTAAATCTGAGTACTGACCATTTTATCCATATGCCATGGATAGTTCAAATATCATCTCTCTTCTAAGATATTTTTTCTGTAGGATTGAATGAACTTCTGCAAATAGGATATAATATGCTCCAAAATGCTTTGAATGGCTGTTCACTTAATAAAACATGGCCTAAAGCAATACTATCTTCTGACTATTATATGGTGTTTCATGAGTTGACTTTTAAATTGAATTCCCTGCCATCTTTATATACCAGAGAACATCTTGAAAAAATCAAGCTACAAATAGTGACTGTTTTCTAAAGGTCAAAGAAATTGTAAGGGGAAAAAAAAGAAAGTCTTTTCTGAAAAGAAATATTCAGGAAGCCCTGAATATTTATATACTGATATCATCTTTAGACCTCCAGGGTGTTTCAGGATACAGACAGCTACAGTTTTTAATAAAAATGTTTTCCAAACCGAATTTCATTTCTCTTTTCAGATATATAAAAAGAGATTAGTTTCCCAACTCATATTTCTTTGTTTGAGTTTTAATAGTTAATGTTTGGTTCTTTTCCAAAACAATTTTCTGTCCATTTTGAAAGTGCTAAGGAATATAGACCTGCCAAGGACTGTTTGGTAAAATATATGCTAAAGACTTGCCTGCAAGGTAATGGAAGGGGATAGATGGTTTGTTTGAAATTATCTCTGTTTGCACGACAATGTTTCAGTACATATTAGCTGGTGAGAAAATGCATGTTGTATACTGTTGTTTTAAAAGTGCAGTTGGTTTACTCAGTATTAAGTCAGTGTGCAGATGACTGTTCATCTGCTCCGAATACTCTGGTGACAGTCCTTCGTTTTTCAGCCCTACTATGATGCAGCAGCATCTACTGTTCTTGTCACAGTGACGAGATACCATATATCTGTTTGCAGATATATATATCTGGCCTTGCTCAGCATCAGTCCCTTTACATCTGTGCACTGTATCTCTGTACCACATTTTCTACGGCTGAGATGTAAGAGGAGCTGCTTCTGCTTGCCATCTGGGAAGAACTGAAAGATAATTGACAGGGAATATATCTGAAAACACAATTAATGGACTTGGACAGTCATCCAAAGGTCTGTGGAGTCCAATAGCAAATGACATCTTTCTCTAAAGAATACAAAGGGAGGGTGTAAGGTGAAGAAGCAAAGAATATGAAACACTTGAATAATATCCAATGCAAACAGATGCAGGTATAATCCTGTCTTGGCCTTTAGTAACCTGCCAAGAATTGGGCAGTGATGTGTTGAGAGAGTGTGTGACAAGACAGCAATAAAATGGTAATGCACACTTCATAGCAATAGCCTCATAGGCCATCCTCCCAGTTCAGGTCAGCTGTCTTCTCAAGGGTAGCAGGAAGCTGGATTTTGAAATGGAAACAGCTATGTTTTTCTGCATTGCTACTGGAGAGTTGCTCCTGTGCTCACGTGGATGGACTGTGGGCAGTGGCTTGGTAGCTGGCTCAGGAGCTGTCTTGCACAACCAGAAGTGTATGATAATCACCATTTAGGCACAGGTGCTATCATCATAGAATAAAGATCTTGTCCATGTTGGCTGGACACAATGGCAAGCAAAACAATATAGGTTGTAAGATGTCATAACTTATGGAGGATTTATGAATTTAAATCCTGTCACACACTGTCAGTTGTGTCTGTCTTCTACCTTGTCCATAATGACTGGCCAGGCAAAACCTCAGGTGTCGTGTGTGCCCATGGCAGAACACAGGAGTATTGAATACACAATCTGGTTCCTTAGTGCTGAGTGCAGACGCAGAAGAGCTGTTTGCCTTGTGTCTGTGACTACTTCAATTGTCTTTCCATCTAGTAGGGAGACCAAGACAGGTGCTAAGGGGGACTTGGACAAGCTCCATGTGAACCACATGTGGATGCACCATTGCCTCAGCAGAAAAGCGGCTATGTAGCTTCAAGAAGCAACAATTTGTATATGAGAAAAGGGAGAGAGCCTCATTTGCAAGCACTTAAAATGTAAGCTTTCAGGGCACTGCAGTTTGTGCAGTTGTCAAGAAGCTTGGGTTAGTGGAACTCTACTTCCAAGACTTCAGGCTTTGTGTGCACCTCCACAGGTGTATAGAAAGACTAAGGTATTTTGGGTAGCACCCACAGGTGGAATTGGGAGCAGTAGAAAAAAATTAGGAAGGAAAATACATTCTCACCTTGGAGAAAATCACTAGAGGGTGACAGAAGCTTTATTGTGTCTGTGTTTCAATCTTAGACCAGGTAAAACCAAAGAATATGTGGTAGGGAGAAAGGCTCAATTTCAAAAAGGTGGGCTATGGGTTGCCAGTTTGCATTTTGGCCAAAAAGAGTGGGACTGGAGGTATGTTTTACACACTGGATCAGGTTTTCCTGGGCATTTATTGAACTTGAGTTTGAAAGGACGCAGTAAAAAATAAATATCTGATTTATCGAAAAGAGTCTATACAACAAATTAACCTTGAAAGAAGAATGTTGTTTCTGACTTGAAGCAAATGGAGTGCGGAGGAATGGGCACAAAGGATTCCTTGCTGGGTTCTTGAGCCTGACAGTAAGAAAACAAAGCCGTGAAAGCAATGCTGAACCCTCTCATCTGTCCCTCTGAACAAAAAAGTGTAAAGGAAGCAGACCTCATGCTCGTGGAAATCTCTAGGTGCTGCTGATTTAGGTTCACATAAAGTGGGGCTTGGCTGTAGCATTCCAGATCCGTGCACAGACTTGACAGGTAAAATCACAGTATAATTTGTGACTCCTGAAAACAAATTAATGAATGCAATAAAAGTTAATGTTTTCTCAGAGATTACATGAGATGAAATGAGATGAGAAAGAGAGGGAAGAGTGAAGGAGAGGGAGGAGCACTAGCATTGTTCTAGTTTGTACCTGTGTCCTGTCCAACTTGTCAGTTTTCACTTCCTCATCTCTGGCTCCAGAGTGCCTTAGTAAATTTTCATTCCTCTCACCTAATCACCCCAAGATCCAAGATGACCTCCTCTTTCTGCTTACTCAATCTGTGCCACTGTCACATTCCCATTGTATGTATCTATGTACAACACACTCATTAAAGAGTAAAATGTACCATACATCCATGTCAGTGTCTTCATTTGTAGTCCTTGCTCCTTTTCTTTCATAGTTCCTTTTTTGTTATCATTTATGTAGATGAAAAATTTCCTCAAGAAAGTGTTCTGTTGTGATGTTTTCACATTGTCTGTAGCAGTGTCAAAAGAGTGGGATGTGAAAAAAAATGCCAATTAAATAGATGCAGATTACTCTCTGGACAGAGTGGGAATCTGATATTCTGCTTAGCATCTATCTCCTATTCCACATTTCATAAGTAGATGTGTTACCTACACCTGCAATTTCTGAAAGTTTCCCATTATAACGCCCATTCTTATGTTTGGTGCTAAATTTGCCAAATTGCTTTAACTGTTCAGGCTAAAAGTTTTCATTCTGAGTATCAGCTTCGAATTGAATTTAGAGTGTCTTTGGAGTAAATAAAGTATGCTATTTATGTTTAAGTTAATTTATTTTCAGGTGATTTGCCAATTCTACAATTTCAAGCAAGACCTTAAAGAAGAGGGCATGTTACCTTCATGACAGAATATGCCATTTATTTCTTTTTCTTTCTTGCATGGAGCATGTAAGAGACTCAAACATTACTCACATATTTGGACAAGTTTTATAGGGGGGCTTTCAGTTTAGTTTGGTTAGTGGGTTGATGGTTTTTTGATTGGTTTGTTGGTCTTGGTTTTTTTGGTTTGTTTTTTTTTGGGTTTTGTTATTTTGTTTTGGTTTTGGTTTTGTTTTTTAAGTAGGTCGGTGGAAACTGAAGAATTAAGCAGACATTTTTACCATAAAGTCCTTGTCTGTTGACTAGAGCCCACAGGAGACCAGCAGGAATTGGGTACAATTTTTCTCCCCTCAATTTGTGTTTCTGGGTCTTTGTTTGACTCTTTTGAGTAGGAAGTTGCAATAAAAGAAAAGTTTTCTAGTTTCCTCTTTCAGGAAGAGATGTCTTCTTCATCCACTGGATTGTTTCTCTACATCTCCTGCTGGACCACCATTTGAGTCAGTCTCTTCTTGCATGGTCATTAGCCAGATAATTTTCTGACCATCCAAGGAACACATCTGCAGACAGGTTTTCAGAATGGCTGAGAGCGCACAGGAGTGAGTAAAGCTGATTGCAGACCCTCCATACAGGCCGTATGCAGCCAGGTTCTGGGTATGCCAAAAAAACAAACACTAGCCACTTGTTTTTGATAAATATCCTGTTCTTTTTTCAGTACTTTATACTCCCAGGCTGTGGGGTGGGAATGGAGGGCACTGAGCCTGCCAGGGGTCTAGCAAAGGCATGCTAAGACTATCTCTACAGCAGCTAAGAGGTAGTGAGTACTTGTGCATCCAGTGCAGAAGCTTAAGAACATTGTATCAAATAAATTGGGAGCCCACCTGAGAAATGGGAATGCTGAAAACAAATAGAGATAAGCCATCTGCTTATCAAGTGGAGCACAGCTTGGCTGGGTAAGAGGAAGGTTTATGTGGCTGTGTGGTAGTTTATATGGGTTGAACTAATGGCATTAAAATTGGGAACGCTTGCAACTTCTCTTTCCTGATTCTTGAAAGTTTGATTTTCCATCCTCGACAATCTTTTGACATAGGTGTTTAAGAATGTATATATACAGTTTCATTAGCACTTTTGGGATTTGCATTTTCTGCAATGTATTTTATATAAAAACTCTTCTAAAATACTTTGAAACTTTGAAAAATATTTTCAGGAGCCTGTTTCTTGTGTCTCTTGGCCCATTAAGCTAAGTGGATTGACTGCCACGAGGAAGAGAAAAATTAAAACTAGGACTTTTAAAACATCTGAATAATTTAGGATCACTTGCATGACTTAGAAAAAAACCAGTTTTAAAGCCCTGTGTCTCAGACTCTGCATTTCACCGAGATGGTCTGCTGGAAATCTGCTAAAGTTATTCCTCATTCACTGGGACAATACACACATATGGCTTTAAAACCAGGACAATTTCATAATTTTCAGAATTCATCTTGCCTCTCCAGGACCTCATGCAGATATAATTTCTGAGGAAATTCCATTTCTTTGGTGGGGGGAGGGAGGAAATACTTCTATGACAGGTTGGCTTTAAAATATAAATGGTGCTGTTTGAAGCAGTTTAAGAGCCAGAAATGCCAGACTGAATCGGGGAGACTGATTAATGGGCAGGTGATGCAATCATACCTATGTGATAAATTGCTTGGATATTTCTTTATCAAATGCCCTGCAGTACAATATGTCACACACTTATCACATACATACATATGCACGGGCAGATGTCTGTGGGCAGTTCTGTGGTAAGCATAAATTGACTGAGATCCCTTCAAGTTCTGGACCTTTACTGAACTTTTTTGTCCCAGTTAAGGACTTGGCCCTTTCGTCTCCATGTAAATTCTCTAAGCTGCAGACCAAACCAATGATTATCCTTCCCAGTAAGTGTTGCAAGTTTCTGGCTCTTGTTTGTAAATGAAAAAAACAAATGTTCCAACATGAAACTGGGCTTAGATCCCAGTTTTCAGTCATACTCTCTATTAAAGGATGAAGGCTGTTGCATACATCACCTGAGAAGCATAAATCAAATAGTAATAGTGCTGTTGTTTTCCTAAAGAACTTAGGGAAGGTCTTAATTGCATTCACATCTCCTACTGCATCTAGTCCTATGTCCTGCGCCAGTTGCATTAAGATTGAGAAATCCTTACTAGGGATACAATGCACACAATGGTTACAGTCACTGATGTAATACTGGCGCCAGTAAGCTTTATTTTATTTAAAAAAATACTACTTTCCATGTACTTCAAAATAGTATAGACATAAAATATTTTTTAAAAAAACAGAAGCTCTGTCTGTGTAATTTGATGCTGAGCCTTAGCAAAACAGGCAAAGTTCCAAATATTTTCCCCTGCTCAAATGGTTTAAAATATGTTTCCAAGAGTGATTTGGCTGGAGAGGCGACCACTGGGGAATTACAAGCTGAAAAGTTTTATTTTTTTGTGAAGATCTATATTTCTGTGAAGAAACCACAACTGCTTTTAGAGCTGGCCAGGAGCCAGAAATAAGGTACGCTCAAAAAACATTCACTGTAGTGAGCTCTCATTAATGAAGCTGAAAGCAAAAATAATTTTTCTGTAAAGAAAGACACTGAGACAAGTCCATTACAAACAGAA
Source organism: Irena cyanogastra (assembly GCA_013397155.1). NCBI lineage: Eukaryota > Metazoa > Chordata > Aves > Passeriformes > Irenidae > Irena > Irena cyanogastra. Next base: position 135,921 of record VWZV01017426.1, on the reverse strand, counting down.
TGCTCCAACTAGTACATAAGGCACCTATACCCTAGAGACTCTTGCCCGCATTTCTCCTACCTTGCTTCCTACTCACACCAAATTTTTGCATCACTAATGTGAAGAGTCATTCTTGCACAACTGTTTGCCAGACTGGGGCCTCCCTTTGTACTTACCTAGTGTTTCACATATTTAACAGGAAGTCAGATCTACTACAGTCATAACTAATGCATAATTTTGCATTGCCAAGGGAAGTTTAATTTATAATCTTGTTATGGCCAAATATTGCTTCTGGCAAAAAGAATGTTTACAACATTGTTGTTTGGACGAATTACAACTATTTTCTTCTTCTTTGGGGTCTAGTCCATGCACCCCTGTAAGGCAGAGAATACTGACACAGCTTTCCAGAGCAGGGCCCCTCTTCCTGCCTTTGTGCCTATGTGCAACAACCGTCTGATGCTTTGGAGGAGTTGGCTCCAGGGAAGCCTGTGAGGAACCCATTTGGAAGGCACCTGAGCCATCTTCTCTAGGTAGCATCTACACTATTTGTTTCACCATCTGGGCTAAGACCTTGGCAGAACTAGGTACATTAATTCTACCTGTGTGCTCGGGCTCCTTCTCTGTAAGCACCACTTGCCTTCCTGCACTGGACATATTTCCCTAATATGCCTAAATGTAGACGAAAGTGTGTATCACCTTGCTCCATCTAAAAAAAAAAAAGATAAATTAGAGCAGCACTTGCATCCCATCTGTGCTGAGGGGAATGTGAGCTTGGAGTGTATGTTGATTTCTGACTGTCAGCTTCAGAGGAAAACAATTCTGGTCACTCTTGTTCAGAAATATTCCCACCATTGTGGTCAGGCCTTTTTCACAATAACCTGGTGGTTAAAGAGATTGCCCAGGAGCTAGGAGACAGGAACATGTACTTTCTTGTTGGCCAGTTCTCTGGCCTCATTAATCTGACATTCCTCTCAGCATGATAGTGCAGCTTTAACAGGGAGAGTGGGAATGACCTCTCCAGAAACACTTCTCAATTTACTGCCCTCTTAATCATATTTCAGGAAATAGCTACTTTGTGCGGCCTGCTCCCCTACAGTGAAGACTAAAGAGTGGATAAGAGGAAATATAGTTAATCCTGACCAACATAGCAGTTAAGGTAATTCCATGACTGAATTTAGGAGGACTCATGCCCAGCTCTCGCAGGAGAGCAGCACAAACAGTCTTGCTCTCTGTGTTATGGAGGAGTCAGTACTCAGAATGGATTCATACCTTCAGCAGACCAACAATAACCCTAGTCCTGACTTATTACCACTGCAGTTTTAGTGTTCTGTTAACAATGAGTTATTGCATGATAAAAAAGGTAGGGATTATTATATAGACTCGTGGCCTCAGGGAAATGGCATGTGCAACTATTGCTGTACTTTGATCATAATGCCCTAGGAGTATTGGTACGCACACCAAATTCCGATTATATTTTACAACTTTCTCTGTTCTTTTCCTGTGTCTAATTCCTTTATGAAAGAAAAGACCAGAAATATTTTTAGCTGTGCAGGAAATAGCCATGGTGCCACAATACAGATAACAGAGTATTTTGCAGAGGTGATCCATCCTTTTAACAGCCAACAAGGAAAATCTGAGATTTATCATTTGATCAAACATTGAATGACTTTTCATGTGAAATAATTTTATTTTGATTGTTATGAATTAGCTTATTGAACAGCTGTTTTACTTTATTTCTATATTTTCAATGCAATGTAGTGTAGTGCTCTTCCATCTCTGTTTTTTCATTTACTTTTATGATTAGTCTCAAATAATATCTGCGAACTGTCCTACTGAGACTGTGAGAGAAAAACAAACAAACAACCCCGAAAAAACAACAAAAAAACCCAAGCAACAAAACAACAGTAAGAATTAGCCAAAACATTTTTAAAATCTACGTTTGCAAACATTTCCAGGGCATTTAACCATTATGATATTCTGAAGACTGATCCTTGGCAGTTTAATCTCATATGATCTTCTAGGATAAAGTAGGAAGTCTTTTCTTTGAAGAGTTATTGAATGAGCTCCTCAGTTTTCACACAACTACTGAAATGAGTCCCTCACTCCCACTCTGTGCCAGCAGCCTCCTACTCCACACAGACAGACTCTGACCTGAACACCATGGGATAGCACAAGCCAAACTTCTGCACTGGCATAATCAAAGCTCACTTTCTGGAAATATTTCTCCACTAAAATAATATCAGAAAAGGTTGTTCTAAGTTATGTGAAGAGTCAGAGAGTGAAATGAAAAGATTCCTCCACACTACTGCTAAGCATAATGTAATAATCAGATTGAACATGTCTCCAGCTTGTATCTGTTTACCATAACCTCTTCAGTCTGAGCCAAACAACCACGGCTAACTTCAAAGAATTCAGTGGCACTTATTACACTAACTGTTTGTAATCTCTTCACTGGATGTCAAGTGATTCTTGCGGAGATCATGATGCTAGATACTGGACATTCAGAGAAGCAGGTCAGGAGCAGAGCGTGTGCAAGATGATGCTCTCCTGAGTCAGTCTTCCCATTCTCTATGTTCAGCAATTGCATTGCATTTGTCCATCCTGGTCATCCGAGTCCTTTTCGAAAGGGTACGTATCCCTTTGGACTGCACCACACCCAGGCTGAGGGGTCCATATCTTAATTATGCACTGTGTAAAGAGGTGTGCAAGAGATTTCTTTTGTATCTGCTTTATTAACAGCTCTGATACTGTGAGAAGCACTGAAGAGTTGTTCCTGGTTGGCTTTTTCTACAGTACCTTTGAGTTCATCAATATACCACTCAGAAGTCTCTTTTTTTCAGACTGAAAGTGCTAGTCTGTCTAATCGCCACCAATTCTTTCCTACTAAAAAAGTTACACATATGAAATTACTTTTACCTGTAGTAATTCTGTCAGGAATATATAATGACTGCTGCTTGTTTTGCTATTTGCAAATTTTGCTATTTGGACACCTTGATAACAAAAGAGTCAGAGCACAGAGCAGGATAAAATGAATCAAAATTGTCTATAAATGAGGTAGAACTCCTCACCAGGCTGCTCTTTTCTTGATGAGAACCCGTAAGGCCAGTTCCCCTCTTGAAGATACAGCTGGTGTTACCCTTCAATTGCAAAAGGAAGAAAATTCATCTACCTATGGCTTAGTGTTACTGCTGCTGATTTTGACTGGTGTCTGAAAGTCCATTAGTCATGCAGCTCACAGTACTTCACAGAGGCTGACACGGGCTTCATTATTAATAAAGTCCCATGCATACATGGATTACAGCTGATTAGCAAATAACATGTTTTCATGGAAACACTGGGTATCTCTCCATGGGGTAGTTTGAAAGGCTCCTTTAAGTCCTGTACCTCTCTATCAACAGTACGGCGATTAAGTTTTGTACACCCATACCAGTAATGCCTGGGTTGCCTCTTGGTAGGAATTGATGCTGGCTCTTAGGAGTGGGCTATATGCATGTTATTTTAGCTAGTAACTAGGTTTAATTTTTAATGTTAAAACTACATTGACTACAAATATGCACTGGGCTTTTTTCCAGTTAAAGGATGATTACTTACACAGTGAATCTTTAGGAGACAGTGGAGCTATTCTGCTTACATTGTCAAACGTAGTGCTGAGGATGAAATATTTCAACAAATCAAGTGCAGTCGTCATTACAATTTGTTTTCCCTTTCAACATGGCAAGTACCTTAGCCCAAAGCCTGTTCTTTAGGGGGTAAATCTATTCCATGGTGTATTGTGCTGGAATGTGCAGTAAAAATAAATTATTTCACTTGCACAATCTCTAAAAAAACTGCAGCTGTTCAGCTGCATCAGTAAGGAAAAAACACTTGAAAACTTCAAAGCACTGTGGCAAGTTCCATCTGCCTTTCTACCCATGAAACCTAACAACTGTGTCTGCTTTATTCATTAAGTAACCATGGGTCGAGTAGGAAGCTAATCATGCTATAGATGCTTCAAAGAGATGAGACATTAGGGAAAATCCGTATTACCACAAATAAAAAGCCCATAGTTTACCTTGCAAATAAATATAGGCTGTTATACATAGGATAAAGCCAAATAAATCTAAGAATGCTTATATTTTACTTTTTTTGAAACATTAGAAAGTTGGTTTATGTCTATTTTTTTAAGACACTGCCTGCCTTAGAGCAACAGAAAAACACTTGAGACCCCTTTCGAGGATAAAAATTTGAGGAACTGCTGAGTGAAGGAGACAGCTGAAATGAGCTGGACAATAAAAGTTACAATTTGACAAGTCATTTCTGTGCTTCCACGTGTAAGCATGTTCTCAACAAATTTACAAGGAGTCGCTTCAATTTATTTTTCAAAACCATATATGTGAACTGTGAGGCCTCATCCGATTTCCAGACTTGATCCATTTGGGATCCTTAGCTTAGCTGCAAAATGAATGTGACTCAAGATTCAAAGAAACACATTTTTAGAAGGGTCAGAACACTTCTGAAATTCTAAAAGTACCCAGAAATTGAAATCTTATTGAAACTATGGACTTTTAGAGAACTGCAGTGTATCCACAATTTAATAGATGACATTAGAGTGCACATAAGAACTAAATCTTGAACACTGTAGAAAAATAACAGGAATATTTTGTACCTTTACTTGGCAAGTACAGACTTTTCTTTTAGAAGACGTATGGTAGGTATGTGAGAGCTGTCATTTCTCTTCTGAAACAGTGCAGCAAACTTTCATTGCCTTCTAGTTTTGAACGCCCAGACAGACATACCCTGAATTGTCTGAATTCCTACCAAATCCTATGTGCAATTTCCAGGGGTATCAAATAAATAACATCACTACATTAATTTTTTTGCTTGCACCCACCAAAATAAAACCAGAATATTTTCAACAGATAGCATGAAAATATAAAGTGTCCACACAGAGACAGACTATCATAAGTATAGTCAATCAGAAAACTCAGTACATTTTTTTATTTTAAAAGATTCCTGAAATATATGGTTGTGCCAGGAGGCTTGATGAAGATTTCTAAATACTCATAAATTCTTGGATTTAATCTTCCAATAGTCAACATAGATGAAATACCAGTTAAAATTCATGCCTTGTTTTTATAATTCAAAGTAGTTAAATAAAATATTAGGACCAGCAAGGCACACATGCTCTGATAAATTGCAGTGTATTTTTACTAGGTTAATAATGCATTAACTTTGACATTGACTGTAATATGATCCAGCATTGTGAGATGCACTTTTAAGATTCTGGCACTTTTATTGTTAAGTCTGGGAGTTTTGCTGGAGTTTTGAAAAATATTATCATTGTTACTATTATTATTATTGTTGTTGTTGTTGTTGTTGTTATTGTTATTATGAGCTCAATGTTTGCAGGTTACAGGGCTGGATTTTTTATGAAGTGATAACACACAAGCTCCTGCTTGAAACTGCTTTACATGCCAAATGAGGTTATGGAGAGTCTAGAAGTGGGAGCAAAAGTCAGTGCACAAAAGGGCTTGTGTCTTAAGATGCTAGTCTGGAATTTA
>VWZV01017426.1:29095-121426 GCA_013397155.1 Irena cyanogastra | reverse complement strand
TGAGAGCACATGAGAGATTTTCTTCTTCCAAGAGGACTGTATATAATCCAGTAAATAGCCTCCCCTGGAATTGATTGACCCTATCTTGAGTAAGCTGTTACTTATTATTCCAGTACCATTTTGCCAAACACTCTTTTAGCGTACACAGGAAGATTCCAGGGTATAATATTCCCCCTTTATTGGCAGGCATATAAAGTATGCTAGAAAAAAAAAAAAAGAGGGACAAAGAGGCCCAAAAGCAATAAATGATGCTTTGGAGGGGTGAAAGAAGCTCATAAAACGGGGTTACTTCTCCAAGATTCTTACATTAAAACAAGGTGATTAAAATAATTCCAGAAAACAAATGCTTGTTTTGCTGAGATTTTCCTTGAAACAATGATGCTTTTTCCCCACTTGTCCTTGAAGCCTTCAAGCACTTACTTCAGTTCCTTCAGATGCAGCCTGCATTACTTAGTACTGAAACAAGATATTTTCAGTCCAGATTTTCAGGTGAAGCATCAGTGAGTCATTAAGAACTAGGAACAGCTCACGGTGTTAGTGTTTTTTCTCATCTCTGGAGGCTTTCCTGCCTCATTAACACACCCACTTTCAAAAATAACACCTATTTACCAACAGTAATTCACCAAATACCTCTGACAGGCCAAGTACAATGGTTTTCTCAGTTGCTGAGATAAAAGTATGGAGCCAAACCTGCAGACTGCATAAATAAATCTGCCTCTTTTTAGGCCCAGAGGATAGCACTAATATACACCAGCTGAGGACAGGACTCCCATCTAAGTTCAAAGAAAAGTTCCTTAGCAAAGATACTAATGAATGGAGCCTGCTATGAAATAAGAGAATTGGTATAGTTTCACCTGAAATCTGTGCTCAGGCTTTTGTCACACTTGCCCAAGGTGTCTGGTGTGTAGTAAGGCACCCTCTTAGTTCACCTCAGTCTTTGGGGTTATTGACACCTGCACCTTGTTTTGCCTGTGTCCTTGGTATCCTCACTACAGCAGCTTTTAAAATGGTGTTTCATGGGAAATTCTACCCTTTCTACCCAGAGTCACTTCAAGGGTAGAGAAAACTCCTGCAGAACAAAGTAACTTCACTTAGAGTAAAAAAGGAAGTAAGATTAGGAAAAGATTGGTGCTCCTTGAAGAAAAAAAAAGAAATCAGAGAAGTGATTTCTGTAGCAGGATCTTGAGGGTCATCTAGTCTGTCAGAAGTGCACCCTGTCACTGCAGACAGATTCTTGTTCAGCTTTTTTTTTTTTTAAGAAATCTGCTATAATGGTATTTCCAGATGCCTTAGTACAAACTATTGCAGTGCTTTATGGTCTTGCTGCTAGACATAATTCTCTCCAAACTACTTAATACACCCTTGGTGTGACTTAGGCTCAGTGGACATGGAAAAAAAGTTATAGTTTCCTTTTACATATTTTAGGAATACAGTAACCACTGTAGTCAGCGCTTCTGTAGAGTTAGTTAAGACACCCTTTTGCTCCACTTTTCCTTTGCAGTCAGTACATTCTAGACTCCTGATCATTATCCCTCAGACTCAGTGATCTTCACTATGCCTGGACGGCAGAATCCTCTCTTCCGAGCTTCATGTCTGTGCTGACACACTTCCCTGGTCATCCTCACCTTTTTTCTGCTCTACATCTCTGTGGCCAGTCCTCTCCCATCATGTTTTTGCATAGCTGCCTCCTTGTAACTCAGAAAATAATGGAGCTGCATTAACCCGTAACAAAACACATCTTCATATGTCCTGATCCTCATTGCAGCGACCAAGCTTACCTCTGTACTGAGAATATGCCTTGTGTGGGAGTTTTCCCTGGGCATTGCTTGCCTAGTGGCCTTACTATGCCTTCAGACCTTGTGTTCCTTCTTCATGTGCCTGCTACAAATGTCACCTTCTGTCAGCTTGGACTGTTGAAAGGGATAAAATGTTAATGTTAGCCTCAGGTTACCTCTCCTGTGACATCTTCATTACAAATCCATTTGCCCTAACTGGATTAGTAACTTGTTTTTCAGCTTACTTTTATTTTTGAGCACTGTGGGATGATTCTGCACTAACAACAGCAATCCTCTGTCCTATTTTTGTCTGACTGCAAAGTTTCCTCTGAGAAGCTGAGATGATTCAGATAACCAATTTACCTACTTTTAATCTCAGGGAAAACTTTGTTTCCTGAATTCCAATGGTGTCTTAGCATTCTTTGCCTATAGCTTATATGAAAAAGAAAGGATAAAATGACCCTCAGATATGGCTGTGCTCTGATTAAATCAGAACTAAACCACTGTGAAGCAGTTCAGGAGATAGCATTATGAGGAGACTGTTCCAATGTGTACATTGAAGTAAGCATCCTCAGTTCTTCCATTTTTCACAAAACTTGCTTTGAAACAGTTTGGACTACAAAGAGAAGAAGCAACTGCTCTGTAGCTTTGTTAGTGGATTGGTAGAGAAACTTTCTGCACTCAGACATTTTTAGTTCCACAGCCTATGCTGAAGAAGAAGTATTAGGGACAACTATGCAAGGAGAGAATTCAACATTATATATTGCCACAATATCTGACTTTTTCTGGAAGGCTCATTTTGCCAAGCTTGTTTTGCTTTGACTTTTGAGTAGGAAAAGTTTATTTTCAGTTCTCTGAGCATTTTACTGACAAAAGGGAGCATTCCCTATTGGTTTTAGATTTTCTTTGATTTTCTTCACTTTTCTTACAGAGTGTTACTTCGTCCTTGATGGCTTTCTGTTAAAGCTCAGATTTTTATTCTCCTGAGTTAACTAGCCAACTGCTTCTAGGAAAGAATGGATAATTGTTGTGAAAATCTGGGGACATTAGGCATGCTCTAACTTCTGGTGTACAGCCAAGTGGTTATTTGGCTTCTTGCCTTTGGGCTGATTTTGTTTAAGTCTTTTGCCAACTTATGTTTTGCATTTACCAGGCAGGAGAAGGGTCACAAGCCATTTTGAATAAGTGCAAAAGTTGGACCAAAGAACCTTCTGTTACAATGACCAGAACAGCTACAGTACACTACTTGCCCCCATAAATGCCTACACCTGAGAAGGAAGAAATCTCACTCCATTCTGTAGGTGAAAACCTGGAACCCAGGACAAACAAATAAAATTCCTGATATTGTCTAGGTCTTTACATAAGGAACAAGACACGATTCCTGTGTCTGTGGTGGCAAAGCAGTATAATTAATGTTTGAGATGGAGCAGGCCTGAATTCTTGCATCTCTCTCATAATCTAAGATAAATATGTCACAGTACATTTTAGGTTTCCCAGGTACACAGTTTCAGCTGTTACAGATGCAATGAAAATTCTGGTTTCCCAGCCTGTCAGAGATGGCAGTGTCTTGTCTAGAGCACCCAAAACACCATCAATACTCCAAAACCATGCCCAAGGTTCCTCAAACATGTTTTCCCCTGCATATGGATTACTTTCACTTCTTAGATAGAATCTTCCTCCTCTTGTATTTTTCCAGTGGGCTTGCTGCAAAAAGCTGCCCTTCTTTTTCTTTTTGTATTTCCAGTATTCCATTTCCACCTTTTTTAATTCCTTTTTAATCTGTTCAGATCTGTATATTTTGAGTATATTTAGGTATGTATTCAATAGATATGGCCTTCAAACTACCTAGCTGTCTCAAGTGTTTCTGCAGATTTCCAAATGTTTTCCCCAAATATCTATATTTTGTTTACATTCTTTTCTTCCTCTCTAGTTTTTTGCATTAAGTTCAGATGTCATTGAAAGTATTATCTGTGGATTAGTGGTATAATACAGTGAGCACTATATTTGAAGGAAAGTATTTTCACTTTAGCATATCTTTTATCATTGAACTGTAAATATTCTTGAGATTGCTTACAGTATTCTTTCATACCACTCTTTTATCATTTGAGTTTTTGAAAATCAGGCTGTAAAACTTTGACTCTCAGTTATCCTTGGCTGAAGCTGAATAATTCAGTTGGTATTTTCCCACAATGCTGACTCAGCTTTGTCCTTAGATGGGATGTCAAAAAGTAGAAGACAGGACCATGTCTCCACATTGGGTCTAAAGCAGTAGGGAAAATAATATGTACTATAAGGAAAAGAATAGGCTGTAATCCAGAAAATATCTCACGGAACAAATGCTTAGAACGTGTATCTCTTGATGGTCACCTTCACTTCTAGTTGCCTAATTTTAAAAAAAAATCGGCCCTTTTACAAAGGCAAAAAAGGTTGATGGATATACAAGACAAATTCCATAAAAGAAGAGAAAAAATTGACTTGCATGAAGGGGAGACGTTGTAGAGATTTTTAAAAGTTCAAATGAACAAAGAGGAATAAAATAAAATGCTTATCCTTAACACCTTTGCTGTGGAAAAAGTAAATTAAATTTTCAGACAGGAGCTTTGAAATGAACTAAATGAAGTCAATTGTCTCTCCAACACATATTAATTAAAGTCATTTCCACAAGGTGACATAGAAGCCAAAGGTTTTCATAGTTCAGAGAGTGATATGACAGGTACATGGAGGTTGCTGTCAGATGTAATGGAAATGTCTAGCTTTGGAACTGTGGTTTCCTTTTATTCATATTTCCATCAAAATTTTCTTCTTATCACTGGTGGGAAACTTGCTTTAGTGGACTCAGCCCCCCATTTACTTGATCAATTCCCAGGTGACATTATTCCACATTGTAAAACCCAACAAAATTTACCCCAATATCACTCAGAATGGGAGGAAAATTCCACTCTTATATTGCTACCATATTTTTACTATTGACTGTTTATTTATTTACTATTCTTTTTAAAAAAGGGTTGTGAGACCTTTTATCATTCACACTTTATACAGTTTGTGTATAAGTTATGCTGCCAATTTCACCCACATAAATCTAGACAAATTCTTTGAGCTTTGCTGCCAGTGTTCCATGTAACACCATGCAGCTAATTCGGCTACAAATAGGTGAAGTTTTCTGGACCTTGATCCTTGCTTCAGTAATGAAAGGCTCAGAAAGAGGCTGGTGATTTTTCAGCAGCAGAAAAAACCACATTGCCTTTCCTCAGTATTGTAAGCCAGCAGAAAAATTAAAAGCATTTTTCTATAATTCTATTTAGTTTCACAGTTAGGTAGGAGAAAAATGTAATAGAAAGCTAATATTTGCTTGGAGTTTGCATACTGGTATTGCCAAAATAAAAAATTCTTCTAGCTCTGTGTGAGATTTTTGATCTGTTTGCACATGCTTCTCACTGAAGAAGGCAGCCACAAAAGCTAATTTTTATTCTTCATTTCTGCTAGAGGGGGTATCCCAAAGCACAGCTAAGACTAGGCATCCGGCACAAGCATCAAGTGTTAGGTACTGTACAAAGAGCAGCAAGAAGGATTTCCTTGTTCAAAAGGAATCAGAATACATTTCCTTAAGTGCTTTAGAAGTCCTGAGTGTTCCATTTCATTCTTATGGCTTTTGGTTACATTTACAGCACTATTTACACTTCTGTCTTGATCTGTTTCACTTGATCTAAAGATATGATGAGACAACTCTCACAACACATATGAAAGGACAGGAAAATGGCTTTGTAACTGTAGTGGCAAAGTGGGAATGTTCTTGTTTCTATGTATTTAATGAGTGTGAATATGAGAAGAATTATAACAACTTAATTTAGAGATAGTAAACATCCCCATACTTTATGTTGACAGTATTATATCAGACATGTCCAGCATTGCAGCGATGTAATTTCTTTCCCAAGAAGTTATTATTGAAAAACAATGGCCAACATAGTGCAGAAACTCTGGTAATATTATTTTTAATTTTTCTCTTTTTCTCACTCCAATATGAAGGGTTACTTGATAATAAACTCCACAGGTTCCTACTGCTTTGACCCAGTTTCCTGGACATAGGGCAAGTTGGTATGCCTTTTTCTGACAAATAAGATCAGAAAACTCCTTCCTTTAGAGAGTAGGAGATGGAGTTTTTTCATCAAACACAGTTAAATTATGGTACCATACCACCTTCAGCCGCTCAGTGAAAGTGAACCCGCAGGTGGGTTTGGCAATGATTTGAGCATTCCCAGCATACAGAGCCATGGTACAGAGCATCACTGGTGCTCTCCTGTCTTTGTCCCTTTCACTCAGAAAGTTAACAGGACAATGATCAGGCATTTTTTAAAATGTTCAGCAGCCTTTAGTGTGATAATTATTTGGAAGATCACCACACATGAGGTACTTATTCAGGAGAGGAAACCTGTTCGTGTCCTCCAGTAAGCTGCTGTGGCCTTCCTATTTCCACAAAGGTTGCCAAGTGTCTCCCAAAATTATACAAATCATTGACACTGATAACCTTTACCTTCTCAGGTACCAGTTCTGCCATCATCCACTGGCTTGCTGCCGTTTACTGGTGCTGTCTCTTTCCATATTTGTCTTTTCCTGGCCTCAATTTTAGCAGTTTTATTGCAACAGCTGTTATATTTGATATGTTTTTGCTAAAAACCTCAGCTGCCGCAATCTAGTGAATCCATATAATCCCTGCTTTCACTTGTTAGGAAAAGAGCATTTGTATTCTTCATGTTTGCAGAGAAAACCACGGAAACAAAAAGCAAGTGAACCTGAAAAACTCAGAAACCACAAGGTGACTAAAAAGGGACTTAATCAAACAAACAAGCAAACAAAGAAACAAACTAATTAACTTATTACTTTTAAAACAATAACATGGCAAGTTTTTAAGTTTTTTCCAGTCCTCTCGCATGGTTTTGATATGCAGTATATTTAGATCTTTGAGCAGATGCTGAGCACAACTCTTCGTAATTACGCTAATCAAAAAAGTCAGAATGGATAAAAATCCCTGCCTCCCTTAGTGCACTGTGCATTTTCTTCACCTGAGTCAGTAACATTGCAGAAAATACTGCATAAACATAAACCATGCAGCTAGTAGCTGACCTTCCTTTTTAGAAGAGTGGAAGAAAATGGCTGCATTATTTGCTGTTATTTACAACTTGCTGTATAGCTAATCAAATGAAAAATAAGTTAAATTTAAAGAACCAAACAGAGACGTCTAAGGATTTAGAAAGCAAGAAACTACATTCCAAAGATCAAAAGGTCTGGCAACCCTTGCACCCAATATTAAACATATTTTGATTAATTTTTCACCTGTTACTTTCACTTGTTTAAATGGCAAAGCTGCTGACATTAAAAAACCCTGACATAACAGCATAATTTTTCAAGAGAGGCTAACTTCAAAAGACTTGCTGGGAGATGATGAAAGGATGCAGCAAATTTACAGGGAGTCAGCTTCCAAATTCATCATTCAAATAAAATAATAACTGGCTCTGCAGATTTCTTTTGAGCATGAATCACTGCACCCAAGTGCTGCACATTTATCCCAGACAGAGAGGTAGTGCTGTAAGGGGCCCCTTCATGGCTCTGCAGGTCTTGCACAAGGTAATGAAAGAGCTCCCAGAAGCATCTGGTATCAGTTTCTCCTTTGCTGTGGCAAACTGCTGGTGTTATAATCAACTCTCCATGCCATTTGTTTTTTTTTTTTTTTCTTCTTCCTTTGTAGTCCTTGCAAGAGTTTTCTCTCTCAGATTTTTGATTTACTGTTTGGTTATTTCTTTGTAGTTTTGTGATAAGTTCTGACAAATGGCCAAGCACTTTGAAGGTCATTCTTCAGAAATGGCTTCTTGGATTGGGAGGAACAGAGAGACCAAGGTTCTGGTGATTTTAGGTCAACCTAAAAGAAGAATGATATGGCATTAGATACAGGGAGATGCAAAATTTCATCAGAACATGAGGGCTTATGTGTCCCCTGTCTGTTCCATGTGCTGTGTTTCTGCAAAATCTAAATTCCACATATCTTTATTTTGCCATCCAGGTCAAAGGATTTGGCTCCTGTTTTCTGGCTCTCTCATGAAAACAAATTAGATCAAGGTTTTGAAAGCTGATTTTTCCTATAACATTGCACCTTGTAGCTTTTTCAGAGATCTCAGGACCTCACAGGCTCCCTTCACTTACGTATGTAAAGCTGTGAGTTCATCTGCAAATAAAGTCTGTGCCAGTGTTTTGATAGAATTTTCTCCTTGCTGTGTTGGAGCCATGATAAATACATGGCTTTTTCCCTTTTTTGCTTCCTGTGATGTGATGTTTGGAGCAAAGGTGATGACAGACACCCCCACAGTACACTATTCATATAAATGCTGTTAATAAAAGTTTATTCTCTGATCTGGGAGACCATGTGGGAACAGTGTACTGTGTTCATTACATTACCCTCCTTTTGACCAGCAAAGTGCCATCTTGCACACCTAATTGTAAACCAGACAGTGTCAGTAATATCCCTAAAGATCTCTGAAGATCTTTTGGAGAAGTCTCTGTTTAGAAGTTGCCCTTGTCCTCCAAAGGAGACCTGGCAAGAATGAAAAAAGTCCCATCTTCTGCTTAAGGAAATACTACCAGGGCCTTTGCTTTAGACTTGTCTTCTGTCTTCCTTCAATAAAGAAGGAAGAAGAAAAAAATGCCTATAGAGTCTTTTTCATAATAATAAAACTACTGAGGATCTAGAAGAATTGCCACACAGCAGGCTACAATAAAATAAGAGGTGTTTTTTTGAACAATGCAGACTCAACCAGCTGAGCTAAAATTATAAGCACAGAGGACAGAGGAACTGGTAGCTACTGAACCATCTCCAGTTCACCTTCTCACTGAGTCCTGGAAGCTTCAAGACTGTGGGAAAGGAAGGATCACCTTGTTTCCATAGGTTTTTCTTTGTAGAAACCTGAGTTTTTAGCAAGTGTGCCAGATGAAGCCTCCCTCTGAATCAACATCATTGTTCTGCTCTTTAATACAGCTGGTCTTGCCAGGACTGTAAAGCAACTCTGAATGTTTACATTGTGCTTTGCATTCTTTCTGTATGTACTTTCACACTTTTTTGTCTTGTCTACAAAGCTGGGTTATGATTTCTTAAGTTGCCTGGGATGTTTCAGAGAAAGAAATGCATTGAGTCCCTTAAAGTGCCTTTGAAACCTCTATCTAAATGTTTAGAAGCTAAAAGAAGCTATGAAATATTTATTGTAACTGAAGACTTGGTCTTGCTCATCAAAGGGCTCCCAAGTCCAGTTTCATGCATGCCCAGGCCTAGTATTCAGACACAGCCACTGAAATACTTTCCATTGGCTACCATGTTAAACAGCTCATTTTGCAGAAAGGCAAGAGATGTTGCTCCTCCTTGAGCAGCTGGGTGCTCCACCAGCACCAGGCTCTGCGGCAGCTGGAAGTGGCTCAGCCCGCCGAGTGCCAAGGCGCTCAGATCGCCCCGCAGAGCCTGGCTGCCCAGTGACAAGGGCCAGCTGCTCATCTCTGCTCTGGCTGCTGCAGACCAAGGCAATGCCAGCTCCTTCACACAGGAAGAGGACTTGTCTCCCTGGTCTGGGGTGTGTGGGATGGGAATGCAACAGCACAGGTACAAAAAACTCCTCCCTTTTGGGCCTGTTCCAAGAAGACTCCCTGCACGGGACAGCTCAGAGCAGGAATTATTACACTGAAAAGACTGCTGTCTTTGCAGGGCTTCTTTTTAATGGAATAATTTAATTTCCAATGTCCACAGCTGCCTGGAATGCAGTTATTCTGCAGGAATGCATGATTTCTATGAGAATTTATGTAGTACACTCAGCAGTAGTAAGGAAATGGAGTTGCTTTGATCTAATTATTTTTTTTTTTTACAGTAGGTGATAATATGGAAGACTGTATATTCTACATTCAGAGAGGCAGTTACTTTTCTTGTGTTTATTGTCACATTACATCTTCTTCAGTTTCAGTAGATGACCAAAATTGTTATTTTTCCCTTTGTCGTATGATCAATTGACCAATGTAAAATCATGAAATGCCTTTTCAGAGAACAAAAGGTAGCCTGTTTCCCACTGATAAAAAAGCTGTTTTAGCACCTGTAAATCTGTTTTGCATTTAATGGAAAACTTTATTCCATGTTGATAACAGGATCAGAAAATGGGCTCTGACAGCATGTTGTGATTTTACAGTATCCAGGGGTAAAACTTGAACTAATTATGAGCACATGGCTTTCAAAAGTCATACTTTTATATTTAGCTCCATAAATCTTGCTAAGTGAAATTCAAACCTATGTCTACAGCATTTGCTAATCATTAGGTTATTAATTGTTTTTGCTTCTTGATTCATACAAGCTGGGAGTGTTTGGAGTTTTGTTTTTAAAATCATGGATGCAAAAAAATAGGAAGTACTTTCTTTCCCCCCTGTAACTTCACAGGAGGTGTTTCTGCTGAACTGCTCAAGCTAAAAAACCTGATGGCCTCCTAAACAAAGGCCTCTCTAGAAGAGTTTTTCAGCACTGCAATTTAAATGGTGTCTAGTTTCAGCCCAGAATACCAAGGTCATAATTTTAGGCCATAGATGGCTCTCCCAGATGTCTTTGGTCAACTTAATCACAGTTTGCCTGAAGGTTGTGCTTTCAGGTAATCCATCAGGACATAATTGTAAATCAAAACCTTCTTCCAGCTCAATAAGTAGCATATTTTTAGTTAGTGTTAAGACTGACATTGGACAGGAACTTACACTGCTTTATAATACTAAGCAATGTTAATGGTCACTCTGATTTGTCACAAATACTATGGTAAAAATGTCCTGGTAATTATTATCAAAAAGTCTGTTGTGGATTTTTTTTTAACCATAATTCAGATAGGAACTACTTCGTGGTCTTTTTAAGCTTTAGGTAGCATTAATACTTGTTTAAGCTGCTCACTGCTTTACTCCACTCTAGACAGATATATCACACCTTGGCCTGATGTTTCCATGAGAGTGGACCTCAGATGAAATATTTTGATAAACTGAGCATGCAAGATTTTTGGTTGTGTATAGGAGGCCAGATCCGAAGTGGGTTGTAAATATGTCTCTGACTGGGATGGAGGACTTGTCAGTACCCACAGGCAGTCTGCCACCTTTGTTCCAGTCCAAGCAGGGTTGCAAGGCAAAGGGGGAAGGGAAAAATGGTGTCACACAGTAAAATACAGAAATCATGAGATGCCCTTCCAGTAGATTGTTATGTAAGAGTCTGCACTCTCACCCTCATTTATAGGAATAAATGGGGATCTGTTGTAACTTTGGTCTTCCGATAAAAGCAGGTGTGATTTTTGGCCTGAAAAGTAAAAATCGCTTTGTGCACACATGAAGTTAGCCAGCATGAGAATTAAAAGCACCATACATTCACTATAGCAACCTAGTGACCCTCCAGCATTTAAGTAAAGAGCAAGAAACACTGTGTCTGCTTGAAACACCATTTTAAGTAGATGGATAGCAATTGCAGGAACTGGAACTTGGCTAAGAAACTTGCTAAAAGCAGCAGGCTTGTGACGACTTCTATGAGGACCACAATGCCCAGCAATGTTGTGGCCTTGTTTTTGTGCCATGCCCAAAAAGGGAGCAGCACTCTGTGGTGTGCCCCTTTGCCACTTTTGGCAGAATACCAAGCGAGTGTGCTTAATTGAGAGTGTTAATCTTTATGTACATAGATACCTACACTAAGCACCTTTAACAAATTAATGTAACAAGCAGGGGGAGAGCTGCAGCTCCAAGACTTCAAATTCACTTTGAACTGTATTTACAGTATGTACTGTCAACAGTTTCCCTGCCAAAGCCATAAACCATCTCTGCGGGATAGACTAAATACACCTCTTTAGAGAGGACAGGAGTCTCCCCTTTGGATTTCTCAGCTGTAATACTGAGGGACAGAGGCTTAGCTGGTGTAACTCAGCACAGCTCCAGGGCAGCCGATTCCTATTAGCTGGCCCCCAGGAGAAAGACCAGAGCTAAGAGTACAAGATGAAATGTAAACCTTGTGAAAACATTTTCTGAATGTTGTGAATTAGATTTAGGAACACTGTAGCATCCAACCTCACATCGAATGCAAAAATCTTTTAGCTAGTGTTTAAGGTGACAGCTTAAAAATGCAACAAGATACAGAAATAAAAACTTCTGATAAGTTAAATTACTCATTTATAGGCGAATTTATTGCAGTGGGGGTTTAATCTCCAAATTCCATCATGTGCCACAGGAGTGCTGAGCCTTTATATATTGGGGCAGTTCAAAACACATTCCATATCCAAGAAAATCTGGCCAAAATCCCTCTCAATGCATCTTTTTTTTTTTTTCCCACTTTTCTAATCCTTGTTTTGCTCTCGGTGATCATGGTAACAGTAACAGCTGTCGAATGTGGCTTCAGGCTGTCTGCCTCCCTCGGGAGAATTTATGTGTTTTTCTACTTCCTTTCCTTATTAGGAGGCAGGAATCTGCAACACCTATTAGAACAAGTATGCATAAAGGGTAATGACTGTGCAATTTATTAGTGGTCTGTTCTCCTTCAAGCAAGCACTAAAACTATAAGCACACAGTTTGTGCCAGGGATCATGATTGAATACAATCTTGCCGTGCAGCAGGTGGGCAGCAGCAGAGCTTAACTACAGGGAGAAGCGTGGCTGGGGAGGTCAAGTGCCGGTCTGCTTAAATAAACCTCTTAATTGAATATCAATGAAGAGAAGACAGGATGGATGGCGTCGTTAAATGTTTATCTTGAAGCCTCAGGTGAGAAAGGCAAGTATCAGGGAGTCAGGTCCTGTAATTTTGTGGTAAAGTAGTTAAACTGAGCACTTCTCATAAGGTGATGTGCCTGCAGAAGGCTGTCCATGCAAACGAAATAATGAGAGCTCATACCGTGTATGTGTTCTCATACACAGTACAGTCATTCTTAGGTATTTCAATCATATTCACTCTTATTTAACAAATCTTTTTTCAAAAAATGAAAAGTAGGACTTCTCATCTGGAAGTTAACCACAGTTGAAAATTACCAGCATTTTAAGAGTGGAAAAGTCAGTATATTACACCTCATTTTTTGAAAATGAGGACCCTTGATTTATATTCCTTATGCTGGATTACCTGAATGAAAGGGGTTTCCTATGCACAAGTTTGGGAACATTCAGATTTTTATACTAATTCCAATTCCCACCTCCAGTGCCACTTCTGGCCACTGAAGGAGGTGATAATCCTCAATTTATTTAAACATGACCTGGCCTGGGTATTTGTAGCTATACCACAGTCCCTTGCACAAAGAGATAAGTTTACTGGGTAATGTTTTGGCTATGTCATCTAACAGAAACATTTGAGGAGGAAATAAAAAGCAGAGATCCACATCCACACGTCCAAGAACTGGACCAATCATCTGATAGCAATACTAGCAAAAGCAATCAACTTCTACAGCAAGACTCACACTAACCAACAGCAATCTATATGTCAATAAATGCCAGACCCTTTTTACATTACTTTGGAGTAGGAGGCAAAATAGTTGCCCTGAAGTGCTGACATAAAAACAACAATAGGCCCAAACACATTGGCTCCACCAAGTGCCATACGTCAGCAAGAACAGCAGGGCACTGTGTAATATTTTATCAGGTTAGAATAGTCTAACAGCAATCCTGTACTAATTAATATAATAATATTTTAATATTACACAAGTATTTAGTTACCTGCCTTGTTAGTAGGCAGCTGGCAAAACTGGCAGCAAGAGGCAAAATCTCAAGATAAGCGTATGTATTTTTATTCATAACATAATCTTGCTGATTTTCTTTGTAGTAGTCCATGTACAGGCAAATAGAACAATAATGACAAAACCACCTGAACATTCAGATTTATTAAACTCCTTCTTTTTTAGGAGAAGCCCTTTGGAAAGGGGTGGTGAAATTATCTTAATGTGATGAAATCACATTAATGTAAAATATTAAAAAAAGAAGGTTAAAAACTCCTGTTGAATTAAGACAGAGACTGCCAAATGGGAAGGAAAAAGGGTCAGGGAAATCAAGTGCTGATGAAAACCAAGCCTGTATAGAACAGGATTTTGCCAATTTTTGGGGATTGCTCATACCAATATAACAATCAGCAGCAGCAACATGATAGCTCTTTGTTCAGGCATTCTCACTGATTAAATCTTGGTCTTGGAGCTAACAGCTAAACCTTCAGGCAGCAGGTATAATGTAATTGATCTGTCTAATTAAGAGTTTGGGTGTCTCAACATAGGTAAAGCAGTCAGATGCCACGTAGACAATGCAGCAACAAGAAAATACTTCTTTCTGGTAGTTGAATGAAAGGAAAGGATGCAGCCCCACTATGGCTTCATTCATAGGATGGCTGTATTGCATCCCAGCAGGGCATGGATACCCGCATTTTCAGAAGCAGTAAGGCTTACAGGGCCCTGATTCTGCATTGCCTTGCCACCACCCCTTTGCATGTCCATGCATGGTGTCACCTTGGGACAGGCTCTGTCCTGTGGGATTTGGGGCTCTAGACACCACGTCACTTACATCAGGGAAAACCTGTGTGTGTCCTCTCCTCACCTTCACTCCTGCTATCAGGTAGTGATGCTTTGCCATTAGCCACGTGTGGGTTTCTTATTTGGTGTTTCCAGGATACCCCACTCTCTGACACATCACCTAAGAAGTCCCACTGTGTATGTTTTCTTTGCACTATAGCTATTACAGTTAAGTGTAATGAATATCAAAATGCCTCTTCATTCTTGGGGAGGTGTATAACAGAGGAAGGAAAAGAAGGTCAGTCAGTGATCTTGAGGTTTCCACCAGTGCAAATGAGGGCAAGGTGCAACACTTTTTCTCTCTGCCAGAGGGTGTTTTTCTTTCTCTGACTTTCCTGTATGGAAGTACATATTACTTCAGTCAACTTGACAACACTGCAGTCACCTTCAATCTCTTTGGAAGTATCCTACACCAATCCAGCCAGTACTGTGAACCAAGTTTCTTGAGCAAGTACTTCTCAACCAGTTAATCCAGGCACATCAGCAGCAGCTCTGTCAGATCCAAAGATGGATAAATGACAATGAATGACAATAAAACTCATGCATCTATTCAAAATATCCAAACCAAAACAAATATTAAAAATATTCAACCAAAATCACAAAATCTAAGTAATGCCTGTCTTAGCCATCACTGGAGACCTATGCCAGGGACACCTGGAGGTAGCTAATGCTGATTTTGTGCATTGCTTTCTGCTGAGTGACAGAGGTTCTAGCTCTGGGAGACACAGAGCTGTAGGGACCAAGGCAAGCAATCTCAATCTTTTGCTTCTCCAAACTATCAGGATAGTGATAATTTTTATCACTTGTGCCTTTGACTGGATCTGCAGCTGTGATATGGAGTTGTAAATGTTTGTATCCCATTACCAGGTTGTTAAGCCATACAGAACATCAAGTGAGCTCTCATTTTACCAAGTAAGACCATCTTTAAAAATGCATTTGGTATCTGTCTCCTAACAAATTCTGTATACACACAATATACACAGCAGTAAAATATGTGTTTATATAAAATATTACATTTTGCATTGATATTTATATTCAAGCAAGCACAATTTTAAATATAAAGACTACACGTGTAATGTATGTGTATAGTACATTGACACAATTTATGTAAACACTATACTACTACGATAAATGTACAGATGTTCTTGGTGTACATAAGACATTCTAAGATTAGCAGCTAACATTTCATTGCTATTGGCCTTCACTGGTAAAAGGTATGAGCATGTGTGTGTTAATAACCCTGCACAGTCCCATTCTGTGACAACAGAATATCAAAAAAGATATTCTGCAATTTGAGTGGGAAATAAAGCAATTTCCCACTCAAACTGAGAAAAATCTAAGCATTGGTGTAGCACCACGAACTGAGTTCAAATATTGCTAGGTTTCAGTTTTGCCCCTAGATGAATACGCATTTCTCACATTTAACTTTTCTCTGCTGATTCTGCCCTTTTCAAAGAACATCCAAAATCATCTGGGTTGCCCTCCCTTCCCAATCTCGTCTGCATGTATGCATGAGCAGGGTATTTTTGCAGGATGTAAGTAGAGAATATGGGGACGTGGCTAGCAAGCTGTCTGTGAGCACAGAGTAAAATGAAGATCAGAATTAACTGCCATGCTGGAAATTTTGTCTGCCTGTCTTGTAAGTTTTAAAATCCCAACCAACCTCTTCAGCTAACCTTCTCAGACATACTGGATTGGTCTTTACATTTCACCTCAGTTCCTGTCCAATTTTGTTCAAACAATTACTTCAATGGATTTTATTATACATATGTAAAAGCAAAACATTCCTGGTTCAAATACTCCTCACAGACTTCACATTCCTAGGAGACACTGCAGTCCTTTTCTATCCTGGACACCAGAGGATGGACCTATGTGTCTCTAAATCCCTTTGCCTTCTGGATATATGCACACTAGGAGAGTCTTCTAGGAGTTCTTTTCCCTTAGGATTTTTTTCAGTGCAGAAAGCCACAGTTGCCCTGGAAAGCAGAGAAAGCAGAGAGAGCAGTCTGAGATATGTGTGTAAAAGCAAATGCGTAAAGGTGAACATTCCAGTGGTGAAAAATGGCCCAAACCACAGAAAAGTTTTGACTCCTACCATGAACTCAAGTGAAGCTATGTGCTTCTGGCAGACAATCCCTGTTTTCCCCATGTGACTAAATATAATTACAATATATTTACATCCTCTTAAATTTTTCTTTTTTTTTTCTTTTTTAATCTGAATAATTACTTATTCCTATAATTAATATCCCTGTGGTCATTTGGCAGCTCTTGCATTAGTCAGGGAGATGTTTATGCACTTCCTCAAGTATTAACAAGACAGAGCTGCAAAACAAAGCACTCTGTGATTTAAAAGGGTACCTAATTTTCTTGTTTTGTGTTTCCTTTTTTGTGTAGTGAAAATGCAGGTATTATAAGGAGACTGATACCCTTGTTATTAGCCTTTTGACATAATGCTTAATACTAACTTTGATAAAATTGGCAGGTGATGATTGAGAAAGCTAGCTTCCTCCATGAGCAGCCTTGGCCCTGCCTTCTGCCTTTCAGTGACAGCATATGAGGGATAGAGAGGAGCAAAGGCCAGAGAAGTCAAATATGTAAACAGTTCAGGTGGTAACCACCTTCATTAGGTGGCAGAATATTTTAAGAGAATTGATAATATTTAATTAAGCAGACATGGCCTTATTTCATCAGGCAGACATGACTAATGTTGAAGTCTTTTTATAGCATACATTTAATTTAGACACCCTCCTCCAGTGATTGAAGTCATGCAGGGTCTGGTTCTTATTTAAGTCTCGTCTGTATCAGAATACTAACTCTCTGGCCATAAACAGCCAGTGGGCTTACTGCAGGCATCAGAGGGCATGTGATCCTTTTGGAGAGATTTGAAATCTGTAAAAAAACAGCATTGAAGAGTCTGTACATTTACTCTACAACAAAGCGTGAAGAAACAGAAAAATTCTGTCTTTTATCTTGCATTTGAAGAAGGAAGAGAAAAATGTGCAACCCAGTGCACCACACAAGACATCTCCAACAGAACATATTTGATATTCAGAGCTGAAGAAATATTTTTTCCTCAAAGGGACAATGACAGCTAAGCAATTCTTCAGAGCCCTTCAGGCTATTGTTTTAAAAATAGAAAGGGTGTTTCAGTTCTTCTGAACATAATAGTTTGCCTTTTTTTAACAAAATTGTAAACTCCTCTCATGTAGACTTCTATTTAATATCATTTTTGGACATAGACATTGCCGTGGATGCTGTTGCAGTGTCCATTCCTATACTGAAATGTTAAAAAAACAAAAATTTAGCACACTTTTCTGCAATAGTATGTCTTAAACTAGCCTTTGCTACTTTAAAAAATTAAGCTTCTTACACTATTAGTAATTCTAACTTTTATAAAATATTTGGCAGCTGCTCTTGTAAAGTCACTTTTTCCAAAATTTTTTCTCCTAAATACTTTAATACACACAGGACTCAGTCTAATTACTTGCAGCATTTACACATTAGAATGGAATGACTCTGAAGAAGCTGTCTATTGCCTTGGGTAAAGAATATAATATTAAAACTCTCAAGCAGTGTCTACCACATTTAACCCTTGCATAAATTACCTCTGAGTGCTATTCTTAGTGTTCTAAATTCTTATGAATTCTTGGTTTTTTCAGATCCTGAAAAAAAAATCAAAGCACTGACTGACATTATAGCTGCATGATTAGACAATTAGAAACTTCATTCGGGAAAAAATAAGGTCACCTTTCAGTTCAGTCCTGCACTACAGGGCCTTGAATTGGTTTCATCTCCCTGGATTTCCCCTCTTTGTTGCCCAGCCCCTACACTGGATTATAGAAGAGGTTTTGGGAAAACCCAAGGGAAGGACAAGCGCTCTGAGAAAAGGAAATTAGGATGCTTTTGGTGCTGTGCTGAAAAGCGTCTGCAGTTAACCTTAAAAACATTAGCAATGCATCTGTTTTTACTGAAGATTAACAGTAAGACTTATGGGCTGCACAGACTCTAGCATGGGCTGATAAGCCTCAGAACTATCTTCCTGCTTTTTCTCCTAAAGGCTGAGGAGACATTTCTCCAGCACTGTTCCTATGGAGTTGAGATAAGCTGGAATGCCAGAGCAAGCCTGGTGTATTTATCAGTCAGTGAAAACTTTGTCTCAAATGAAATGCTAGTTCAGAGGCACATCAATCACTTTTTTAATTTCCAGGAGATAAGCCAGGCAATGTTTATTAAGACTGGCTAGCACACCACTGAAATATAGACATGCTGTTCATAATCACCAGCTGTGCTACGTGTCATGCTATGAACAGACTACTTTTATATGGATGTTCTAGGGTTGTGCTCTACATATATATTGTTTCTGAAGCTGAAGACAGCTCAGAATGCAGCTAATGCAGTAAAGGCTTGCATTTATCACTGTTTATCATCTTAATGATCAGCTCTGTTAGTGTCCCAAAGTACTGAGTGCAGGGGCCCTTCTTACCCCTTGCCTCTCCTACCTGTGGGAAGATAGAAGAGGCTCAGGATATATTGTGATCCTGTATGGCAAGTTTGCTGCTGGTCAGTACCATGGTTCATACTTGATTGAGCAGGACTGGGGAATGAGATTTAAATCCTCTGTGGAGCCACCATCTCCAGGGCTAGGGAGTCCTGAGTACCTCAGAATTTCAGTCTCACTCCACCAACCCAGCTCCAAAATGGCAGGACAAGGAATTGGCCTTTTCCTGCTTTTTGAATCACCCAGTGAAATCTCCCAATGGGATTCTCACTTCAGCCATGAAAAATGGCCCAAATGATCCAGCTAGCTATCATTTCTTTTGATAATTGACAGGTCCACTTGGGTTTGAGGGGCTGTCTATAAGGCAGTGAAGTAAGGTGTACCCTTACTACCACATGATGTTTGCCAGAAAGTATAGTCCTGCTAGAAAGCGTGCACTGAAAGACACCCATACATTAAAAGTACAACTTCTTTTGCTCTGTTTGACTTTCTGTATATTTTTACCTGTTCAATTATATCAGTTTTGCTTCTGAGCTATTTATTGACCCTTCAAGTGCCAAAGTATTCAATGAACCAATAAATCCAGTTGCTCAAAGGATTTCTTCCCAGCAGATTTCAAATATTTTTTGCAGTCTTTATTTCTTTGTCCCCTGACAGACATGGCATAAGTTACACAGAGATCAGGTTTTCACATATGTCTTTTACAGCTCTGAGATAATCTTTTCAAGTAGTAATAATCTAAGAGAAAGATAATGTCCCTCTTGTCTGTCTAATGACTAAAGAGGCTTCGCTTCCCACAACAGACAGGGAAGGGAAGGGAAGATACCAGGGCTCCATTCATTCTGCACAATGGGACTCTTCTTGCAGTCCTTCTCAGCACAGTTTAAAAAGTCAGCTATTACCCAGGGCAAATAAAGGGCTAAAGATGGGAAACAGAGAACCTGAAAGGCCATGAATAAAATCTGTCCCTGTTCTGTTAGCAAACCAGCCTCATCAGGCTCTAATCAGTGAGGAACCAGCTATGCTGCCCAGGTTTGAAATATTTAAGTCCTGGTGACAGACAAGATATAAGCTGTGTGAGTCTGTATTTCAGGTTGCTGTCAAATGTAATTGTTTGGTTTTGTGAGAGGAATGAGCCGGGAGAGCGAAAGAAGATGAGAGGCAGCAATTGAGTCATTAATTTTTGTACTTTGTTTGGCCTTCATCTCCTTTCTTAGAAAGTCCTAATTTAGACACAGACAAGATGATTCTGCTCCCAACCTTGATCCAGCTGAGCTGTACACCTCAAAGGTGCCTTCCAGCCTTCCCAATGCCCTGCAAGCCATGATGACGAGGAAAATCCAACTCTGTGCAAAGCAAGGGAACACAATATGATTGCTAGAGCAAGCTCACTTAAAAATAAAAAAGAAAAAAAGATACAGCAGAATTCAAACATCATTTAACTCAGGTTAAATCTAGACATGCTCAGCTCTGCTCTCCAGTAGAAACTGAAGCTATTATTGTTCCTTTTCCTTTCTCTGAGCCAGTCCCCATCTTTCAAATCTCACCTCCTTGGCATTGTCTTCAGATGTTACCAAGAAGATCTGGTGATGCTTTTTTTATAACAGAGTTGTTTTAGCAAAGGAACCCCTTTTGTCTGTAAGAGATAATGCATTTTTTTTCACTTAAAATGAAAACTGTGGGAAAGGTAGCTCAGGAAACAGGTCTTTTTTTTTTACCCTAAGTAACAAGTAATTATTTTCATCATTTGAATCTAAAATAACATTTATTTGGGTCACAGAACCCAATAGAAATCAATCACTTCTATGTTAATTTTTAAAAAGTGATACCTGAAACTGTACCTAGAGCTGTACTAATCTGAGTCTGCATGGACAAACTTTATATAATTGTGCAAAGGCAGATCAAGGCAGATTTTTTTGTGGGCTGTTAGGAATCACATTTTAAAAACTGGTCATTATTTTTTTCTTCTTACAGTGCAATTTAGATATGACTGTATTGTTATCAATTCATGGTTTTGCACTGTGATAATAATTAACCACACAGAGCTGGCAAGGAGATGCAGGGGAAAAAAATGTCTTACCTTTTGAATTGTGCTATATATTGCAAGATCTATCCATATTTATTTCCATATTGAAAAGGAAGGAACTCCAAGAGAAAGTAAAATATAGGTCAGGAACACACTTTTGACAGTTGAAGAAAATATTTTCTTTCAGTTAAAAACATCTCTTCAGCATGAAGCCACAGAGTGAACCCCCTGTCTCTCTGTTGCTTTTGGGAAAGGAAAACCATAATTGTGCTACAAATTATTATGGTAGAGTATTTTCTGTAGTCCATGCCCAGGATTTACAGATACTGAGCAGTCCATGCTGAAGTTTTTGCAGCTATAAATCTAACATGCCCCTGGAGTAAATTAAATTTACTGTGTGCCTACAGCAGTCCGAGATGCTTAGGCCCTTGGAAAACACTGTGTCATTGTGCTAAACACCTTGAAAAGACAATAGTGGAGGGAGCATCTGCTTCTTGGAGATTAAAACAAAAAAAAAGGAGTAATAAAGAGTGAAGGAGGAATATACATACAATAATCACTAAGGGAATAACTGAAAGAGAGTACAAGAAACAGCTGATTTCCCCATGCTGACTGGGGAAGAATGTGTCCATGGGGTTACAAGAAATTCCACAGAAATATTCCCAAATAGCAAACAGAGATAGAGCACAAGGGACTTCAGGTGAAGTAGCACTTTGTAAAGGTGAAAAATGCCTTTGTTTCCTGGGACTGAAGGAGTGGGGTGGGACAAGCTGGATCCTAATTTCTTCTGTCTTGACTAAATAATGATGGGAAGTAGACAGAGCAAGACTGGCATATCCATCTCATGCAGGCAAACTTTAATGGACTTTTTGCAGCTGGAGAGGACTGGTTGAGCTGTTAAAGATATGACACGGTTGTCTGAAAATAACAGCCAGAGGAGCATCTGTTTGGCTTTTTAACCCTAACATGTTGTGTCCCTTTCCAGCTGTGTTATGAAATTACTGTAGAAATACTACACACAAAATGCTTAGTGACCAAGCCACAGTATGCTTCTTGCTGATATATTAGCTTCAGCACAAAGAAGTTGTTGTCAGTGACATGGATCTCAGCTCCCAAGTGTAGTAGCACAGACATCACTGTGGTGGCTTGAAACCAGACACACCACCTAAAGGCACCACGGTCAAAACGGCTTGTGCTGGCTGAAGTGCAACCAAGCAAGCACTGGGTAGCCACATAGTCCTCCTCCCACACAAGAACAACACTGTGGCAGACCTCTTTCATCTGGGAGAAAAGGCAATGCAAAAGCAGAGGATGGAAGCAGAAGTGGGGTGCTGAAGCTGGAGGGCAGGACACATGCAGCTGAGGGGCAGAAATTCACCACATAGTTAAATTATTTTATCACAGATTGTATAAGAATTAGCCTGAGAGAAGAGCTGCTTAAGAATCAGTGCTCACAGCTTTCATAGGACACTTAAAATATATGCCTAATATACAACTCCTTCCATCGTGTTTCAAAATTTTCCTTGGGTTTTTATCCATATATAGGAGCTATTATTGAATATGTAGATAATATTAGCCCAAAAGACTGTGACTGCTGGTCCTTTGCAGACATTGTATCCTGGTGTTCACATTAACAGAAACTTCTGGAGGGTCATAAAATAGATATGTATTCAAAGCACATCACCAAGCCTTGAACTGAAGATTCCTAATCAGTGGGAAGCAAATATGCCTTTTGATTGGATCTCATTTACCCAGGCTTTGAGCTGCTCCTCTAGTCAGACTTCACCCACTGAGAGGCAGGTGGGATCAAACTTGAGAGAACAGCCCAGTCCAGCACCTGGCCTTGGTCATCTGCGACATGGCATTTCTCAAGAAAATAGCTGACCTGAAAAGTAGAAAGAGGAGATGTCTGGAAACAAAACATTTTTGTTGGCAAGAGAAGCCTGCTGAGGCATAGCATGGAAAATGCTTATGATACAGATATGGATCTACCTGCATGAGAGAATTTGGCACATAGTCACGGCCAACAGGGTCTGCAGCAAGATATTCTGAGGATAGGAGGCCCCTTTTGATGTGTCAAAGGGTACAGGAAGCCCATGTATAAAACAATTTAGTGCACTACTGCTAATAAAAATGACTATTATATATCAAATAAAGCCCAAAATAGAATGAACTTTTTTTTTCCCCCCGGGGGCAGTTGCTTGTCACTCAGCATTATAATTAAAATCAGGACATTCCCAAGTGTCTCCTCCCCACAGGGCTAGTTTGGGAAGCATCAGGCTACCTAAGTTTAACCAGTTTTCAAAGTAACATATTTGGGTGTCGCATGAAACATACTTGGACAGTTTGGGGCAAATACGAGAACTCACAGTTCTTCATAGCATATTTCACTTAGTGTGACCTCCAGTGTCTGGACCTAGCAGAACTTAGGCTGCCTACAAGGGATATCAGGACAGCAGATTCTGTGGAACAGGGAGCTGGAAGTGTTCTGCACACTCCAGAGAGCAGCTGTTTTCTTTTTACTTTAAAGAACTGTCCCAGAAATTATTATTGTTGCATGCAAGGTTTATTTCCTCAAGCAAAACAGGACTGCATGACATGCTTTTAACCGTAAATGTGTTTATCGGTTTAAATAGATAAGCAAAAAGGATTATTCTTGTGAGTAAATACTGTAGGCATGATTTTCAAGATTATGACTCAGCAGGTCATACTGTATCATAGCATCTGTTGAGTGCCATTCATGTGCTAAATTGGAAAAACTGAAGTCTGTGGTTTCAGGCTTCACTTAACTAGAGCCTGGCCAAATCAGAATAGAAGAAAAAATACCTCTTGCCTAGACAACAAAGCCTCTATCTTATTTGCAAAAATGCCAGTGACAGCAACTTTTTATTAAATTCATATGGTAATATACCCCAGGATCTCCATGAGATACAGATAAAGAAGCCTTCTTCTTTATCTTTTTCTTCTTCTTCTTCTGTCTTTCAGACATCTTTATAAATTAGCAGATGCTGCTTGGTTATGTGCTTAATAAGTGTATTTTGTTTTACCTTCTGCTATGAATAAAACTCTGCTAAGCCCTATCTGTTCATTACATATTAAGGGTATGTATATGGCTATCTATGTGTATATATGAACTGATACAATTTCTCAACCTATTTTATTTTAAAATAAAAATTATACAGTTTATCAGTTTATATTTAACTTCTGACATCATTGTCTCTTGTTTCCCTCTGTTTCTTTCATTAACTTTTTTTATTTTTTCATCCTCTCTGTAACTCTCTCCATGCATCCCTATTACATATGCTCCCTTCTCACTTAAGTTTTCTGTTTTTTTCTTTTTGCAACATTCAGCTGCATTATACAAGAAGATTATATGTGTTTCTCTGTGCCTACAGTTTCTGATTAGGAAACTCATAAATCTATTAAATCTTTTCCTTCTTGTCCTTGCATAACACCATGTGGATCCTATAAAAACTTGATCCCCCTCCTGCTGTTCAGTTGTGTGGCTCTCTTTTCTTTGTGACTGGTCACTGAGATCAAATAAAGGTGTGGGAACCGCAAGCAGTTTCAGTCACGATCACTGCTCACCGATTGGCATAAGTGTTTGAATCAGACTACTCTGGACCAGTATAGCATCCCAGTCTTGAGTAGCACAAGAGAGAAGGCAGGGCAAAGCAATGCAAGGGGGTATAAGAAGACACCCTTTAATGGCCAAATGTAGCTCTGACTATTTTGAGCTAAAGAGCCCCATGTATTAGTCAGTGCAACAACAGCAGCTGATGCAGCGCACTCAAGGGGGCACACAATTGCCAAACTTCTTCAGGGAAATAAATATGCTGTAAATCCAGAGCTTCAAAAATCAAGTCTCCATGTCCTGAAAAATATCTGAGCCCAGGAACAGGCTCCCCAGGAAAGCGGTCACAGCACCAAGCCTGACTAGAGTTCAAGAAGCGTTTCGACAATGCTCTTGGGCATGTGGTCTGATTCTTGGAAATGTCCTGTGCTGGGACAGGAGTTGGACTCGATGATGATCCTGATAGGTCCCTCCCAGCTCAGCACATTCTATGATTCTATGAACTTCCAACTTTCTCAAATAAGAAAAAGATTTATAATGGGAAATTCTGAGGTCTTGGACAGACACTTAGTGGGATATCTGGGCAAGTGTTATGGAAAATAAGTGCTCTGAGTCTTTAGATGAGGAATTGAAAGTTGAGAAAAGTTCTGTCCTTAAATCTAACTCACATTTTTTCTTCATCCAGATCAAAAGCCTTACATGTTAACTGTGTTACCCCATATTCTGAGTTTTTTCCCTTAATGAAAACTACACCTGAGTGTATAATGTAATTTCTTTCCAATTCTTTAACACCCAGATAATATTTCTTGGGTATTTTCAGCAGTTTTATCATCAGCTCAAATTGAAGAAACACCTCAGTTCAAGGACTCATTCCTTCTGTCTTTAGAAAGGAGAGCAGAGAGGTATACGTATTGGTATACAAATCTCACTTTATTCTCCTTTAGGACTTCTGCTTCAACATGCACTTCTGAGTCCCTCTCACTCAGTTTTGCCCTTGTTTCAGAAGAGTTTTCCTACTACAGTGCACAATTTTCTTCTTTGGGAAAGAAAGCGTCTCCTGGTATTCCAATCATTGGTAGGAAGCCCGTGGTGCTCAGGCTTCTGGGCTGTATGATCAGGTACTATAATACTTCAGCCTGTAGCTAATAAATATTTAATGATATGACAAAAGGGGGGGAAATGAAGAAAATAACAACCATCATTTAAGAAATTTGCTTTAGAAAAGGTTTCATAGGTAGCATTTGTCATTTAAATGCTAGCACCAACTTTTAAACCAAATAATCACAGAAACTCAGAATGACAGAATGTGCTGAATAGGAAAGGATCCACAAGGACTATCAAAGTTCAATTCCTGGCCCTATGCAGGACCAGCCCAAGAGTCACACCATGTGCTGAGAGCATTGTCCAAATTCTCTCGAACTCTGCCAGGCTGGTGCTGTGACCACTTCCCTGGGGATCCCGTTCCAGTGCCCAATCACCCCATGGATGAAGAAGCTTTTTCTAATAGCCACGCTAAACCTCTCCTGGCAGAACTTCAGGCCATTCCCACAGAGAAGAGATGAGTGCCTGTCCCTCCTCTTCCCATCATGAGGAAGTTGTGTAACTGCAGTGAGGTCTGTCCTCAGTCTCCTTTTCTCCAGATTGAACAAACCAAGAGATTGCACCCGCTCCTTTTACAGCTTTGCTTCAAGGCACTTTATCATTGTCATTTCCATCCTTTGGACATTCTCTAATAGTTTAATATCTTTCTTACATTGTGGCACAAAAACCAGGCCCAGCACTGGAGGCGAGGCTGCCCCAGCTCAGAGCAGAGCAGGACAATCCCCTCCCTTGCCCAGCTGGCCATGCTGTGCCTGATGCCCCCCAGGACAGGGTTGGCCCTCCTGGCTGCCAGGGCACTGCTGACCCATGTTCAACTTGCCAGGACCCCCAGGTCCCTTTCCATGGCACTGCTTTCCAGCATCATTCCCAGTCTGTCCATACATCCAGGGTTGCCCCATTCCCAGATGCAGAATCCGGCACTTGCCCCTGTTGAGCTCCATATGGTTGGTGCTTGCCCAGACCCCTGATTTGCAGAGGGAGCTCTGCAGGGCTTCCCTGCCCTCCAGGGAGTCAACAGCTCCCCCCATTTTTGTATCAAACTTGCTCAGTATCCCTCCCAGTTCTGTGTCCAGGTCATTTATGAAGATGTTGAAGAGCAGAGGGCCGAGGATGGGGCCATGTGGAACCCCACCAGTGACAGGTTCCCAGTCTGATGTCACTCCACTCACTGTAACTCTTTGTGCCTGACTCATGACCCCATTGCTTACCCACCATATGATGCATTTATTCAGGTGTTTTTCAGTACCCCCAGAACAATCTTCTCCATAATTTTACCAGGCACTGAAGTGAGACAGACAGGCCTGTCATTTCCAGGCTCCTCTCTCTTGCCTGTCTTGAAAACCGGGACAATGCTTGCCAGCTTCCCGTCATCTGAGATCCCTTGGGATTCTCAAGACCACCCAAAAATCATTGAGAGAGGTTTTGTGATGACATAGGCCACTCTTTTAAGGATTCTCTGATGCATCCCATCAGGCTCCATAGATTTGTAGGGATCCAGGTGAAGCAGGACATCCCACACAATTTTGGGGTTGACTGGGAGTCGATCATTCTCGCAGTGATTGTCCTCCAGCTCAGGGCACTGAGCCCCCCATGGTCTGTCATCTGTGTAGAAGGCAGAGGCAGTGAATGCATTAAACACCTGTGCCTTACTTTTCTCCTTTTTCTTCCTTTCATTGGAGGCTCAAGATCTATTTAGCCCACTCAACTTTTATTAAATATTACTAAAACTCTTGTTGTAGGGAAAAATATGACAGTTTTCACCACAAAATTGAAACCTCCAAAACCACATTACCCCAGGGAAAGCTAAACAACCTTCTGTCTAAACCAAAAGACTTCTGGAGAGAGGGAAGATATTTCACTTTTTAGCTGGCAGACATGAGAAGAGTTAATTTTTATCATTTTTCCAATGAAGGATTAATGAAAACAAGTAGTAAACAAAAAAATAGTCTTCTATCACCTTACAAGAAAATAGCCAGCCCAGTTGCTTTGATTTATGCTGGGAAAACACATGGACATTGGCCTGAAACTTTAACAAGAAACAAAAATTTAACTTAAAACCTGAATGGACACATCACTAACAGACATTCCTGCTTCCTGCCTTCAGCAGCTCCTGAAAACAAAGCAGATATTCATCCCCACTGGCAGCCACATTCCCTTGCCTCCCACTGGTGCATCCCCAGCTGCCCAGCACTGTACCTGGGCCCCATCTGCTCTAGCTGAGCCCTGGCCATGCCTGGGGAGGGATGTACCAGCCCCCTCAATGGCCTCAATGGAAACAACCCAAAATGCCCCAAAATGGTGCTTGGCCCTCAGGATCCCTTGTGAGGTTAGCAGGGCCTCATGGGCAAAGGCTGGTTTTAGAGGAAATTTGAAAAGGGTCAGGGAAGATACCAGCAGCAGAAAGACACCTGAGTGTGCGTGGGGAAGTGAAACAAGTTGGGAATTGGCTGGTATGTGGAAAGTGTTGATCCCATTTCTGTGTGTTCTGTGGGACTTAAGCCACTCACACAACCTCCTCTATCCACTGTGGGATGAGTTTCCCTTCCTCTCAGGTGCTGTATGCTCAGCTTTCCAGGGGCATGGGTTGTATTTTTGTTGTGTGGTTCTGCCTGGTTACCTTCACAGCTCTCACTTGGACCCACCTCCATTCTTCTTTAATGTGTTTCAGCATTTCCTGAAGCCCTGTGTGCTGTGCTGCACTGT
Source organism: Irena cyanogastra (assembly GCA_013397155.1). NCBI lineage: Eukaryota > Metazoa > Chordata > Aves > Passeriformes > Irenidae > Irena > Irena cyanogastra. The sequence continues at coordinate 93,193 of VWZV01017426.1, read as the reverse complement.
GGCCTGTCCCTTTCTTGCCTGTGTTCTGCATCCCAAGCCCAACAAGACTGGGATTATGTTGGAACCTCGAAGAACTGGCAGGGCACAGTTCATTGTAGCATATGGGCTTGTAATTGTCTCTGTTGCCTGGCACACTGCATCTGACAGCTCATATCAGGCCATGAATATCCCTGTCAAAATAAGTCTGTGTTACTATTGTGTTACTATCTATTACTATGTGTCACTAAACTGTTACTACTACTGCCAATAATAATGCAATTTGCCAAAAAATTGCAATACCTGCAGAATGAAGATTTCATGGGACTCCTGGCCTTGAAAGGAAGGAAAAACAAAGAAGGGCATTTAAGCTGATAGGCTAGGGAAGGATTAGAAAGGGTCCAAGATGAGCATACTGTAATGATCAGCATGATGTGCTGCAGCAGAGCAGACTTGCTCCCTTGTCTCCAGCGAGCCCAGGCTTCTCAGTTTCCCCTGTCATTCTGTGGCTTTCATTTGAGGGTTTTGGATATGCTGTGCATAATGAATTTTAAGATCATTATGGCAGATTCCCACATTCTACATTGCTTGAGAAGGACTAGGTTTTCCTCCCAAGGTGCTGTGTTGATAGTGGTATCTGTCACTACCAGAGCAGTATCATTCTGGATCTTTTGGCCGGAGAGCTATAGGTCTTTCATTTCCAGCCAAAGTAAATACCACATTTTATCTTTGTTCTCAGTAACAACAATTTATTGAGCTAAGCTGGCTCCATTTTGACTAAACACAGATCTGAAAGGCATTGTTCAGATTTGTAGTCTTTCATGAATGATTTCGGCCAAGTTCACATTTCAGAACAAGTTGAGACTGGAATTCAGGTTTCATGGAAGTGACTGTTGTCACAGATGTAATCTCAAAGTAGTTATTGTTTCAAAACTTCAGGTTCTTCCAAATCCCTTCTGAAGTATTTAATCATCTGACCAAGGCATCAGATGAGGATTATTGCTCTTGATTTATTCTAAAGGCATGATATTGGAATTCCACCTTGAACACCTTTAGTATCAAATAACCCTATTTTTGCATGATTATAAATCCCAGTTCCAGAGTACAAAAACAACTCCGTGAAATGTCTGGAATAAGTTTCTTTTAACGTGGGCAAGCAGCTGATTCTACTTCCCTCTCCAATCTTACAATTTTATTCTCATAAATGTTTCCATTCTAGCAGAATTTTTCCCAGAAAAAATCAACCTCATAGCAGACACTCAACATTTCAACTTGAATTGTTTGGCAAAGTGATAAGCAACTGAAAGCAATATTTTTTAATGGGAAAAAGTGTTGCACAGCTGTCTCTGTATCACTCATTATTTTAATGTTTTTCTAGCTGTGGCATTGCCAAGGCATTTCTTACTGGAGTATTTAGGACACTGGCTAAATGTCAATTACTTCTCCAGACTTACTGCAAAGATTTAGCAAAAGAAACCAAAAAGGTTCCTTTCCCTCATGCTTGGTACACGCAGTTTTGGCATCCCAGGCAAGGCACCTTGTTAAGATGAAGCAGGGGGGAGAAGGCCTTTGAGGAACTCAGTAACTCCCAAAAACCTCACATGATTGACCTGAAATGGTTTTATTTTTCTTCTAAGTGTAAAGATATTTTCAGTTTTCTTCAACTTTTACACCTTTTAAAAGAGTTTGGTAATACTGAGTTTAATGGTGTTACACATGCTAAGGCTAGAATTATTAAGCCTCCTCCTTGTGACTGTAATCTCGATTTCCTGACTGTGTTCCTTCAGCTCATGCACTGATGATGGAATGCATTACTCCCAAACTAATCAGTGCATCTGAATTTATACATCATTATTTATGTCTTTGTTTCATGCCAAAGTACATTTGTTGGTTTTTAAAGCATGAACATGGGCAGTGCCTGGCCTAAGCCAAGTTTGACACGCACAATAGATATGTTAGCTGGGACAAAGCTACTTTAATGATCAATGCAAAGAATACTTGGAGGAGGAAACTTTCACGGCCTGTTAGACATAACTAGACAAGAAACACAAGAAAGGGTCTAGGTTTTAGAGGGCTAGGACCACTCAAAGCTAGGTATCCAGTAGAACTGGTTACATTTCCATCCACACCAGATCAAGAAGAGATGAATTCAAATGGCACCTGAAGCAAGACAGTTTTAACAATAGGATGGGGTGGTGGCAGATCAGTCCCAAGTGAGAAGGCTGAGCCTGCTGGCCTCACAAAAAAAATATTTTTAATAAAAATCCTTTTTATTATATATGAACTTTTTATTATTAATTATGAACTCTGATTGCCACTGTCTCAGTCTTCAACCTCACTTGGAGTGACAAGGCATGAGAAGGCTGACTGGCTGCTGGGTTATAAAAAGATGCTCAAAACATGCTGCATATGACATTCAAAGAGTTGTTTAAAGTATAGAATAATGCCAACAAAAGGTTTCATGGGAGATAGTAAGTATGGCTATATCCAGTTAGACAAAGATTTTTCACCCTGGTGGCACAAGGCTCTGGGACAACCTTTGGATGGAAAGCAAGGAATGACAGCTGTAGGGTTGTGGGATGGAGCCTGTCCAGGTTACAAGGGAATTGATATAGGAGGAGGAGCCAGCACTGATGTAATCCTTCCCTGTGGAAATGGATAAACTGTCAGACTATATTCTCTCAAAGAAGGGTTATTGTACACACGTTACATTTATTTCACATACTACATGGAACACAGGACATGCATTGCACCCAAATTCCTTCTAATAACAATTTTCTACCTCTGTGCAAAAGATACAACTCTGCAGTTAATTTCTAAGTTCTAAGTAAGTTTTTAATTGTATTTTTCTCTCCAAGACAATTTTTTATGAACTCTGATTGCCATTGCCTCAGTATTAATGAGCCAAAGGTCTGATGCCAGTTTGCTGAACTTGAGTGAAGTGAGCTGAGGTGATCCCTTGAAGAAGAATATGCATGTCCTATCCATACCAGGCCTGTTCTGCCCATTGGTACAGTGAGACTCAGGAACAAAATCAGTCAGCTTCTTATTTCCCTTTTACTTTTTCTTCCTTTCTTGGAAGACTCTAACCTTTCACAAGACATTTGATTTCCTTGTTTCTTTCTTGCAAGATTTGAGAAAAATCGCATACCTCACCTTCCCCCATATTAACCATGGATAGTAACACTCTCTCCTTGCATTAGTGGACGTAAAAGAATCTTCTGCTTTCAGATATTTCTCTTAAAATTTCATTTGCTGTAATTAATTTTTTCTGTTAGTGTCCTTGGAGATCAAATAAATTGGCTGCACTTACAGCATATATTTTCTGCCTTGTTAGTGGCAAAATGATAGGACATCAGCAGAATGTGCCATGCTGGAAGCTGTCCGTTCTTCTGAGAAACCTCCTCACAGTTACCACGATGCGCAGCCAGCATTCAAGAACAAAAATAAGGAAAGCTGAATCCAAAGCAAATCCAGTATTGTGGTTAGGGAATATATCTACAAATATTTCTTGTATCATATATCGTCCTTGCTTTAACAAAGACATTAACCCTTTAAAACCACTGGCCAAATTAAATGTTCAAAGATTGTTTTTTTTAAATAACTTTTGCTGGTGAAGCTGGGTCTAGGTCTTGCTCTCTATCACTGAGTGAGTCCTGAGAATTGGATTTCTTTGTTTTAGCTAGCATAGGGCACAGCTAGTCATTACTGACTCATTCTGTCTCTCACACACACTCACACTTTCTCTTCTCTCTCTTCTCTCCTCACATATATGTGTGTATGCATACATATGCACATGTGCATATGCATATGGATAGTTTGTTTTCAGATTTTTAAGTACTTTGAACTCTACAGAGCAAATTACGGTCACAATTTTTAAGCATATTTTTGAAAGGAGAAAGTTGTGGTGGTGCATTTTTTTGTTTTAGCATCTCTTTGGTTGGTTTGCCCCAGTTCCCCCCACAGTTAGTTCAAGTTGGTTCATCCTGGAGTTGCACCCTCCCCTTTTCCTGTCTGTTTCCTCAAGACCCTGTCCCTTGTTCCAGTCCCTTCTGTGTCAATCATTGTAACCCTGCCCTTCTTCCCCATCCATCAATGTAACCCCACCCTTATCCCTAGAAGTTTCTATGTCAGTCATGTATCCCTCATAGCCTGGTTGGTTGAGCTGAGTTGTTCTCTTCCCGCAGGGTCTCTCACTGGCCTCGGAATTATATTCCCCTCCCTATGCTCCTCCCTGAGTCTCATGCTATTGGTTGGAGTTTGTACCCTACTACTGTATCCACCTCTATATATGTTAGTGTAATCATTGAGTTGTTGCCATTTGCCTCTGTCACCTCCCCACGCCATTCGCCTCTATGACGGCCCGAGAGTAAAAGCCTCTGGAACTCAAGCAAGTGGTTCTTCTCCTTCCTTTACTCTGGCTTCTCAGTGCTATCAACATCTTGTGCTCCTCCTAGAGTGGCATTGCTGCCTGGAGCAGGCAGCCCCGCTCTACCGCCACCCACACCGGCAGGCAAGGCTGGATAGGGGGNTTCTTCCCCATCCATCAATGTAACCCCACCCTTATCCCTAGAAGTTTCTATGTCAGTCATGTATCCCTCATAGCCTGGTTGGTTGAGCTGAGTTGTTCTCTTCCCGCAGGGTCTCTCACTGGCCTCGGAATTATATTCCCCTCCCTATGCTCCTCCCTGAGTCTCATGCTATTGGTTGGAGTTTGTACCCTACTACTGTATCCACCTCTATATATGTTAGTGTAATCATTGAGTTGTTGCCATTTGCCTCTGTCACCTCCCCACGCCATTCGCCTCTATGACGGCCCGAGAGTAAAAGCCTCTGGAACTCAAGCAAGTGGTTCTTCTCCTTCCTTTACTCTGGCTTCTCAGTGCTATCAACATCTTGTGCTCCTCCTAGAGTGGCATTGCTGCCTGGAGCAGGCAGCCCCGCTCTACCGCCACCCACACCGGCAGGCAAGGCTGGATAGGGGGCGGCCACACTCAGCACTTGGGCCAGGAGCCAGGGCACACCAGGCTCACGCCTTCTGGCTCCGAGGAGAGCACGCCCACACGTCAAAAGTAATGTCAGGCCTATTGAGTGACCTGTGCTACAACGATGACAGCCCAAGTTAATCAACCTTGTCCCACTGAAGTAAAACCAGAGCAACAGTAGGAGGACTTCTTGAAATAGATGCAGTCTTGTACTGCCAGACATTTTACATTTTCGAAAAATTTATGTTTGATAATTTCAGCTTAAGTTACAGGCACATTGCTATTTTTTTCAGGTCTGTCAATGGGATGATGAATGTCATTGATTCAGCACGTGGCAGCAGTAAAAGGAATAAACATCTTTGGGCTGTGGGTCTTGGAGTTCATCAAAGCTGTTTGTTTGGCATTTTAATGTGAAAAGGTCACAGTATCACACTTAAAATACGTACAATTGGAAAGAAATTAAAATAAATAAATGGTGGTTCCCACTGGGATAAACAGAGGAACTCTTGCCTTAAGAAATAATCATCATCTGTTCCCATAAAGCTCATCATTGACACATATACACAGACACATCTGCCAGTTCTCATTCGCACCTCCCTTCCACAGTCGTGCTAATACATGTCCATGGGAAGACTGCTCCAGTGCTCTGTGTGCCTGGGAACGAGAGGCAGCGTGGGAGAGGAGCCACTTGGTGAATGTGACCTTAGTCACAAGGCCATGGAGCATCCCTGAGCTGAATCATTCTTGCCTTTTAAAAAGTATTGGGCAATGCTTTGGGACTCAGTGACCTGCAGGGACACTGAACTGTTCTGCTGCTCTGTGTGGGAGGGAGGAAGGCGCAAGTTTTAAAAATGACAAGTCCATTAAAAAAACAACAAAACAAAGCAAAACCAACAACCTATCATTTTACTGCAAAATATGCTGGAGGATTTCAGGGCCTTGGTTGCTGAAGGCCCTCAAATTCTTCTCCAGACATAAATATGTGAACAAATTAAGCTCTTTGTGGTTTTGGCTGATCCCAGCCATATTTAGTCTTAATCTATCTCAATCATGAGCTACCTTTAAAAAAATAACATTTTGTGGTTCCAAAACATCTTTAGCTAATCCTTGCTTAGTTTGGAAAGGAATTATGTTTGGAAGGATGCACATGTCCATGTGGCTTTGAGGGATACTCTCTTTACAGTTCTCATCCATCATAAATTTTCTTGAAAAATAATATATAATGCTCCAGCATCAGGCTGCTGAACACTGGATTCTAAACAATATGTTTTTGGTTTTTTTTTTTTTTTCCAGGGCAACTTACAGCTTGTAGTAGAGAAAACACAAAAATTAAATTATTGGACATATGCCAAATTGATACACAAATGTGCTCGGATCTTCTCCATATTGGAAGTCAGAGGCATCAATGCTCCTTACTACCCAGGAAGCTAAGGAAAAGGAAACAAAAATATTATAATATTTCAAAGATTACAACCACAAACATGTCTGGAAAATGCCTACCATTTCACATGGAGATGTAACATTCTTTGAAGAACAAGAACTTGGCTTTAATTACTGAATGTAAAGAAAACAGTTTCTGAGATTAGTTTCTAATCCATGGGTAATCTAAAAAAAGGCTTTTAAATGGTTCATTTCAGGACATCCTTTGCACTCTTTTCTCAAGTGAAATATTAATTTTCATTTCTCATTCTTCTCTCAAATTAGAGCAGTTTGAGAGACTACAAGTCTTGAGAAATCTGGTATCAAATTCTCTTTTTGTACTTCTTAATCAAACACTTCTTGCTTTCCACTTTTTAGATACTCTGTTGAAATTTTTAATCAATGACACTATTCCATATCATTTTAAAAAAACGTATTTTAAAGCACATTTCCTAAAAAAATAACTTTTCTGCAGAAAATGTATACATTGCTTAAGGCTCTCTCAAATTCATAAAATAGCCTTGTGTGATGCAAAATCTGGGGGTATATTTTTTCTAAAGCTTAAATCTCAATGCAACACTGTCATCCTAATCTTTTGTGGATAACTTTCATTTGTATTATAGCTAACAATGTGTATGTCCCTCTCAAGTAAGTACTTTTCAGTGAGGGCCCTGTCATCGGTGTACTAAACATAAAAGCTCCAGTCACTTTTACAATGTTTGTATTTTGTGGTAAAAACTCGATCACAGGATTTTTGTAACCAGTTTTCAGTTCGTACCTCCAGATTGCATTTATGAAATTATGGAATTAAATGTTTTGAGAACACGTCTGCTTGATCATGTGGATGTGTGCTAATACAGCTAGCATGCACATACCTGAGACCACGAAGAACAGCACATGAATTTCTGGACAAGCAAATTGAAGAGTGCAGTTGTAGAAGCCAGCTCAAAACCACCTACAAAACAGATAGGAAAAAATCAGGCATAACATTCAAAGAGCATGAAACCAAGGCTATGCAGTGCTGTCTGTGCAATTTGAAACAATTAAGTATTAAATTCCAGAATACAAGCAATTGCACAAAACCTAAAAACCTCAGAAAAAAAAAGTAAATAATTTTCAAATTAGTTCTGGTTTGTGAATCAATTTCCAGCTCTCTTGTTTCCACTGAACAACTGGAACTGGAAAGCAATAAAACTGAGGAATTGCTATCGTAAGGGATTTTGGAGTGCCTCTGTTAGCTTTTGACAACTGGTGGGGGGTGAGAGGGAAGAATGATATCAGCAATTTCCAAAGTAATTTGCCATTTCTTATATTATTCAAGCCAAGTTAGTGGAATTGTCCCCAAGGATGGTGTTACACGTGGTGCATGCCAGACACTTTGGGTCAGTTCCTCAGAGAAATTTGATTTATGCAGCCAGCCATTGCATATGATGTCACAAGAACTTGCTGTCTCCACTCATAGCACCCAGTAGAGAACCACATCAACAGTACTGCAAATAGCTGCAGCAAGGAGTACAACCCTACCAGCTATGGGTAGCTAAAGAATGCTTCAGTAAACATGAGTACTATGATCTATAGCTTTAATTAAAAATCCATAAGTATCCGTATTTCTGTGTGTATGTCAATTTTTAAAATACTTTTTTAAAAACTGATTTTCTTTAATGAACTAAAGTGCACCTTTGGGGCTTCTGTGTGAGTCAGACTTGCATCCAAATGCTGGTGCTGCTGTTGCACCCATGTGAAATAAATGCTCGTTTAAACAACCTGCAGTAAAAGTCCAAAATTGGGGGTACTGTCTGTTTTGGCATCTTCTTTATCACAATTAATAGGATTTCCCATGTGTCAGGCTGCTACCCACACAGAGGATGACAGCTGAGTTTTGTCCAAGGTCTGCATATATATTTGGTGTTTTCATTTTCTACAGTGTATGGGAAGTTATTGTGCAGCCATCAGATAAGTCAGATTTAAGAGAGGATTTTCATCCTCAAAACGTACATTCCTTGGCTGCCAAGGACACTTCCGCAGTGAGTCAGAAGGACACAGAGACCTTCTGTTTACCAAAGGCTGGCAAACCATTTCTTCTCAACCAACAGCCTCCGTAGTGACAACATCCTGACTACTTCTAGCAACCAAATGGTTTTTCACAGCAGGGTTCAGGCAGTAATTTCCTCTAAAGAACCTGGTTGTATTTTGCCTTGTTAGATACCATTCTTCTCCGAGTTTAAACTGCCACATGCAGGAAGGGACAGAGAAAATATTTGCAGCTGGAAAACAGCTGCAGTAAGATAAGATGCCATATTTTAATTATGTTCAATTTAATCAGCTGCTGAAAAGCCAGGTGAAAGCCCATGAGCGGATTGCACCCAGGGAGGACAGGTGCAAGAGAAGACTAAAGCTTGCTACATTATGTCCTTAGTACTGCATGTAAAAAATCCTGGTTTTGCTACTTTTACACTTAAAGCAAACCCTGTAGATACATGATTCAAAGCTTCAATACTGTATTGATTTAGTACGGTGTGGTTTTAGGTAGCAGAGGGGCCACAGAGGTGGCTGCTGTGAGAAGCTGCCAGAAGCTTCTACCATGTCCAGCAGAGCCAATGGTTGATGGCTCTGAAGATGGACATGCTGCTGGCCAAAACTGGCCAATGAGAGAGGCTGGTAATGCCTCTGTGACGACATACTTAAGAACAAAATTAAAACGAAGTCAACAGGGTTTTGTTTCTAGTCAGAGAAGAGAATGTGTGAGGGAAACATCATGGAGACACCAAGGTCAGTGGAGAAGGAGGGGTAGGAAGTGCTCCAGGCGCCGCAGCCGAGATTCCTCTGGAGGCCGTGGTGAGACCGTGGTGAAGCAGCTGTGCCCCTGGAGCCTGTGGGGATCCACAGGGGATGCAGAGATCCACCCATAGCCCTTGGGGATCCACAGGGGATGCAGAGATCCACCCACAGCCCATGGGGGAGGTGCCCACGCTGGAGCAGGTGGATGCCTGGAGGAGGCTGTGATCCAGTGGGAGACCTGGAGGGGAGAGAGGGCCCTGCTTCCAGGCTGGAACAGCCTGTCCTTGGAGGACTGCACCCCACGGAAAGAGAGACCCACGCCGCAGCAGTTTTGGGAGGACTGTGTGCCCGTGGAAGGGACTCACATTGCAGCAGGTGCAGTATGGCTGCTGCTCGTGAGAGTGGACCCACACCTGGGAAGTTCATGGAGAACTGTCTCCTGTGGGAGGGATCCCACAGTCTCACAGGGGAAGGACCCCTCTCCCAGAGCAGCAGAAGCAAATCTCGGTGATGAACTGACCAAAACCCCCACGCTCTGTCTCCCTGCTCTGTGAGTGGGAAAGAGGGAGGGGCTGGGGGAGAGAAGGCATTTTAGGGGCTTGTTTTACTTCTCATTATCCTCCTCTGACTCTGTTACTAATAAATTCACTTTGCAACTGAAGTTGAGCCTGTTTTGCCCTTGAAATATTTCTCCCAGTCCTTATTTCACCCATTAAGCCTTTGTTAACTTTTTTTTACTTTTTTCCCTCCTTTGCCCTGCTGTGGCAGGGGAGCATGAGCAAGCAACTCTCATAGGCACCCAGGCCAGTGTCAAACCACAACAAGCACCATAAGGTCAAAATGTTTGTACGTAGAGGAAGAGACAAGAGGAGAACATCAGGTTGTGTGGAACCATGACTTGGAGATCAGTAGTACTGTCTGTCTCCAGCTGAGCCAGCTGAACTACCAAGGTCACTGCAGGTTACTCATCCTGCAGCTGTTTTCACCAAACACTTAGAAACTAGAGCTGCTTAGGTGCCCACGTGGTCTACTATAGGGCCATGGAAATTCATTGGCATTTCTGGAGTGGATTGTTCCATTTCTCCACACAACCTCCTCTTCTCTAAGTTGAAGAGCCCAAACTTCAGAGAGAGGTGAGTCATGGACAGACTGTCTCATGCTGACATCTGAGCTCAAGCACTGGTAAGCTGGCAACAGCCGTGCTCTGCAGCCAGCCAAACTCCTCCAAGCATACAAGCAAGGGCCAACACTGACTCTGAGAAGTGCTTGTACAGCTGCAAAGAAAGAAGCAACTCTCTTGAGGATGGGCAGAAGCCGGAGGAGGAAGCATAGCAACCTCAAGAAGGTAACTAAGGACACAGAAATCCTCATATGGCAGCAACAAGGCCAGCAAGGCATGGCAGAGAGACAGGGCCCAGGGCACAGCAGGGACACTGGAGGTGCCAGGCCATGAAATGAGAGGAGCAGCTGAGCTCTCTGTGTCCTGACCTACTCATGTGTGGCTGTTCTCCACCTGGGTGGCAGTTTTTTGGTGACAACAGGGCTGGTCACAGGACTGGTGGAGTGGTGGCTGGTCTGAGTCAGAAAGAAAACGCAGAAACTGCTCAGTGTGGGTTTGTTCTTCTCACTCTTACTAGCTGGGTTATTATCCATGATCTCTGTGTATCTTTAAATAGTGAAATGGGCTAGCTCAGGGAGGGGGTTGCAAGTGATAGGAATTTGTGATGATTGGTAGGTGGCAAGGTTTATAATATTTTTAATTTATATAGTATCAGGAATCACAAGGTATAGCTACACCCATCATTTCCTCCATGAAACTGGCTTCCTACTTTTAGGTTATTAATACACAGTCTCCATACACCCACACATACCCATGTTTAGCTAACCAACACGTAGCTACTTCTGGAGCACACTAAAGTGCACAGATATTGTACGCCCCAAAGACGAATGAAGTCATAATAAAACCACACTTGTGCAGGGTGTACACATTGCAGGGTGCATGTAACTGAACACTGAACAGTACTGCTGAGTGCAATGAGCCTTAGGGGATTACACCTGTTTGTATCAGGATATAAATGTTTTCTTTCCCAGGTTAGAGTCTATCCCATTGAGATCCCCATTGAGAATTGGCTCATGATTTCATATTCTGACTGTAAAATGGTCATTCTTTTAACATGCTCTTGGAAAGAAAAAAAAAAAGTCAAAATGATACTGTGGAAAAGAATCTAGGCTTGGAAAATCCCTTAGACATCAAAACAGTTTCAACTCTCTCACTGAGGCACATCTTTCCTACTTATTCATGTAAACTTTCTCCTTCTTAGAGCAGTTTTAAATGAAAAGAAGACTACTGCATTAGGAAGTTATGGACCCTATGGTTGTGGATAATCTTTTGGATGTCTGGTTACAAAATAGTTCCATTAAGGAAGGTGTCTGTATTGAGGCAAACACCATAGAGCATACCCATAGTCCTTGAAGTACTACGTGTTAAGAATTTTAGGAGCTTGTAACTTGCTGAGATAAGCTTTTAAGAAAAATATTTGAGGGCTGCCTCACAGGGGACCTGTTATATCCTCATGTTACCATGCCACATTCCTGATCAGATCTTTTAGAGCAACCCAGGACACCAGCCTTGGAGAGGAAACAGTTGCTTTTTATCCATGGGTACAATATCATGTGGCTCTTACATTATCATCAAGGCATAAGAAATATACTTTTATTAATAGATAGAATAGTTCATTGGGAATTTCATGTACTGAGCAATCACTTATCCTTTTGCAAGGTTTCCGCACCCTGGGATGAAATGACCACCAAGTCCTTCTGTGCTGTGTATGTCTGTGTCTTGCTCTGAGTGTACAGACCAGCCCTGTGCTTGTGGTTGTGCCCCAGACACAGAAGTGTTGGTGTCCAGTAGGACCTCATCCACTTTAACACCCATGCAGTTTTCCCTGTTCCATAGACAGCAGCAGCAGATAAACCCAGCAATACAGACTTCATGTGTAAAACCCAGTGATTACATTCTCCTCCTCCAAAACTTAATGTCACCTGATTCTCAATATTTAATGACAGAAATGGGTGGAGATATTTATGGTAGAGCTAAATACAAGTGCTTTGCTCCTTGTAATGCCAGCTTCCCTGTCTGATCCTTCTGGTGCTTTCCACTCAGCCTAGCCTAAATTCAAAATGGCTGTATATAGAGAGTCAACTTTCCTGTCCACTTTCCTGTGCAGCATCTAGCAAGTAATTTCTGTATAATGTTATTACAGAATAAATATTCACGCCAGTAATCAGTAACGTCTTCTGCCTCCCTAAATAAGTGTTTAGTGAATAAAAGACAGTGGGTGTAGATAATGCCTTCTCCCATCTCAGTATTCACAGAAGTTCTGCAGAGCTAAAACCACAGAAATTTTAGAGCTTTGAATTTAGTCTTTTGCATCTTTTCAGGCCCTTATATTAAGACATGTCAAAAGTTGAGAAATTATTAGACATCTGAAAAAGTATATAATTGGGATCCTTTCAAAAACATTCTGTTTTCTCTATAAATTATTTTTGTACTACCCCATCCCAGGAACCCTGTGTACTTCCCACTGAGTGGTAATAGGCCTTTTTGCTTTCCCTGCAAAGATTATATTGCTTGAGTCAGGGCTTTTTTTTTTTTCTCTCTGAGGCTAGTGTGATATATGAAATTAAATCTAGACAAGCCACATTTGAATTAGAGCAAGTCCATGTACGTAGGGAGGCCTTCCCATGTATCTGGGCTCCCTCATGAGGACCCCAGTCATGTACATACCTCTATGGGATGCTGTCAGATTGACATTCCCACCATTGAAAATCTTCAAAGTGGAATCCTTGGACTTTTAACTTTATTAGAACCTCTTACAGAATGCTCTTGATCAGCAGAGAAAGCAGTTGAATTTAAGGCAACCCAGTATCTTGCAGGTAACAGCACCTTGTTATAGGCTTGGTGACGTGTGGGCGTGCTCTCCTTGGAGCCAGAAGGCGTGAGCCTGGTGTGCCCTGGTTCCTGGCCCAAGTGCTGAGTGTGGCCACCCCCTATCCAGCCTTGCCTGCCAGTGTGGGTGGCAGTAGAGCGGGGCTGCCTCCTCCAGGCAGCAATGCCACTCTAGAAGGAGCATGAGATGTTGATAGCACCGAGAATCCAGAACAAAGGAAACAAAAGGGATAGCACCGAGAGTTCCAGAGGCTTTTACTCTTGGGAGGTGGCAGAGGCAAATGGCAACAACTCAATGGTTACACTGACTTATATAGGGGGGTGGATACAATACGAGGGTACAAACTCCAACCAATAGCATGAGACTCAGGGAGGAGCATTGGGAGAGGAATACAATTCCAGGGCCAATGAGGGACCTTGGGGGACGAGAATAACTCAGCTCAACCAACCAGGCTATGAGGGATACATGACTGACATAGAAACTTCTAGGGATAAGGGTGGGGTTACATTGATGGATGGGGAAGAAGGGCAGGGTTACAATGATTGACACAGAAGGGACTGGAACAAGGGACAGGGTCTTGAGGGAATGGACAGGAGAAGGGGAGAGTGTAATTCTGGGATGAACCAACTTGACTTAACTGTGGGGAGAACTGGAGTAAACCAACTTAACAAACAACAAAAGAGGAAAAATGCACTACCACAGTTTGGGTTCTCTAGAAGCTGGAAGGAGAAATAGGAAAAGCCAAGTGGCACAACAAATGAGAACTTTGAAACAAAATTAAATGAAGGGAAACTTGATGACAAGCAGTTTTGCTGAAAGCTTTAATGTTGCTGGGAAGCTGTCTTGTATTATAGCACAGAGCTATACATTACAAATAACAGAAAATTCTACTTGGCAGAACACACAGTTTTGTTTATTCATGGATTTTTTTTTTTTACACATTATCCTCGATGATGGTGTATCAAATTAAAAGGCTTACCTTACTGAAAAAAATTTCTTTCTTTTATGTAGTCCAAATCTACCCTGTGTCAGTTTAAAACCATCATCCCCTGTCATATCACTCCAGGCCCTGCTAAAAGCCTGTCCCTGTCTTTCCCATAAAACCCTTTCCAGTACTGAAAGGTCACAACCAGGTCTCCCTGGAGCCTTCAGTCTTCCTCGCTGAACAACTGTAACTCTTGCAGCCTTTCCTCATTGGAATGCCAACAGTGTTTTCATAATAAAAGTTGTCTTTTCAGAAGTCAGTGCCTGAAAGTCAGCCACCCAACAAAATGCAACTGAAAATACATCAAAATGCATTAAAAATGAAGGGGGGAGGACCCTATCATACCTCTAGAGCTATGCACCAGTGAATGCAAAGTAAGTAGATAATCAACATATTTAGGCAGGCTTTTGAATGGCTTCTTTCCACTGCTGGATCCTTCTGCTAGCGAGGCTGCAGAAGCAGCACAGGGACAGCCCTATGAGACATATATCTCATTTCTCATGCTGATGAGCCAATAAAGAACTCTCTGCTATCAGTGCTGTGGGTTTACTAATTTGTGATTTATCTTCTGTGAAATGACTGTACAAATAAAAAAAGCATGTAAAAGAGGCCAAGTGGCAGTAATGGGAGATTTTAACTACCAGCAATCAACTGCTACATTAAGAGGAGGAAATAAACCAGAGACTGGTGATCTCTGGTTTTTGACTTAATACAAAATATGCACTAAGAGTAAAAGGCTGGAATAAAACTCAGATTGCAGACAACAGAGAAGGAGTTTTAGGAATAATCAGGAGGTTGGGAAGATGAGGAAGACATTTTTCCACATCTAATTTCTTGGATATTCTTCTGTAAAAAAGCAAAGGGACAGCACAGTTACCTAATATAAAAAGCACCACTCAGCTGCAAATTTGCTGAGGGTGCACTTGATCCACATGTCTATGCCATTAATGGAGATATTAAATAACACAGGTCCTAATAGAGACCCCTGGGGGACCCCACTTGTCACTGATGTCCATTGGGACTCTGAGCCATTGACCACTACCCTCTGGATGTCACATAATCACTTTCTTATCCATCTAAAAGTCCATCCATCAATTCCCTCCCTCCCCAATTTAGAGAGAAGGATGTTGTTGGGGACCATGTCAAAGGCTTTACAGAAGTCCAGATAAAGTTCATGTGTGACACTTGCCTTGTCCATTGATGTGGTCACTCCATCCTACAAGACTGCTGCATTGGTGAGGTAGGACTTGCCCTTGGTGAAGCTGCAATGGTTTTTTTCAAATTACCTCCCTGTTTTCCATGTCAAAAAGTGCCATGGGCTTTGTGTTGCGTAGGTGAGTGTATAGGCTGAGGTACCTGCTTGCTTCAGCTATAAATATCTTAGCCCACCAATAGTGGCTGCAGACACCAGTGCTACAGACATGAATTCCATATAATATTTCTTAAAATACACTGCAGCTTATGGAAAAGAAGGAAGGAAATCAATTGGTTGATGTGCAGAAGCTTGGAACATGGTTTTGTTAGAATAAGTGCATGTGCGCCAGTTAAGACAAGACTTGCCCTTGTCAAGGCAATCAGTCTAACTTTTTGTTTTTTCCCGAATGATTGAATGAAAACAGGATTGGCATCAGGAAACTCTCTTTGTCAAGAGACAGTGCTCCTAATTTAGTAAAGAACTTCCACATAGGCTTTTTTTTATGGAAAATGTACATGGTCCTGAGTCCAGACTATGGTGTACAGTATCCAAAGCCCATTTGAGAGGAAGGCTTTGAGCAGTAACTGTTTCTCACATGCTGAACTGCAGAACATACCAGTAATCTGTTCCTCATATAGTATATGCATGAAAGGATCAAGTCAATCATTAGCAAATTTGCAGATGACACAAAGCTGGGTGTGATTGTCAGTCTGCAAAGGGACCTGGACAGGCTGGATAGATGGGCCAAACCTAATGATATATGAAGTTCAACAAGACCAAGTTCTGGGCCCTGTGCTCTTGACACAATAACCCCTTGCAGCATTACAGGCTGAGGTCAAAGTGGCTGGACCGAAGCCAGGTAGAAAGGGACCTGGGGGTACTGATTGACAGTGGACTGGACACAAGATAACAGTGAGTCCAGGTGGCCAAGAAGGACAATGGCATACCGGCCTGTATCAGCAATAGTGTGGCCAGCAGGATCAGGGAAGTGAATCTTCTCCTGAACTCAGCACTGGTGAGGCCATATGTTGACCGCTGTGTTCAGTTCTTCACCCCTCTATTTAGGAAGGATGTTGAGATTCTGAAGCATGTCCAGAGAAGTGTGGCAAGGCTGCTGCAGTCCTACAAGGAGCAGCTGAGGGAGCTGGGGTTGTTTATCCTGGGTAAGAGGAGGCTCAGGAGAGACCTTATTTCTCTCTACAATTATTTGACAGGAGGGTGCAGCCAGGTGGGGCTCGGTCTCTTCTCACAGGCAATCAGTGACAGTTCAAGAGGACAGAGTCTTAAGCTGCACCAGGGGAGGTTTAGTATGGACATTTGGAAGAATTTCTTCACAGAAGGGGTGACTGAGCATAGGAATGGGCTGCCCAGGGAGGTCATGGAGTTGCCATACTTGGAGGTGTGTGAGAAAGACTGGATGTGGCACTCAGTGCCATGGTTTAGGTGACAAGGTGGTGTTGGGTCATAGGTCGGACTTAAACTTGGTGGTCTTTTCCAGCATGTTGATTCTGTGATATCTTACTGTACTTACCTTTACCACCCCAATACTGCAAGACATAGTCTGTGATTTGGCTTGAGAGTTTGCTTGTTGATCCCAGATGAGCAATTTATAACCTGAAGATAAAGGAAATCATGGACTCTATTCTTCCATTCATTCTCATTTATGTTCTTTGCACTAGTGGCTGGATTTCCTGGCTATGACATGAACCAAAGCATCTCTGAATCCTCAAGTCTGTGCTTTGTGCTTCATTTCTGTTGTTCCTGTCTAGTAAGGAATTTTCCATTATGGTCTGTGCTGTTGGTGATTCTTCTAGTAAGTTCTTAAAAAACAGCCAAACCTGGGAGTACTTGATTTTAATATTGGTAAACAATCTTAGGTCTGGCTTCACAAGTATTACCCTTTTGAGCTGATTCACATGCTCATACCAAAGGAATTGAATGCATCTTCTCATACTGGTTACGTCTGCACTAATACTGTTAGCAGATATTAGACATCAGTGTTAATCACATAAAGCGTAATCCAAAAACTCAGTATAGCCCCTGTGGATGACATGTTGTACAGGGCTATATTTTATGGCTTCTCCTTGGAGAGTTATCCAGCTAGGCAAAAAAGCCTGCTGTTGCTTGATGTTTAATAGCTTGGACATTATTGTGGAGCCTGTAAAACCTCAACCTTGCTGTTATGTGTGTTCTTCAGCAACTGTACAATCAGCACATTATAGCTGCAAAATGTTTCCTCAGTCAAGGGAGTTGTAATCTGAAAGAAATATTTAGAAGAAATATTCCGAAGGACTTTTGTCTGCAGGCTTGGGTCATTGCAACAGTAAAATTATTTTAAGTGGAATTTTTTTGGCTAACTATAGCTATACAAATGAAAAATTAAAACTACTTATTTTTGATAGATACA
This sequence comes from Irena cyanogastra, assembly GCA_013397155.1. Lineage (NCBI taxonomy): Eukaryota > Metazoa > Chordata > Aves > Passeriformes > Irenidae > Irena > Irena cyanogastra. The sequence goes on along the minus strand of VWZV01017426.1, from coordinate 75,498 downwards.
TTCAGTTTAATAATTTGAAAACTGCTCATTTTTGTCTGACTCAGAGCTGTAGCATGTCAGCAAATGAAAAGTGTTTCAGTGTTCAGTTTGCCCCCTGTGGTGGTACAGTTAATTACTGTGGGTGGAGTACTTCTGACCCTTTTGCCATTATTGGTTATCACGACTTTGATCATAGGTAATGTCCAGGAAATTGTAAGAAAAAAATCAGCAGTATATTTATGTGTAATTTGTGCAAATTATTCTTTTCTGACAGTTTCCACTGAAAATAGAAAAATATAATAATACTGCTCTTCATGTGTCTTTCATCAAAGTATAGTACCAGCATCACATTTAATGCAGAGAAAATGAAGGTTAGGAACGAACTCTTGGCCCAAATAAAGCCAGTGGGAGCTTCGCCATGGCCTTTAGAAGACCAGCTTGTTACTACATGTATTCAGCCCAAGTCAGTATAACCAATTCTTATTTAAGGACTTTATTTTGAGCACATTTTTTCCTTAGTGGTTAGAGTGTGTTGAAAATACTGACCTTCTGAGCTAAAGGAAAATGAAATAAGGAGGGGGGGGGCGAAGAAGTAAAGTGATTTGTGTGCATGATAAAAGTGTTTTTCTGCAATAACACAGCATGTGGTCAAGAATTACACAGGTTGCATTTGCCACTTTATATCTCCTGCCAGACGAATACAATTCAGGGCCTGTTACCCCTGCCTGCAGTACTGTTTCATAGTTATGAAGTCATGACAGCTGTGATTGCCGGTGTAGAGAATAAAGTCTGTGGAAAAAGTCTGGATAGCTTCCCACTGTACACAGGCCAAAAATAAGTTAGCTGGAATTAAAACAGAAGAGGAGAAAATTTGCAGGGGGAGAAAAACAAGGGAAGCAAATGGCATTTCATATTGGGACACAAGCTGAGGCAAATAGACTCTGGGACAGATCCTGACTCCACTCCCAACTTTGCAGGGTCCTGGAACTGATAAAAAGTCTGAGGTGTAACCAAGAACTCATTTTGGCCAAGTGTACTCTACCTCATCAAAATTGGTACTTCCCATTTCCTGCCTCCCTGGAGATTCACAAGTCATTTGAATTAATTTCATTCCCAGCTTAACAATAACTGTGCAAACACACCACCTCAGTTCTTGCACCTGAGGAAACATTATGATCTATAAACTCACAATGTCCCACTTGAACATGGGGAGCAGGTGCTAATCAATAATGTGTTGCCGGCATTTAAACAAGGGAGCTCCACAGACAAAGTCTCCCCTAGCTGGGACAAACGCCGCAGCTCCATCCCCCCAGGTTCAGGGCTGTATGATTTCCAAAGCAGGATCTGATTTCCTCTTACTTCATCTACCATCTGTGGAAAAATCTTCTCATATAATCAGAGCAACAATGCTTTGCCAATGAATATTAATGGAAAATGTTTCTGTTCTGCTTGTGAAAAATAGTGCCAGGGTATGCGGAACAGTACAATGATCAGTATGTACAGTTTGGTTCTGCACATTGCTGTGTAAATACCACAGAGAAGAATGACATTGTTTGGGGTTTTTTGCATCTAGTAACTGATATTTGCCGCAACAAAAGATTTATCATTAAGGTGAGATCTGTGTTCTTCATAAGACCTTAAATCTCAGCAGAGGTTGTTTTCTCTCTTAAAGAGAGGGATGACAAAGAAGTACCTAGAGACAGTGATGTGTTGGATACAGAGAAATTGAAGCTGATTGCAGACCTTTCATGGGCCACAAAGAACCACTCTGCCCTATCTGTATCTCTTGCTGATCCAAGTGGACAGTATAATTTGAATTCAGTATGATTACGGTGAGTGCAATTGCATTGAACTAGATCTACCTCAGGAAAAGCAAGTTAAGTGATTAAACATACATGGTAAAAGCTCTTGAGAAAAAGGATTAGTGAAAAAGACGAAAAGAGGACTAAAATGGTGACCAGCTATTAAATTTTGATTTCATGGGCATAAATTTCAAGCTGTCTGTGACCATATTCAGAGGCAAGGGTTCTGCCTGACTCGGAGAGAAGAGCTTTAACTCATTCTTACAATGACAGTTCATGGGGGCCTAGCACTATGCTGCTGATCAATTTCAGGTGTGTGTCTCAGAAACTGTCCCTTGCCTCAAACTCCTGCTAGATGGTGATAAAGTTCCCTAGAACATACCAGTGACAACAGCAGCAATTTTTTTTTTTTTTTATTGCTCCAGCATGTGTGGTCAGAACTCATCTTTGCCTTATTTAGAAATAAAGTTTTATATTATGAAAATATCCATTATGTTAATACAGAGACAGATTCAGACTGTTTGACTTTTTGAATCTTTATTTGTTTATGATTTTAAAATATTTAAAGCCAGAAAAAAAAATAGGTTGAAAAATTAAACATGGTGGAAGCCACATGCAAGGGGAAGGTTAGAGATTTAAATCTTCCCCTTCTGTCTGTCCTCCCTCAGCAATTGTATCATCACTGTAGCACCTCCTTCATGCAGTTCTGTGGGGTCTTGAGAAACAGCTACCCTGGCATCAAAATACAAGAAAATAAAGATATTAATGGGTGATTTTAAACATTTGTTAAAAACTTCTTCTCCAGTGACACTTGACAGCCAAGGACTTGTGCAGGGCTAAAGGAGAGATAAGAAAATGTGAACTGCTTATTGCATTTTGAAACTGACTGTAAACAGGAGAAGGAAGAGCCAGTAACAAAGCTGGGAAAATATCACCAAGGGCAAAGCTTGACCCATTCTGTAGCTGCAACTATAGTAAAGTCCTACAACAGGTAACACCACAAAGAAAGCCTCATGTCCAGAAAATAACAGTCATTTCTACTCCCACATCAACCATCCAAACAGTGCATTAAATATAAATACCCAAACCTATTTTCCGTCACTATTTTTTTCCTTTTGTCTTAGTTTGGAAATGGGGGTGTGTATTCTATTCCTATCTGTTAGAGGTATGACAGTTATCTTCTGTTAATTGGGCAGTTTTCTTTATCTCTTCCACAACCAATCCTCCCTCCAGGAAATGTTTTCTGTCAATGGGCCATTCAGTTTCACTGCATGACTGATGAAATTACATCATCCCGTTGTGAGAAGTTCCACCCAGAGGGAGGAGCCAAGCATTCCTTCCTGGATATAATCTGCAGCGTGGAAGACCACAGCCAGCCTTCTCCCATTGGTTTCCCAGAGAATCAACTTTCTTCTCCACTGGATTCCCAGAGGAAGACCAGGCCAATCTACACAGCACTAGACCTTCAGCGAAAAACTCCACCCCTCTACAGGATCACTGCTCCAACAGAAACACACCTGTCACTGCAGGAGGACTGCAGCCACCATCTAATGGGACTGCTGCCAACACCCTGGCCAACAGGGTGTCAAGTCATATTCTGACTCTGTCAGTGGTTTGGTTTTTTGGGAATTTTGTTTGTTTGTTTTGGTTGGTTTGTTTGTTTGTACTATTACGTTTGTATTTTTAGTCTTCCTAGTAAAGAACTGTTATTCCTATTCCCATATCTTTGCCTGACAGCCTCTTAATTTCAAAATTATAATAATTCAGAGGGAGGGGGCTTACATTTTTCATTTCAGGGGAGGGTTTTGCCTTCCTTAAGCAGACACCTGTCTTTTCAAACCAAGACACCTTTGCATTTATTTTCTTCCTCAGTCTTTAGCTTTTGGAAGAGAAACAAACTTTCTGAAGTTGAAATACTTTCCCACTTCATCCAGAGGGCAGTGCCAAGGCTGCAATTGGTCCGTGCTTGGCACCTAAGCCAGCAGCATCAAAGGCAGAGTGAGGCCTTCAAATACCAGAGCTGGTCACTGTCCGCAGGCTAGTCCCTGATACAAATGGCATAGCAGAAGAGGAGAATAAAGAAACCTGTGAATTGAAGCACTGGATTTTAAGACAACAAACATATGCAAGCTTATTTCAAAATAAGCACCAGCACACTTGAGCAATTGGATGGGGAAGGGTGGGAAAGTAATTTAACAAGGAGCATTCAGACAGTAGAAGTGCACTGCCCTGGCCTTGCAGCTACAGACTGAGATATTTTATTAACATGTTATTATGTTGATTTCCAGTCTGATAGATCAGACTACAAGAAAAATTAGAACATCACTTGCTCTGCAACCTCATCACTTGCTCTGCAGTCTCTTCCTGCTAATCACAGAGAATGTCCTTGGAATACTTTTCATTTAAAAAAATTGATTGCAGTCTGAAGACCTTTTTTTTTATGTAAGATTATCCCTCGCTTCTCTGAATCCTTAGGATTACAGGAGAAGGAAGTTGGGTGGTACAGACAAAGATAGATTTCCTTGAGGCAGGTGATAGGGCATTGCAGTTGAACAAAGACAGGGAAGGGTAGCCCTTGGTGCTCATCAAGACTGCAGGCCAGCACTTTGGTGTTTTCTCTCTTAAGGGTTTTGTTTGGTATCTTGGCTGCTCCTCTGCTTCTGGGACTGGCTTTTTCAGAGGCAATTTCCATACAGGCACTGTAAATAGAAGCAACATGATTTTGAGTTGTAGAGGACATGATCCACTTGTATCTGCTTAAATTACAAATCATGCTTCCTCTCCATTCCTGTTTTCCCATTGATCTTACTTGTATTTGCTGTGCATTGCACAGCTGCCTGAACATGAGTCTAGCTTCAACTATGTAGCTGCTCAGTGTGTCTTTCCCACTGCTTGATCCTACTAAGTATTAGGTTGAACTGGTTAATTCTGTTGCACCTGAAGTCAACAGATGTGTCCAAAAGGTAACATAAACCTCATAGATTTTCTTTATGTGCTGTTTTCTCCCTCTTCACAATAGCATGGTGCACAGGATCTCCATGTTCCTTACCATGCATTATGTTCTGTGGGCCTGTAGTCTGTGGTAAATGAGAATGACTATGCACAAAGGAATAAACCAAAGAAGCACTGGGCAAGATCAATTCTGGCCTCTTCTTATAAACACAAGTTCTCAAATTCTCATGCTTCATGTAATCTATAATGCATTGAAATAGTAATCCAGGGAAAGCAAATTAAATCAAAAGCAAAAATGCTGTGTGGCTTTGGTTGTTTTTGTTGGGTTTTTTTGGTTGTTGGTTTGGCTTTTTGTTGTGGGTTTTTTTTGTTTGTTTGTTTGGTTTGGTTTTGTTTTGTTTTGTTTTGTTTCATTTTTTGTCCTGGGGAGAGAACAAATTAAATGAACAAAACTATTTTACTTCTTCTTATGAACCAGAAGGAACCTCTAAATTGACTAGGTTTCCATTTTGAGCAAGAAATGCCCACATATCCTTGTTAATTGTTTACAATGTTTCTGGAAAGGGTAGACCAATTTTCTCTACTTTTTTTGCCCAAAGAAGGATGACAGGAGCACAGCAAAGGGTACAAAGTTTTTGTGACTGATGATTTGTGTGTCATTTTACTGACACAATAAAACCAAGAAATGCAGAAATACTGAAAAGCAATACAGTATTGACAAGCATAGCTGGATCTCCATTTGCTCTTTTTCTATACAGGACATAGGTGTTACCTGTGTTTTCCCATGAGATCAGGGCAAGTGAATTTACTGCTATTATCAGAGTCCCTGTGACTCTTTTCAAGAGTCATGACATAAAACTCCTTCAAAGATTATGCTTTCCTTTTGTGTAAAACACTAGTGCACTGAAGGAAGACTCCAGTCTTTTCTTTTAAAGCTGCTATACAACAGAGGAGAAAAAGATCCCTGCAGTGTGCTGTAAGCTGTACACTACACTCATTAGTGACTTTGTCCTGTGAGCTGCCTTCTCTGGCCCACATCCAGGAAAACACGAAGTTTACATTTAATTTTCAGCATGTGTGTAGGGTCATTAACTGCAAGCACATTCTTACATGCCTTCCTCATTGCTTCTTTTCATTCCATCATAGAATATAAAAGGCAGCAGTGGCTTTCAGGGCTTGAGAATGTTTTGGAGGGGACCTAAATGAAAGTACTGAAACCTTCTCACTGTATATAAGAATAGCAAGACAGTAATATTCTACTGATTGATATGATATTCCTGCATGGAATACTGTACTGTGAACAAACTGTCAGGCAAACTTCTGTTGCATACATGTTGATTCATGCTGCTAAACTGAGCAGTAGGTTGAGAAAAAAAAAACTAACTGTCAAATGATGTAGAATGTTTTCACTTTGTCCACATTATGCAGCTATCCTGCAGCTAGTAAAGACGCTACTTTTTTCTTAAATTATAGCAGTGATCTAGTAATACAGTCCAGTCCAATTTATATCCTGACCTGCATTTGGCTGCCTTCAGGCATGTATCTCACTTGTTCCCCCTGGGCAAGAATCTGCCAGAAAGGAAAAGGCTTCCTGAGACAGAATTGCTGGTTTTGAGAGCTTCCTCTGCAGTCAGTCTCACTGAGGAACTCTGCAGATGTCATTTCCTACCCTGTGTCTCTTCCTGCAAGTTACCCTTGCCATGTGGGGAGATACACAGAGTGAGCTCCTGGCTCCAACGAAGTTGCAAAAGACAGTGGAATTATAATTTATCACATTTTCGTGCTTTCTTTAGTGTGAAAAAATGACAGTCTCTCATTCATATGCCTGTTTCTCAAGCTGATACATTATTATGCCTACTTCACTTTTGGAAGAAAAGACACAGGCTAGTACCATGGCCAAACACCAATGCAGTGGCAGAAGAAATGTTTTAAATTAAGCAGGAGTGGAGTGGTGGGCTTGTGCCCAAATCTTTAGACAGTGTAATTTCTTTTGGGATCTGACAGAGACTAGGTAAAGACAAGCTGCACAGGCTGCACAGGCTCATGTCCACTTACAGAAGCTGCTTGTCCTCTCTGTTGCAAACCTTCTGTGGGCACTGCTGGGGAGGATTGCCCACCTTCAAGCACTGTTGTGCTTGAAAGTCCAGACAGCTGCCATATAGCAGTGCTCATGCTGGCAGCTTCTAGGGATGGGAAAGGTTTCAGCAGCAGGGCAGCTGTGCCTAGGGACTGGTCTCTCTGGAAAATCTGGTCTGTGCTACTGTATTCACTATCAGTCCTCTTTTAGCATTGTAAAGCATGGCAAATGTAAATTAAACATTCTGTTAGCATTCCCCACAAAAAATAAATCTAGATTTGGCCTGGGAATTTGGAAAAAACTTTCAGTGTAGAGCTAAATTTATCAAAATTGGGTGTTATCCACTACCAGAAAGTATCCTTGCAGTGCAGATGAAGAAACATATGAGCATAAAATTCAAGCTCAGATTCAGAAGTTCCACAAATAATTAAGCTTTTCTTTAACCAACGTTATTTGTCTTATATGTGGCATATATATGTTTCAAAGTAGCCTCTTTTATACAGTCCAGTAAATAAAATCCATTGCACTCCACTGGAAAAAAAATGGTGATACACCGTATGTGGCAGATATCTTTTGAAAGTTCTCTGAAGAAAAGAATACACATAGGCACTGAGATTTATTAAAATCAAAGTCTTTTTTGAAGAATCCAGCTTTATTAATGAGACAGCCTGAAAACCAGAGACTCCATTCCAGCATATGTGCATCATATGAAAGCCAGTAATTTTTTATTATCTCAGTATTACCAGAAATTATATTAAGCTGAAACACAGCTTCAGTTAACAAAAGCTTCAAGTATATACTGGGACCTTTTAATGCTAGAACAATAATCCAGCTTTATTACACTGATTATTGATAATATTAGGGTTGTACTGGTATTTAATCATAACTACATAAAATTATTGTTTTTCTGCCATAATCATTGCCTACACAATTACAAGGGACCAATAATATGTTTGCAAGTAATTACTGACAAAGAATTCTTTTGTTGTATATAAATGTAGTAAAAGCCTCGGGCTAATTTTACCAGCATGTTCATATGATATCACTTCCTGAAAATACATGGAAGTTAAAAAAAAAAAAAAAAGGTACATACACAAAGGAATGGCTGTACAAGTCCTACAGAAAAAAAAGTGATCTCAAGAAATATCCTGGGTTTCTACCTCAGAAACCTGTTTTAACACTGAGGTCATTGCAAGAGGAATTAAAGTAAAAATACTGTTTCTGTATTGACGCAAGGCTAGAAAGAATTTCTTTCACAGTGAGTAGCCTGCTTAGAGAATCATGATTCAATGGCAATATTTTCTGAGTCACTCTACTGATTTGGTAAGACTTTGGTTTCCCATGTTTCCACACTGCCACTGTACATAGGTTGGAGCCAACTGTATTCAACCTCTACTCTAAATTACTGGTAGGCAAATCTGAATTGATTCAGCTGATTTTATAGGCTATTCTATTGAGTTTACAGGCTTCTCTCTGAATTTTCCCCAGTGAAGCATAATTTGGTGAGGTTTATGTTTGTAAGAAAATGTAATTAAGCATGACAGACATGCTTATCCTAGAAAATATTACTATACTGTAAAAAAGATAACAAATATACCATTCCTTCAAATCCACAAAGTCTTTTTATCATGTCCTAAAATGTGTTTTGACTTTTTTTCTGGCTTGTCCAGACACACCATAAATTTTCTAAAAGATTTCTAAACCGCAGATGAGTTTAGAGTTGTGTTTGAATGGAAAAAAAAAATATTGCTACTTTTTTCTGGCAGAAATCCCTCATGTCTTGTCTTTGGCCAACAAGCTTCTACTTTCCTTAGGATTCTGGATAGAAATGCTCCTAAATTTCTTTTTTCATGGGGAACTGATTTTGTTCTTATTGAATAGTGTTAAATTTCCTGCGAACTCCAGCTATTCAGAAAAAAATAAGAACCAGCCCTGATCCAACCCCAAAATCAGTGATGCCACTGAAACTGACTATAGTGAACTTACTTATTATATCCTTTTGTTCTGTACTCTCTGGATTTGGCTAGCAGCAAAGCTTCTGAAGTGCTGTGAAGAAGGTTAAGAGCTCTAACAAAAAATTCAGATGAAATTTTCCATCAGTTCCTTTTTAAGTATATGGTCTTTTCATGAATACTACATGCTAAAATGAATCAGAGCAAAGGTGTGAAAACTTCCAACTTTTAAGTACAACTCATTGTTAACTCTGGGAACCTAACTTTTCTTCACATGGGTCATAAAAATATGATTTTTATATGCTCCCCATTAATCAAAAATGCCTTTATGTTTCACATCACTCCACTAGGGCTGATAAGGTGAAATGTTGTGGCGTTTTGGGGTCATTCTGTGTAGGGTTACAAAACAGAGACATTTTTGTGACGCTTCTGATAAAGAAAATCACAATGATCCTGACATTTGATGTAAGCAGACCTCTTTACACTAATCTGAATACTTAAGTTTGAATTTAAATACTGTGAAGATAATATTTCCCTTCTAAACATGCACCACAGGCCTGTAGATTACAAGGGATCTCTTGTCACAGAACCGTGATACAATATAGGAAAGCCATACTTCTCAGCCTGTGTAGTTTTTCATCCTCAGTGAGTTATACTCCCTGTTTCTGTCCAGAAAAGAAAATATAGCATAATATATTGCAATATAATAAAATAAAGCTAGACAATATTATACATAAAAAGGCCCAACTCTGAGCACTCACTACTGTAACTCCACAGGTCTACAGAAAATATTAGAAGCAGTTTCATGGAAAATTACTTCAAGAATTCATTACCTGCATGAATGGAAGTACACTAAATCATGTCCAACACAGAGACAATTACTGTGCCTGCAAAAAAGTGCCAAAAACATATTTTGAGTAAAGGAATAGCTCTGGCACATGCATCGATTTGCTGGCTTAAAGCACATCTTCCCTTAAGGGTTTTCAACAGAAAAGTGCTGCCAGTCAGAGCTTGCAACCTGACACATCCCTGTACCCAAACTGACACTGTTATGTTCGTACATGTCTGTGAAGATGACTATCACAGAAGGAAAATTTTAATTTTTCACACTCTCATAGACTCTGGTGGTTGCTAAGTAGTGCAGAATTTGCAAACATCCAATGATGCTAAAAGCAGCACATCACAGAAACACAGATCACACAATTGTTAGAGCTGANCATGCTCTTCCTGATGCACCTCAGGATACCCTTGGCCCTCCTGGCCACAAGGGCACTGCCAGCTCATGGCCAGCTTGTGATCCACCGAGAGTCCCAGCTCCTTTCCACAGAGCTGCTCTGTAGGAGCAGCCACTGGCCTGTGCTGGCACTTGGGGCTGTTCCTCCCCAGGTGCAGGACCCGACACCTGCCCTTGTTGAACTCATCAAGTTTCTCTCTGCCCACCTCTCCAGCCTATCAGGGTCCCACGGAATGGCAGCAGAGCCTTCAGGTGGGTCAGCCACTCCCTCAGTTCAGTGCCATCAGCAAACTTGCTGAGGGGACATTCTATCCCTTCGTCTGGGTCATTGATAAACAAGTTGGACCAGACTGGTTCCAGTATTGATCCCAGAGAATGCCACTTGGCTGTTGGTCTCCAGGTGGATTCTGTTCTGCTGATCACAACCCTCTGAACTCTGCCATTCAGCCAGTTCTTGATCCACCTCACCATCCATTCCTCTAACCCACATTTCCTGAGCTTACCTGCGAGGATGTTATGGGAAACAGTGTCAAAACCCTTGCTGAAGTCAAGGCAGACAACATCCACTGCTCTCTCTTCATCAGTTTGTCCTGCTGTGCCAACTAGGTATGCACCCATGTTCAGAACTGTCTGTTTTCTTTATTTCTTTAAGCCTCTGTAGATCTGAATTCAAAATAGTGATAAATTAAATATTCATACAATCCATTCACTGCTTTCCTGGATAAATTCAAAGGTGTTGTGAAATGCTAAACTCAGGTCTCTTGTGGGCTCGCAAATAAAAGGCTGGCCATTATGATTGCCATTAGGTCATCTGTGTGTCATTAGGATTCTGGCACGCAGATAACCAGGACTTGTGGCACACCCAGCCTTGCCTGTTTGCTCTCCTCCAATGGGAAAGTGCTGCAGGAAGACATGTAAAGGAATATAAGAAACAAGAACTCACTTGAGATCTACCATATAAATACCAACTGCAGGTCTCTTTAACCAAGCAACAGTTCAGGTTTCTGAAGAGAAAAGCCTTTACTTCAGCTGCCAAACCACCTGGAAAGCACTTGGGTTCTTAACTGGCCATGAAGCAGAGCCCCTGACACATGCAGCAAAGGGATGGATGTGGAGGGTGACAGAGCTGGCAGAGTGGCTAGGACACAGGGCTTGACTGCCTGCACCAGCACTTAATCTTCACGTGCAACCACTGTCCTTCATTACAGTTGCTGCAGCAATGTTGTTCTTTGACGTTCCACAAGAGATTGGGGCCTATAATAAATTAAGAGCACAAACACAAATCCCAAAATTTAAATAGCTTTGAGGTGATAAGGACAGTAGAAAGTAAAACAGAACAGCATTTTAGTCACTTCATAAGGATAGTAGAACAGAACAATATTTTAGTCTTATCAAGGACAGCAGATAAGAACTGCACAGCTTTGGAGAAATAGATGAAGGATGTAACACAGGGAAACAAAAGTAATGCAAAATACAAGCAGGGTGCCAGCTCACCTCTGCAAGGCTAACAGAGTGAAAGTTATCCAAAACAACAATATTGCACTTACTCAAAAGTGGGGGTCAAGGAACAGCCACCTAAAAAGGACATGGGACAGCTCAAGGCTGCTGTGCAGGTACCTGCCTGGTTTCTTAGAGAGAAACAGGAGTTAAATGTTATAAACTACATTTTAGGACCTTTCACAAATAAATAGGAGTATTAATTAGGATGGTAATTTGTACTGTATCAAATAATGCAGTGCCTCCTTCAAACTTTTCAATGCTACTTATTAGTCAAACATCTCTCTGGAATAATAAGAGTTGAGGGATATTTAGGGCTTGCCACCAGCTGCTGTTTTATTGAGTTTCTAGTCTAAATTGCTTTGGCTTTCCACTTTCTAAAATCCACAAAAACCCTCTGCCCCCCTCAAAAGAATGGCATCTGTGTGGGAGGACTTAAAATCATAGTATGTGTTTTTCTACTGGTTCTGAAAGGTTTTAGAGAAGAGATTTTTTTGAATAGGATTTTAATTTTTAAAAATATTTTAAATATTTTGTTGGTGTGGAGAAAACAAAGAGAAAGAAAAAGTGAGTTTTTCCCTCTCAGCTAAAATATTGCAGTGAATACCTGCATTCACTAAACTAATCTTAAATAACAAACATTAATAATGTTTTATTGCTTTATTTAAGTATATTAAAACATAAGCCTAGACAGCTTTGTACCCATGATGAGTAATAATATTAGAGCTGTAGTTTTTTCTATGGAAAAAACCCCTTTAACGCTTTTTCACGCACATACAAAGATACAAGATAAAATACAAGATATAATAAAATAGCTAGGAGGAGGTCACTATGGAAAAAAGACTGGAAAACACTGTGAGAAATTATTTTGACAGCCTAGGTGAATTGAGTTTACAGATCACTTCATGGAAGCATATGATCAGAGCAATCTAGTCTTGGATACTTTCTGCTATATCTCTAGTCTTGCAAATTAACTGGAATGCTTGGGAATATAATTGGATGGCCTGAACATTTTTAGGAAAACCAGCATATTTGAACTGTGGTCACAGAACATTCTAGTTCATTTGCCAAGTAATATTTTTCTGAAGTCTGACTGAAAAAAAAAAAATAGAATCCACTACAGCTCATAGCCTAATGTAGCCACTTAGAAACTTATCCATAACTATTCCATATCACCGTTAATAATTTTTACATTAAATTCTGTCAATTTCCAGGTATGCATAAACCACAGTACAGCTGCTGGCAGAAGTACAGGACTTGATGGAGCTATAAAAGCAGCCTAGACACATTCAAGTAAAAAATTACCTAACCTTTCAAAAGCTGAGTGCAATCCACCACATAGAGAGACCTACGAAAACATCTCTAGCACCAGATTCATATGGGGCCTGGGGCAAGAGAGGCTTAGTTTGCCCAGATTCGGACTCTCTGCATAAGGGGCAGAGCATTTTAAATGTATCAACCAAATTTTTATTTCATCTATTCTTGGATCTAATGAGTGGTTTGGACCTGCTTCTTCCAATATATTATTCTGCAAAGGGTTTTTTTGAGCTAAGGATGAATGTTGCTTGCGCAAGGCTGGACAAAGACCCTCTTGGTTAATGCTGACTGAAGAAACTACATCCTAGAGGTTTTACAAATGTTGCAATCATATAATTCCTTTCAGTGAGGGAGATTAGATAAATACACAAGGAATATATCAATCTAAGGGGAGGATTGGATTTTGTCAGAGATAGCAGAGAGTGCATATTTCTCTTATCACCTCTTTTTGGGTGATCATCTGGAGCCAGATCTCCCTGTTACAGCTGGGTAGAACTTGGCAGACAAGTAACCCTGCAACCTCCTCTGCCTGCAGCATGAAAGAGGGATGTGTCATATCAGCTGGAGAGGTCTTTAGAGGAGGTGGTGGAGACAAATGCAAACAGCATGCCTTCCCACAGCCTCCCTCCTCTCATCACTCTCTCTAGTCTCTTGGGCCACTACCCGGTGCATATCTGTCTGCTGCTTAACAAACTCTAGCTGTGGTTTCAGGCTGATAAATAATTATGCTAATTAACAGGTTGAAGGAAAATGTGATGTTGTTTCTGTGGAATGTTCTGAGAGGCTGGAAACACTTACATGTATAAACGACATGTGGTGAAATAACCAATAATTTGCTTAAGAAACCCACATCTGGTATTCCTGCTAGAAACAGGGGTTAATAGTCTGTCAAGGGCAGGCAGTGGCAGTGAGTAGCTCTAGGATAAACAAAAAAGCCTTAACGGCAGGAAATGGGCTTGTTCTCCTAGCATAAGCATTTACATTGGCTGCTAACCAGCGAGAGATGTAAAAGCAGTTGTTTAGTTTACACTTGGAAAAAAAATAGAGATGGAAACAAACAGACTTCTTCCTTTTGTGTATCTGTATCTTTTTTCTGTGAAAAAAAATTAAAGCCATTGAGTCTAGCTAAAAATGATAATAATATATATGCTCACTCTGCACTCTGAGATGGAGCTATAGACTTGGGACAAGATTCCAGTCATGAAAGTGGAGAGGGATTAATAAATTATATTTGTATTATTGAAATAATTGTCAGATAATTACATGCATGATTTTAAGTTACTCATGCAGAAAAGGGGAAAGAGCAAGAGAAGAGAAGTGAGGCCACTTGATTGACACAGGTTGACATCCTGATTTTTTTTTAATGTAAGAAGATTGATCCTGGTTTTTGTTTTGAGGAAGGTCCAAATACCACTTGATAAGAGGAAAGGCTTTCCCATTTGACACCGATGTAATCAGGAAAGGATACGGTCCACAATGCAGTAACACGTGCTTGTGTTGGTGTGGCATTGCTACCGCACTTACAAGCTCAAAAGAGAAAGCCACATTTTAAGATGGGATGAAATGTAAATAATGTACTCATTTGACAAGATTCAGATGAACTTCTCTGTGTGTGGCAAGCTGAATCTGTATTTATAGCAGTTAAAGAGACACACAAGATTCTCAGGACACACTGAAGACTGTGTCCCAAAATAATACATTGTTGGTTCCTAATTTTTAAATAAACAGACAATATTCTACCTTAGTTGGTGTTTTTCTTCTGAAATAGAGCAACTCGTGCAAAGTTTGCTGCTACATTCTGAGATGTAATTTTCACACAAGAAAATATGACACCTAAGCAGATGTTAGCAGCTTTCTGTTGCATGTTGGACTGCTTGACATCTCAAGCTAAATTTTCTTTCATAGTCACTCTCAAAGACGTATATTATCCCTTGTCAAAATAAAGTGTTGTGGTCTCTTGCCAGACTAGAGAAATACAGTAAGTGCACATTACCACCATAGCATCTAAGCTGCTCTCTCTTTCACTATGTTAGTGCATATTACAGCCTTGCAAATGACAGGCTTTCACAGCCTCATATTTTAGTGTCATGTCTTGCTCTATAATGACACTGTGTTTTTTCTAGTGATCCTAGCACAGCTTTGCAACCTTTCTCAAAGCAGTGAGAAAGGAGGTCTTCCAGGCCAGAGGCTGATACCTGAGGTGGGAAGCAACAGCAATAAAACTCCTCAAAACTTCATTTGTTAGCTGAAGCAAGTATGGCTCAGCTCATGTGGATGCAGGCAGCACTACATCCTCTACCATGTAATGTTTTTAGGTCTCAGGCTGAAGTCTTCTGTACAAACATTGAATCAATTCTGGTGCATTTTGAAACTTTCTGTAAGTATCCAGCTGCAGAAAAGGTCTGCTCTCTAGCATTGCACTCATATGAAACAGCAGATGAGAGAAACTTGCTTCTTGTAAACAAGAAATGTCAGAGAGAGGCCATCTCAGACACTGGCACTTCCACTTTTTCCCCATGTTGCGCTTACACTAAGCAGAGATCACACAGCCCTCAGTGTGCAATATGTTCCCATGGGCTCATATCTACTTAGGTTGTCTTTAGATCATCACATGAATAGCATGAGGAGACAATAATTCATGGCTTCCAGGAACAGAGCTGAAGGTGGAAACCATAAAATCTATGTTTGACTTTTTGTTCCTCTGTGTTCTGGTTCAGACATATAAATACTAGTGAAACAGTCAATTTCTGAAAGCAAGACTACATCTCATTTGTGAATGTATAAATTTAAGAATTCCAATAAAGACAGAGCCACTAATGCCAGGAATTTCTGTTCACCAGAGACTGATACTCTGGACCTAAAATGGCTAGTAACAACATCAAAGAGCAGGTGACAAAAATAAAGTAAATTTTAGGAATAGCAATTAGACCTTAACTGAATTTTTCAAACTTCAGTAAGCTGTTTCTTATATTGAATTCTGGTGAATTGTGGTTACCTTTTTGCCTTTTGCATATTCCCAGTTAGAGCACATCCATCATATTTTTGCTCATAGAAAAATTTTTATGATGAAGAAGACAGGAAAAAAATGGGAAATGAACAGGGAAAACATGGAAAATGAGCACTAGCATGGAAGCAATGATCAATCATTAAAAATGTAAATCTTGCTACACATTTTTCAGTGAAAGCATTACTCAAGGAATACAGTCACTCACCAGAAAAAAAAAATTCTCCAAATAGCTATCTGTATTTTGTATAGTATTTCCATTTACCATTAAGTTCCCACCCAAATGGTTTGTCTAGTACAATTAGATAGGAGACTTGTATAATTTCATATGGTTTATGCATAACTTGTATAAATTATGAGTTAACTAAACTGCGAAACAAGCAGCCCCAATGCTCAAGATGTGAAGCAACAACAGCCCTCACACTTCACTGTGGTTCTCTAGGGACAGGGCCACAAGGACAGTCACAGTGAGGCAAGGGCAGCATATCATTTCTCCTGTAAACCACGTGTGGTGGTTTTTTATATATGTTGGCATGCAGTGAAGGCAGAAAGCAGCATGGGAGTGTTCACCACCAGCCTGCAGCACCCCAAAGCTCGCAGAGTCTATAGCCAGGCCCTGGACATCCGACTGCTCACAGCACCCACTCCTCCCCACCACCCCTAGACGGAAGCTAAGTTTCCACATATGATCAGATATCTAGGCTTGGGATCTAAAATGAAGCCTTACAAATGTATTCTCTTACCTCACGAAATTTCAGACTGCAACCAATATTCAGATCTAAATGTGGAGTGTTCATATCTATTACATTTCATTCAAAACTCTGCAGACTTTTTAAAATACCTGCACAAACCCAAAACAAACAAAACAGAAAAATAAACGTTCCAAGCATTACTATGGACTTGACTTTCATAGCTGATTTATGTAAGGCTCGCATAAATAGAACTTACTATCCTTCCCATGCATTACCAAAACAAACTTTTACTCTGTAATGCATTGTGTTGGAGCATTTCATAAAACTGAAAGAATATCCATTATTGATTCTCTTTTTCTCAGAAGAGGAATTTCTGGAATTGAAGAAAAAGCAGCAGGAACATCAGTCTTATGGGGTGGCCTGGTGAAGCTGT
This sequence comes from Irena cyanogastra, assembly GCA_013397155.1. Classification (NCBI taxonomy): domain Eukaryota; kingdom Metazoa; phylum Chordata; class Aves; order Passeriformes; family Irenidae; genus Irena; species Irena cyanogastra. The sequence continues at coordinate 58,559 of VWZV01017426.1, read as the reverse complement.
TCATAGAAGAATAAATATGTTTTCCTAGCAGATAATGTGGAAAGCAACCAAACACTCCATCTTTAGACTGCATCTCCAAACATAGGGTCCACCTTCTGCTCTTGCAAGAGAGAATGTTTTAAGCTGGGTAAAAAGAGATCAAACACTCTTCCAATATTTTGACAATAACCAAGAATGACCATTTGGGGTGGTTTTTATTTGCATTAATATTCAGTCTTTTTAAATGGTCTTGGCATGCTCTTGGCCTCGGGAACTTCCTGTGATAATCAGCACCAGAACTGAATCATGCATTGCTGTCAAAAGATATTTCTTGAACCAATATTATTTTGCCAGTTTGTTTTAAGGTGATTAAATACTCTTTTTTTCCTAATGCCCCTGCACTTTATTTATAATTATGAAGATCTCATAATTATAAAAGTAAAAATTAAAGTGCATTTGTGAATGAATAAAGTTTGAGTTGTGGTTTATGTAGAAGCCTAATTACAGAAGTAATTACACAGTCTGGGACAAAATGCCAGCATGTACTTGACTACATGTAGACATGAATGAAAATATTTGTATGGGAATAACACTGGGATGTTTCTTGACCATATGTTTCATGTCAACTTATTTTGTGGCATATCAGCATCTACTTGGGGAGAAGTGTGCAACTGCATATATTTTACATGCAAAGTTACAAGCACAATTTAAATCAGAAAGTTTATTTATAAAAGAAGCAAAGCTGCTTGCGCCTATGCCTTTACGCAATGAGAACTCCCAGTAGTAATCAGAATAAGTGATATGTTTCTGAATAACCCATCTGTGTAGACAAATATTCCCAGCGATCATTTTAAAAGGAGCATTTAATTGGCTTAACAAATGGAATGATGATTTAATGCTTGCAATACAGCAAGTTTGTGAGTTCCAGTGAGAACTAAATGCTCTGTAGCTTTACCTAGAAGTGCAAGGCTGAGACACTGGCTGCTCCATTTCACCGACCATTGGGCCTTCTCAGTGTTATGTTGGGAAAGTACTTTCAGCTGCTTCCTTCCTTCCTTCTATGCATTTTAAAGCTTAAAATTAGAAGAGATACTCCCCATGTAGAATTAATGTTAACATTAACATGGATGACACACACATCTAACAAGGGAAACCAGACACCTTTCCTTACTCCTTGCATTTGCAGTTTAGGGCTTGTGCAAATTGTTTTTCCTTATAAAGCTAGATTTTTAAACATCTAATACTTCCAATAACCTTTTCAAAAAGGCTATTTCCACTTAAATTGGGCCATATCATTGTTGGAGGTTAGGGTATTTCCTTTGGTTTTCTTTCTTTTAGGGAATTTTTCTCTCATTTTGTTGCTAAGAAACCAGAACAACCTCTACTTAGGAGAGAGAAAAGAATTTGCCAATCTCAGGGAGGAGGGCATCTGGCTGCATTTCTCTTATCTTAAGGTTTCCTCTTGGAGGGGCAGAGATACCACGAGAACTGGGCTGGGGAAAAGGGGGCTGGAGCAGCTCCTAGCTCTCTTGCTGTCTTGGCTTCTGAGGAGAATGGTCAAGCGGCTGCTTGGGTGGGAATTTGCTGCTGCCGCGGGAACCCAGCCCAGTCCTGCTTCTTCTGCTGTGGTGAGCCTGACCTGACGTTCCAGCTGGTGCTCCAAGGTCCCACCTCTGCTACAGCTCCTTCTGCTGTCCAGAGGAGCCACCAGGATCAGCGGCCCTGNCACCGGTCTTTCAAACCAAGACAGTCATACAACACTTTCCAATCTGGACATTTAAAATTGATGTCTTTAAACATGTGTAAAGTGTAGTGCTAGTTGCTGGAATATTCTACCTGTTTCTCCTCCAGAAGACTGGTTTTAAATTTTAATAATTTTTAAAGGATAGCCTAAGGTTTTATGTAAAGCATTTTGAAGCTTATTGGTGAAACAGGACCAAGAGAAGTAATTATTTAATTAACATTTTAATTAAAATACTGACGGCAGTATCAAACACATCCTTGTAAAGTTATAAATTTTCTTTTATATTTCTTAATCAGTCAGTCACACTCTGAAGTGGACATGTTTAGAGAATTATCAGGAATATAAAGAAACTTAATTCAAAATCAGAAATCATCCCTCAACATGTCTACATTGGAAAGGCAGCATGTACATGTACCACATCCCTAACATCCTACCTGGGTTTTGGCACATCTGGGCAGATCAGAGCTCTTTGATACCAGGATGTGAACCTGTTCAGAAAGAATCTTCTTCAGGGCTGGAGAGAGTTTGGTCCATTAATCATGCCACCTTGCTCTCTGTGTACTGAGACTGCTGAAAGCTTTGCCAGGTATCCAGTCCTGTGGTCAGTTGTCTTCCTGAAACTGGGCTGAAACTTTGAAAAAGAATGAAACACCATGCTGCTATTCAGTCTAACCTGGGAAGTCAGTGAGGGCTTTCCTCCATGGCTCCTCAAAGATGAGCCCCGCTGATGTGGGATCCCAAAGCTGGTAATGTATGCTCTCACACCTGCAGGGCCTGCTTTTTTTCCTGGCCATCTGCTTCCACCTATACTGCCATGACATAATTGAAACAGCAGTAAAGTTCTGAACACAGTAAAGAACGTGTTTTGTTTTGTTTTATTTTCCCCCTGGAACTCAAAAAATCATGAAAAATGCAGGAGGAGGGAGACTAAGGGACTAAATCCTGTCCCAGACCTAATCTTTTCGCTAGCCCCTTGAAGCTCAGAGCAACAGCAGCTGTTGAAAAGTGCAACGGTCTTTTCTATATGTGATTAAATATAGTCAAATATCAAGTACTGTCATCAAGGGGTCAGTTAAATATAATTTCTTTCCGCTCTGCATAAATGCACAGAGGGAGCTTAAGGCGTCTCTCATCTGGTTTCTTCATCCTTAAAAGAAACAAAAGCACACTGTGCAGTATTTCCTAATTTGATAGTATCTTTATAGGATTTTAATATCCTTCTCCTTGCCAGCAACAAGCCAGACCAGCAGCAAATACAGTTCACTTATGAGCTGCAGCTGTTTGGGACCTGTAAAGGTCTATCCACAGCCTGGAAATTTCCAATCAGTGCAACGCAGGACAGGCTCCATCATCATTAGCAAAAGTTTGAACTTTTGCAAGCAAATATTGGCTGCCACAAGCAAAATGCTGGCAAAACTGAAACTGCTTAAGCAAGCAGACTAGAGTTGAAAGGAGTAGGGACAGCCAGCTGACAGAGTGGGGCAGGGATACTAGCAGTATCCAACACAGAAACTGTGTTGTAAACCAGGGAAAATCCCACCTGCAAAAACTGTTTTGAATGTCAATTGTAGTGGTTGTCATGGAGCACTATGTGCATTGGGTCACTCATCCACTGAGCAGATCTAGTTCCTCCTTCTCTTCTTCATGAGGTCAAGAAAATTTTGCTATAGCAATGACAACACACGTGGGAAAATCAGAGTAAGCTTTAAAAGATACAGCCTTTTTTTAAAATAGATTTTAATATAGAAATTATTTGCACAAAATTTACATTACCATAGGTAGTAAAATTACCAGTGAGAAATTTCAGTTGCTTTAAGAAGTGACACAGATTACAATGCCCAGGTTTACTGAACTGTGTGACTGTGCACAGCCTTGTTTTGTGATCTTTCTGTAGGTCAGATGCTTCTCACTGTCCTTGCCATGGTAAGTGTAATATCTTCACACATTCACAAGCATGAAGAGGGAGAAAAGCACTCTTCTTCCAGATTCTCAAAAAAGAAAAAAAGACAAAGTTAAAAACAGCTACCCATCTTCAAGCTCACTTTTATTCTAAGGGTGAGGTTTTGTCCTCATGCCTGTGTTGTTCGTATCATGGACTTTTCATCACCGTCCACACACCATACACAACTTACCCAGCATGTTGGAAATGCCGGTGAATGATTAGCTGCTGAGGCTGGCACAATAAAATGTAGAGAAATACAGAAGGTTTAGCCACTTGCTCAGATGGCTGAAATGTTTGCCCATCCTTAGGAGTTAGCTTAGCCTACGACTGCTACGTCAGTCTGTTACAGAGAGCGCAGTGCAGTGCAATAACACCCGTTGTGTCACCGTGTAGATAGGTCCACCCTCTCTCACCTCAGCTGTAACATCTGTACACACACTGTTTCACTGAAAAATCTGAAAACCCGTCTTCTGATGATGGCTTTTGCCTCAGTGTGAAATCAGTTGGACAAAGGATTCAGATAACACAAATATGAAGACAAAATTTCAGCATGAGGATGAAGAATTTGTAACACTTCCTTGAGCCTAATGCATTTTCTGTAAAATATAATCTGTACTCACTCAAATGGACAGAAATTTAGCTTTTTAGTAGGTCTGAAAAATAAAAACTAATTTTAATTCCATAATGCCATTTTGCGTCTGCTGTTAAACTTGAAAGGACTATGAAAACAAAAATAAGTAATTCTGTAAACCAAATCCTCGGTCAATAGTATTTTACAACTAAATCTTTGCTTATTCAATGTATTAGAGGTAATATCTTTGTTAAACAAGCTCTTTTTGCCTGGAGCTTCAACTTTAACATGCCCTTAAGTCTTCTTTAAACACAGGTAGTTCATTACCCTTGTTCACAATAGCTTTAATAGTTGTTAAGCTTCATGCAAAAAATTATGCTTTTGCTTCTGCCTTACCAGTTCTTTCATCAGCTGCTGTTGTGCACATTAGGCAAAATATATGATAGCAAACAAACTGCAAAATTGGTTTGTGATAATATTTTGAGACAGCTGCTCAATTTTAAGTGTTTATCTTAAAAAGGTGCAGTAGAGAACCAGATAGTTTCAAATGCAGTGTGATCCTTGCAGGAATTTTATGGGTAGACAAGCAAGCCGTTTCAGCTTGCTGTAAGCTGTTTTCAGAGAGCAGCTGTACCAAAATGCCATGAGGGTACAGCCTCTACCTCTGTCTGTATCCTTGTCCGTGCTCAGTCATGTTGGCTGAACTGGGACTGCAGCCCAAGCTAAGTTGACCCCTCTCTTAGTTACTTCCTTACTCACGACTATACTGTACTTAGTGTCACAGGCACTTCATATCTCTCCCTTCCCAGTTTCAACTCCTTTTTTGCCTTTTTGTGTGCAGTGGTTTCACACGACTCCATCTCTTCAGGCATTCAGCATCCTTTCCTATACCTTCTTTGGTGTGTAGCCTCCTTGGGGAGAGACTGTGGCCCAGGGCCTAAAGGAAATAGTGAACACTTACGAAGGTTTTCCAATGGTAGCTCTCCCTGACCTTTCTGGCACTGACACCCAATGAGACATGGTTGCAGGAGCCACCACTTTCTCAGGGCGTAGCAAGTGAATGAGATCTTGCAAGGTCCACCTAGAAGGTAAGGGTGCTGGTTTTAGATGCTGAAACCAGCACAATAAGAAAAGACTTGGAAAGGGCCTGTCCCCTGAATGCCTGAAGCAACAAGATCACTGGATTGAAGCTTTGGGAGAGGCATTGTTTCACTCTTTATGTCTCTATTACCTTGCAATATATTCTTCAGTTACTTTATAATCCCATACTATTTTTAAGAAGGATTCTCTCCCATACAGGTCAAATGAGTACAAATAATGTTCTTTCATTCCTAGTTCAAATACTCTGGTGGTGTGTAAAACACTGAGAATCCAAGAAAATCCATAGACTTTTCCAACATGCTAACAAATGAACTTTTCATTTGACTTTCTGGTGCCACTTTCTCACTGTCTCATCTTTTTTTATCCTGATTTTCTAGAAATGTCCTATGAAATATAGAATTTCAGAATCATTTAGGTTGGAACAGACCTTTAAGATCATTGAGTACAATTGCAAACTTAAACTTTTCAAGTCCACCACTAAACCATGTCCCTAAGTGCCACTTCTATACATCTTTTGAATATTTCTAGACATGGTGACTTGAGCACTCCCCTGGGTGGCCTGTTCATATGACTGAAGTTTCTCACTTACACTTCTATAATCATCTTTTTCTTCTGAATAGGTTGCAGTTTAAAAATTTCCTTTTAAAAAGTAGGATCATTACATGAGCATCTTCAAAGTACTAAGCCACAATTTCTGTGCTGGATCCAAGATGTTGTACTTGAATTAAGTGTGTTGTTCTAGCACATTTTTACTGACTTTATTTCCAGTGGGCTTTAAATAAACATGCTTTAGGCTATAAATATACTCCTATCCTCTGAAATCTTGTCATGCTGAAATGAATTTCTAGCCTGCGGCCATCTTGAATGAAAGCTTGGAGAACCACTTCAACAACTGATTTGACAACTTAGACCTAAGAATCCTATAATGTTCAACACCATTAAATCATATGTTATAAAAGCCTTTTTTTAATTACAAAATTACTTAAATAAAATAAATTTAGCATGTGAGTTTAGACATTTTGGCTTACAAATGTTTGTTAGCCAATGCCTCTTGTTGATCATCATCTAGAAACAGGAGTACAAACACATCTGTAGATCAGACATGAAGGCTTGTATCAATCTGACATTCCTTTAAGAGGAAGCAGCAAACATTTTCTTTGGCAGTAAAGAAACAAAATATCTCCTTTAAACCATAACTAGAAAAGGTTTATTTAGGCTCTTAACATGAGTAAACTAAGGATTATGGGAATTTAGTTAAAAAACTGTTGTAAAAGACTTGTCCTAATAAGCAAAGTGCCTGAAGTAGATACCTAAAATAAGAGCAGATGTCAACACATCATAATGAGACATACTATTTTGATTTATACCTTTGATTTTTGCATTACTAGTTACAGTAGAACATTTAAAAAGCATTTTCCTTTTCTATTGCCAATGAAATTGTTTAACAAAATCTAGCAAACATTTAAAATATTTTTTTTAGTGTCTGTTATCTGTTATTGTTCATGCACACTCTTGGATGTTTATGAGTTTCATGCCAGAGTGGTTTTGAAGGGAGAAAGTTATTTTTCTCTTATTTATGTATAATCGAACTTCAATTGGAATAGAAAATAATTAATCTGGAATCTGTTTAATTTCTGACAAAACAGATTCTGGAGTAGTTTCAGTCTAATACCTTTCCATTTCGTATTGATTAGAAAAGAAAAGTATGCAAGCTAACACTGAAAGGTAGATATTTAGTTCACAAATATAAAATACTTTATTTTATTCTCTCATGGCTGCTAGGAGGTATATCTGTGTTTCAATTTCTTTATTTTGAACCATTGATCAATTTCATTCAACCCATTATAACCCAGTCAACTCTCTAGGTAATATCAGAAGACAGTTAACTAGTTAACCAAAAAGTAATCAGTATATTACTATGTGGAACAAAACCCCTGTAATCGTTTAAAAAGCTAGCAGAATATGGTTACATTATTTTCAGGAAAATTAGGATACAGATTTTTAATAACTGATTTTTTTTTTTAATTATGAAAATAAGCCAGGCCAGTTTCTAAGCTGAGCTCCTTGCAACGATTCCAGCTAGTCCCTCTCATTCCTTTCTATGCCTTTGGGGCCACATTTCTCTAGTGCTCCACATTGTAGCTGGGCTACTTGATCTTGCAGTGGTGCTGTCATGCAAGCTCCGGAGCACAGCTGGAACTCCTGCCTCTAGGTATGCTCCTGGCTCCTGGTACAAGGCACCTAACTGGTTCGTGCCAGGTGTCCAAATTAAGATAGCAGGGGGTACCTGGTTTCTCTTCCCATTGCCCCTCCTGGGCTATGCTGAGGTGACCCTGGAGATACCTGCTAGGATGGTGCAATGGGCCAGTGAGGTGATGGGTCCTGGCCCTGGCTCCTGGCTGCGTTTACACACCAGCCAAACAGTGTGGTCATTGTATGGAACAGAAGGAGTAATGACAGAGGTTCCTGAAAGATATTTTAAAGGACAAAGGTGCTGAAGTCTGTAATCTTCTCAGTGGCTGTAGTCAAAAGGGTCATGAACCCTAATAATAAGCTAAAATGACTTCTCAGTGTGCCACCAAACTACAGCTTTCAAAGCCTGCTCAGTAATAATTTTTTTCAGCGCTGCTCTCAAGACACTGTTCAGTAATCCCATTATTATGGATACGGTTTGGATACGCCTTCCAAAAGGCATATCCAAACTCCTTCCTCTCCTGGAGGACTGGCAAGAGAAGTGTTTTGCTGGTTGTTTTTGAGGACTACACTGTCAGCTCCACTATTGACTACACTGTCAGAACTACACTCAGGCAGTTCCACCACATATGCAGCGGGATTCTAGTTGCATGGTGAATGTACTTCCTGTGTTCACTGCTCTGGTCCGGTGGGACCGCACAGGCAGGCAGATGCTTATATATATGTGAAACTTGGCAAGGTTTTCGGTGTCTTTTAAATCTGTGCAAGGACTTCAAACCGTTTGGTGAGTTAACTCAAGAAATACTAATCTTATTCAAAAGCTAATTGGAAGAGAAAAACCCTTAAAAAATCACTCCACTAGGCTAGATGGTGCTAGCTGACACCTTTCTGGTAACTATGTTCTAGGTCAAAGTTGTTTTCCAGGAAGAAAGCCCTAATGATGACAGGCAGCACATTGCTACAACAGGCAGGCGAAAAGGAAATCATCATGGACCTGGAGATGGTGGTTAGTACACCACCACGCCACACTGCTCAGGGTCTGCCCTGTCCCCACAGCATCTCTGCTCACTGTCTGCAGAGTGTGCAAGAAATCAGCAGCAAAAAAAGCTCATACCTGCAATCACATAAACACATAAACACTTTCACTCAGAGTAGTGCTCTCATTATCTGGCCATCGGAGGCAGCTAAGGCTGAGACAGGAGAGACGTTATAGGATCCTGTCTGCCTAGTGTGTTCACAGTCCACTCCAGCTGGGAATGACTTCCAGATGTTTGTGTGCTGCAAATGCACCTCCAGCCCACAGCCCAACCCTTATTGATCACACTGGACAACACTGGCACCGAGCGGGAGGAAGTGGTGGCTCAGTCAACAGCCCAGAGGGTGTTGGTAGAGTTGATCAGGGAAACGAGAAGTTTTCCAGAGAAATTGGCTAGGGGAAATGTTTATTTTTGTTGCAGGAGAAAGGTTTCTTTAATTAAAAAATTAACCATAAAATTAGAGCCAAAACAAAACCCTAAACAAAACAAAACAAAAAGAAACAAATAAACAAACAAAAACCACACACAAAAAAACCCCCAAACTAAAAACCCCAACAAACAAACAAATAACAAACAAAAACAAACAAAAAATAAAATAAAAACCAGGGGAAAAAACCTCAGCAAAAAGACCACAAGGCTAGAAAAGTTTGTGTGCCCTTATGTGAATTCTCTCTTACAGAAGACCCTTTCCAAAAGAAACTCCCATTTAAGGGTTAGCTGTCAAAGAAAGCAAATGTTTGGATCTTTTTGTGTTGGTTTGTTTCTTTAGGATGGCTTTGTCAGCAGAGATACAAAAGTCTGCATAGATAGTCATTTTGATTTTAAATGGCACAGTTCAGGCTACATTAACTGCATGTCAGAGATTAGCTGAAGCAATGCTGAAATAATCAGGATCTGCACCACCAAGTAACTGTTTCTGTGCGCAGTCAACTCCTATTAAGAATTATGTAGGATTTTCTGTAAAAATTGTATTCTTGAGGTATTTCTGTTTGTGAAACAATTTTAACGCTAACCTCTACAATAAGGACTGGAATTAATTTGCTGTAATAAAGACTCCTTTCTTTCCAAGACAAGATCAGGCTCCTCCTACTGAAGGAAATCATTTATTCTTCTAGTGATGATCTTCTCACACTCCTTCAGTTTTTTAACGTGTCTATATTATGGAATAATTTTGCTCCTAATTTTTCTTCTGCAAACCCAGAAATCCCTCTTTTCTTTTTTATTTTTTTTTCCCTTTTTAATATAAACAGAATACAAAACATTTTCCTGTCTTTTCCCCTAATGTATAGCCCTGCTATAGTAATTTCAAATGTTCTCTATGTAAGATTGCAAAATGTAAAGGGTTACAGGTTCCCCCTTCAATTCACTATCCCAGTGCTGTTGTGGAGAAATTGATTTATATTTTTCTGCCAAGCCATTATTAATTATTCAGTGTGGTCTTGCTATAACTGCAGGAATATGAACCTATCTGCCACAGAATGTGTGTCACATTGCAGCCCACACCTGCACGGACTGGCAAAAAATGTGCATCTATGCACTCACCCAGGTCAAGGCCTTTCTTGCAAATGTGTAGTTATTTTGAAATTAAGACCAAATCTTAAAAGTATTTAGCAACCTAAATTTGTAAATTAGACATCCTTTTGGATTTTTAAGAGAGCACAGGCATAAATTTCCCACTAGATGCTTATCTGCATCATTAAGCCCCTAAATTACATTATAAACTTGTTGCTTATGCTTTTTTTCCTCAGCAAATTACTTAGAAACCAGATGTGCCTTTCCCCAAATGTATTACTTGCAAGTATGTACCAAATACCTTGGCAGAGTTATGTTCATGCTTCGAGCTATTTGGAAAATGTTAATTTAATTTGCTCTCTTTTTTGTTATTCATGTGGGCAACCAGTCACCTAAATCACATGTTATCGTTTCTGCCTTCCTACTGGCTGCCTAAATGTTTTTACTAAGAGAATTATGAGTATCAAAGGCATTAAGAAGCAAAGCCCAGGTGATTTGCAACTGATAGGAATTTGAGGATAATAGTTATTCCTGTTTAAATTCACTAAACCTGTAGGTGATCTAGGCATATTTGTGGCTTCCATCTCTTTACATCTAATATAAACCCTGTCACCACAAATCACAGTTACCGCATGCTTATCCACAGGAGTGTTTGCCAGGCACTTTTCTTTTACTGTTGGTTACTTCACCTGACTGATGGTCCAATAAAGTCTGCATTGACAAATCTGAACTCTAAAAATTAGTGCCTTATCCTGTGCTTTGGAACTGAAAGAAACATTTAGATGTGATACATACACTTAGAGGCTTAATGACAGACTTATGAGTGTACTAAGTGACTCAGTGTTGAAGACTAGTGTGAGCTGCCTGGACATATATGTCCATTAATTCATTTTTATTACCAAATTTAATTAGAAATTGTGGTCATTTCTTACTTTTTGAAATTGATCTAGATAATAAAAATGAACTATATTCCAGGTAGCATTTAGGCCCAAAGCAGTGTTGACACTTTGTGGTAAGAAAAGTAAATATTTACTTCATGAAAGACCTGCCAAGCCCACAAATTCTGTGAAAACATGAGATTTCAGTTAAGTAAGCAACAGGCTTTCTTTCACAAAAATAGCATTCTGGTAGCACTTGGTTTTCATGGGCACTTCTCACCAGAATTGCAGCATTCTATTTTACAGAGAAAAAGAATACTTTTGAAGAAGTGCTTGGAATGACTTGTCTCTTTTGGCCAGATTGGAAGATAAGCACATTTTTCTTTTTTTTTCCTGTTCAGTGGTTTTTCCAAAGATTACATCTATTTTTTAAATGTTCCAGGCTTGGTGCATCATTAAGATAACGAGTACTCAGCTTCCCCAGCATCACTCCCTGCCTCCTCTGGCACAATTCCCTGAAATGCATCTGAAGCCTTGTTTCTCTGAATAAGGGGGCTGGGACAAAAAGAAAGGTGCTGTTCTCTTTCCATGTGTCTACCGCAAACAGTTTGTATCATTCTGCTTTTTTTGTTCTTTACAGAAACAGTGGCTGTGAATTGTCTGGAGATTTCTATTTTATGACTTTTACCTGCCAGTTACAGAATGATTGAACTCCCTTACACCAGAAAATTGCCATATTTGAGCAGAAAGTGAAAAAAAAATACAGAATTCCATTTTCTTGTTCATTTCTGGTTGTCTGGGGTAACATGCCGTCTTCTTTCTGACAGAATAACACTACTTCTATAGAAAGCAAAGAGTGGTCATACAGAGGTAAAACAGAGCCATTAAGGCAACTCAAGGGAGCAGAGAGGAATTTCAGTTGTGCATATTCCTAATTTCCTGTTTCCAATTTTTTTTAGTCCTTTAAAATTACCAGGCAGACCTGCTCTGCAGATTGGTCATTCCAAAGCCTCTCTGTAAATCAGTGCCTTCATGACTACAGCATATAAACCTCACTTCAGCGTAATACAACAGAGGGTTTGGCAAGTGCACATGAAGCCCTTTTGCCAAGGGTCTGTGGTCCTCATCAAATCAATCACTACCACTGTTCGAAATGTGAAGACACTCCTGCTTAAAAGAGGGCTGTGTCTGAGTAATGCAAAATCTGGGCTGTATATTTAACCCCAACCAAGACTGGTCAGGCGGGAAGTGGAGTAGAAGAGCGGTGCGGCTTTCCACTGGTGCTCCTGCTGTGGTTTGGGGATTTAAAGAGGACTTTGATTTCTCAGCCTTCCTGCTCCACATCACAGACTCTAATGTTACCACTAGGTAAGGACAGGAAACCCTTTTATGATGGTGGAGAGAGAGCAGAAAAGGAAAAAGAAAGGCTGTAGCGTTGTGTCTCTTCAAAACAGAGTATCTCTCAGTACTGGTACAAACCATGGTTATCTTCACCATCTCCACTAGCCCTGAGGAAGAAGACATTTTTGTCTCTGTAGAGTGGTGCTCTTGCCAGAGCAGCCAGGCACATGAAAAATTTACATTTGGGCAAACTTTGCAGTGCACCAGCTACTATGGTACTTTACTAAAACCTTACCAACTTGACAGCGCCATGGTAAATGGAGGAACATGATCCCTTTTTTGCCTGAGAAGTAAAACACCTCAAACCACAGAGATGTAAAACAGGTAGCGTAAAACTCAGTAGGCAGCTGAATATCCATGAGCCTAAAAACTTGGCTACATTTATCTGCTAACCTTAGACCTCTTCTTTGTGGCTGCACACTGCGCTGTAGGACACAATGCAGTACAAAAACAGAGCATTAGCAATGCATATAGAAAAGGTTTGGTTTAGTTTGGTTTCCCCGTCTTTTCTTTACTTACTTCAATTCAAATTAGACGATCTGTACAGCTATTGGCTTCATTCCATACCATACTACTGACCTGCTCCCTAGAGATATTTGTTTCCAAACCTCAAGTTATTTCCTTTAAATTTAACCTAAATTAAAGAGCCAGAAGAGGGATAAGTGAGTGGCGGTCTCTTAGCAAAAATCTGTCCATGTTCCAAATTTCCAAAGGGGTCATTTTTCAATTAAAGGACTGCAGTGCTGAAGAGGAGAGCAGAGATGCATGACGAAAGCCCTTCCCAAAGCTAGTACCTCTCTGCTTTTGCCAGTTCATGTATCTGCAATTCTAGAAAAGCATCTCTTTCATGCTAACTGTCCCAGCTGTAACATCTGCTCACTGGGTTTAAATTTTTTTCCCCTAAAGTCCAACTTTTGCAAGTGACCAGGCCAGCTAAAAAGGACAAAGCAACTCAGGAACACAATTTTGCAGAAATCTTGGCAAAAAGTTAAGCACATTCCTGTCAGGTTCCTCAAAGCTGGATGCCTGTAACAGATGCAGGAAGAGACTGGAAAGCCAGCCAGTTCCCTCCTTTCAGCCCCTGGGGCTCTTCCTACTTTCTGCACACAGCCCTAAACCCGTAGGAGGTCTTGAGAATGGTCAGTGAAAGACATCCATCTTCTCTGCTGAAGCACTGAGCAGCACAAATGTGGAGTCTGCTGGAGCTGGCCAGCTCCTTCCTGCCGTTACCGCATCAGGCAGGTCTTTGACATCCCCTCCAGGGTAGGAGGAAGCAAGGCTCTTCCCTGAAAGCCTTGCTCCCTGTGCTGTTAAAGCACTGCTAAGGAGACTACTTCAATGCCATTTTTCAGTTGCCCATTGAAGACCTTCCTCCATGCTTCTCACTCACTTGTTTTGCCATCTGTAAATAAATATAGGCCTCAGAAGGACAGCTTGCCAGGTACATGTACTTAAACTGCTGTTGTCTTCTACACAGCCATTTCCCTGGTTTCACATATCCCCATATTTCAACCATTTAGTGACTAAGGTCTTTATTTTCACTGTGCTTGAATTCCACCCCATAGTATAAACATTTAATAATACATGTAAATGTATTCCAACCACAATTTCCACTGCCCAGTGCATACAGGGTAAATTTCCCCCTCCCCAGTACATTTTAAGGTCACTTCCATCAGTTCAAACACTGATTATTCATTATATCAAGTATCCGAGCTGATAGCCGATGACAGCCGGAAACCATAAGCTGCCTTGAGGCTTGTCCTCCTATCGGCCCCCGCAGCTGGGTGATGAGGGACTTTTTTTACTGCCATTGAAACCATTAGGTTGCTGTAGTTTGTTTGGTTTCAGCTTACCATAATTGCTGCTATTTCCATGGTTGATTTGGGCTATGTTTGAAGTTGATGTACAATACAAAGTGTGCTGCATGTGTAGCTGCTCCCCACGTGTCAGGACTTTAGAAAGAGGGAGAGTGTGTGTATATGTGTATGTGTGTATATATATAAACATCTGCCATGTAGCTGTCTTCTACTTACACATGTTTCTAAGGGGTTTACTCTACCGAGGGCAACTGAGTGTCTTAAGTGCCCTCACAGTCATTCAGGTTCCTGCTACTGGGCAGATTAATTTTGGTTGGGTGGGAGCAGACAGCACAAGAAGGGAAAAAGTGAGATGACTAGCAGAAAGTAGTGTATATAGAATTCCAGACCACAAATCTGATGAGCAGGGAGGTGTATGAGGATGTGAAGCCATCAAGGTGGTTTTTGTTCATGGTCCTGAGACTCCTGCCTCTCTTTGAGGTACTGTAATTCAGTGCAGTCACAGAGTTCCATTTAGCACAAGCAGGAAGGCCAACAGACGTCCATGGTCCACAGATCCACAGGGAACCCTAGCCCAGGAAAAGACAAAAGGATGGGCAACAGCTGGCATGGGAAGCTATGGCAGTCCTTCCTTGGAGCTGCTGACACAGGACCTCAGGACAACAAGGTAAAAACACTTTCTTGGGTGACTCATTCTGCATCTCAGGTTCTCATTTGTAACTGAAGGATAACAAAGATGCTGGCCACCACCTTGTCATACATTTGTGGTGCAGGCTCCTTCAGGACAGAATCATCTTCTAGAAACAAGACAAATAATTGGTGTTGCAGCTAGACTAGCTGCTAATAAAGTCTAAGGCAGAGAAGTAGAAAGAGCCTTTGCATAGTATCCACAGATGTTTTATTCTCCCATGTGGTCAGATGTTCAAGGTCTCCAGTCAGGCTTCTTGGCCTCATTGGCCTTCTCGTATCTCGAGAGGCCAGGGCTGAACAGGGGCATGGGGGCAGTACAAAGGTGAGGGCCAATGGGGGAATAGGGAGGGAGTGGTTGAGGGACATAGGAGCAAGGGAAAGGGGCCAAAAGGGTAAAACAGCTTTTGAGGGAAGCTTCTCATGTATCCCAACCCAGGGAATCTCTCCTAGGGTCTCCACAAATTGGAAGGTGGATCAGGATTTTTACTATCCATTAATAAAAATATATAAAGTCTTTTTGTGAGACTCACTTGCCCTATGCTGACCTATGCTGACAATCATCACTTTGTCCCTTTGTACCTCCAGGAAGTAATCATAAAAGAAAAAGAGAATGGAGGAAGCCACCACTGGAGGGGCTTTTTTGAAGCCACATGAGAACTAGAGGAGAAAGAAAGAGTGCTCATGGGTAGGAGGACAATCCTTCACTGAATCTCATTCTTTTTTACCTTGTTTGCAGCTTCCAGCACACCTGGGAGACATAGCAGCACATCATCAGGAAAAAATAAATACAACTAGATAGGTGATAGAGGAGAAGTGTACACAGATGATATGTTGAACTAGCTGTAGTGGGTGGACTAGAGGTGATTTTTCATGTGTGTGTGAAAGCCCTGCCCATGACAGTGAACAGGATGGAAGCTGCCACGGTTTGCTTCACACTTTGGTTTTCTTTGATGGTGTAGAGACACTCAGAGACACAGCAGGAGCTGAAACTCAGGGGAAGAGCTGAGACTTTCCATGCTTGGACTGTGAGGGTGTAAAAGCTCAGGGGTTCCTTTTCTGTGAGTTGCCCTCAGAGGCACCAGCTCGAGCTGTTTCTGTGTTACTGCACTGTGAATAAATGGGTTTGTGGAATGAGACATCTGAGACTCTGCCATGGAAAACCTGCTCTGATTATTGAGAGTGCAGGGAGTCATGTGGGGCTCCTGTTGGGTCACTGGAGGTGCCTGCTCTGAAGGGGCTGAAATCTCAGCAGTAACAGTCTGTGGTGGTGGGACTGCAACTGCCAGAGTGGCTTCTGGATGGTCAGACTGGTAAGTTTCCTTAACAGATGAGAACAGTTATTTCACGGCAGGTATCTTCCCAGGGATAGAGATTGCGCTGAAAACAGGGATTCCACTCTCCCAGTGTCACTGGGGGACATGCTGAGTGAGATTCCTTGTGCCTGGCACCCCTCAGCCTCACGGAGTGCACCAGGGCAGGACTTCAGGAGATACACATGGCAAGCAGCAGACCTCCTTAAGCTGATGGCAGCTGTGCATTTGTCTCCTCTGTGACCATAGTTAAATCAGTCAGAGTGTAAAGACCCAAGGACAGAGATCCTACCTATGTACTGAACTAGCCCAACACTCTGCCTCCAGTTCTGTCCAAGAGCAAATGCTAGCAGAGGAGTGGAAGAACAGGAAACAAGTGCAAGAATGAAATTATTACAGCTCTGAGGGCTGTTCCTGGGGCCCTTAGTCACCACAGCCACAGAGCTGTGCCCAATGTGGCTTAGGCAGTGGTTGACTGGAGGCTGAACCTTAACTCTGCTCTGGAGGTGAGCTGTTTTTCCTCCCTTCATCCTTTTTGGATAATTGGGCCTTGGTACCTCATTCAAGGGCTTGCTTTGAGATCCATAGGTTAAACACCACCCAGAGATTGAACACCAGTTTATTATATGGTGTAGCATTGTAAAGGATGCGGAACTCAGGACTTGGCTTCAGAATAGTTCAGATCTCCCTGACGAATCCATATGCACCGTGCTCTGCCTTCCCATATACGCAAGCCTGCCCCCCTTCTCCCACAGAGGCTGATCCATACCTCCTATCCCCTCTTGCACCATCACCTCCCCTGGCGCTGTGATCCTTCCCTTCTCCTCCTTGCTTACTGATGTCTGCTCCTCTTGAATGCCCTGTCTCCCTCCTACATTAGCCAGCTCTGTCCCTTGCAGCCTGTCTGGTTGTGCTGGCCTGAGACACACAGGTAGATGGATTACAGCCTGCTTTTTCATGTGTGAAACCTGAACCACAGCTAAACAGCAGCTAATGTAACTGTGCAAGTTAGTATTTGTTCCTACCTGTACTCTCATTCACTCTCAGGATCTGCTGAGACCTCACTGATGAAGAAATGTCTTTGGTAGAGCAAGGATTTAGATCCTGACCCCTCTGGGAAGGGACCAGTGCTCCCTTTTCTGCCTTCCCCATTCCCAAGTCTCAGCAGGCATATCTACCTGCCTATTCAAAAAACATGATGGGAGCAAAATGCAGGGGACAGTTTCAGCTCTGCAAAAAATCATGGTGGCTATCTAACATGAGCCCTCCTTTACAGCATCACCTTTACCAGATCCTCCTTTCCCCCCACTCAGTGAATGTTCATTTCAGCATGTCGTGATACATCATCTGTAGCCCTCTCTACAATCACAACTTCAGGAAATATTTTTGACCTATTAGTCCTCTGTCCAAGCTAACACATTTTTGGAAACACTACAGACAGGCTGCAGACACTGTATTTGCTGACATTGACCATAATCAGAAGCATTTCACATGAAAAACTGCTGACAGCTGCAAAGCTGAGTGTGGAAAAGCTGTAAAGAAGTTGCAGTAACAAAAAAAATAAACAACAGCTAACACCCCCCACACATTTGGAATTGTTTTGCCATTCATTTGAGGCTCTGCTTCAATCAGCCGTTTTTCTCCACCATGCTTTGCAGAGGTACCTCTGAGCTTGAGGGTGACACCTCAGCTCAGGACAGGTGCACGTATTAAAGAAGGTGAGGGGTGGCCACCAGTCTACCATGCGACAAGCCATATAACATTCCCCGACACCATAAAGGAATGGTGATCTCTGGAAGCGTATCATGTGAGATTTGTCTGGTTTTTGCTGCTGCTGTTGCTGGTTCTATGCTCATCTTTGCCCTGGTGTGGGGCACACAGGCCTCATTGCTCTGGCAGCACAGAAGATGGTTTGGTTCATAGTAGACATGGCAGGTCCAAGCTAAGCAGAGCAGCTAGGTCTACAAGAGCACAGGCACAGTAATTTTGATTTCCTGGTAAAAAAGAAAAAATAAAATAAATAAATAAAGGAAATCTCTTCTTTGTTGGGAAGGGAAGAGATACTTTCTCTGCCTTAGCAGAAAATGGTTGTAAAATCAAATGAAGATTAAGGAGGGGATGTCAAACCATGAAAAGGTGAAATAGTGAAGAATGCAATACATTTTTTCCAGGGAGAGTAGATGGTAAGAAAGTTGGATACATTTATTTCACCACTTACGACTTTAAAGCCTCTTTGTTAGGAAACAAAAAGAAGAAATAAAGAAGAGAAAATGACTTCACAAAGTCCTACATCTGAATAAGCCAAAACCCTCACCTTGAACGGAAGAGAAATAATTTCTACAGTGATAAAGTTGTTTGAGGGAAATCCTATACCTCTTCCTACATGCCCATACTGATAAGACGACTAGAACAGAACTGCATTTTCTTCACTTGATAAGGATAGTAGAACAAAACAATATTTTACTCCTATCAAGGACAGTGGAACACAGCCTTGGAGAAATAGATAATGGATGTA
Source organism: Irena cyanogastra (assembly GCA_013397155.1). Lineage (NCBI taxonomy): Eukaryota > Metazoa > Chordata > Aves > Passeriformes > Irenidae > Irena > Irena cyanogastra. Next base: position 39,869 of record VWZV01017426.1, on the reverse strand, counting down.
ACTTAGGGAAACAAGTCATGCAAAACACAAGTTGGGTGCCAGCTCAGCTCTGTAAGGCTGACAGAGCAGAAGTTATGCAAAACAATGATATTGAGCTTACTCAAATGCAGGAATAGAGGAACAGACACCTAAAATGGACACTGGGCATTGAAGACAGACCCCAAAGAATCATATAAGGACTTCCAGTAAGGGGGGGCGACTACGTCAAATCAGGTGAAGGAAGTGGGGATAGCTAATGAATATGTAATCAGCGTGTATGATAAAACTCGGCACACTTGATTAGAGGAAGGATCCTCTAAGTGACCAGCATGTTGCAATAAAGAAAGCCTGCTTTCTAATATTCAGAACTTGGTTAGAAAGTTTCTATCTGACCAATTTCTTTATCAATACATTCACAGAGTGCTCTCACTAACCATCAGAAGGGATGTAAAATCCACCCAAGCATTAGAATTTTACAGCAAAAGGGCCATTCAAATCAACAGTCCCACTGACTCACCTCAGAGGTCAACATCTTTTGTTGATGAAATAATGGAGTTTTTAATGAACATGATGTATTTTTACATCTCCCTTCATTAAGAAATGGGCATAGTAGGCCCAAATGAGTGTAATATAAAGCAGAGTAGAGTTTCGTGTTAGGAGATAAAATGAAATCCAGGGCTGATTTAATTGTAGTTAAAACTGTGATTGGAACATTGATTTTGTGATGTCATATGATACAAGCAGACCAACCTTGAGCAGAAAGCTTTAAACAGGGAACGACAGAGGATAGAGGTGATGACACAGAGGATAGAGGTGATGACACATAGTCACCAGCAAAGAGTTCATTAATTAGAATTAGTCAATAAACCAATGTGTACAATATTCTGGTGATGTTGGCGGTGAACCACCTGGTAATGAAGACGCAGATGAGACCTTCTCTTCTCTGCAGGCAACAACCCTCCTGTGAGAGTGTTAGATCACATATCGTGATGGTCTTGTCCAACCCCCTCTGCTGGCATAGGGACAGCCTCAGCTTCTCTGTGACTTTGTAGCACAACTAAGGAAAGCTTTTCCATAGTAAGACAAGATCTGACTTCCTGGAAATCAAAAATTACCTTAAATGGATCTGACCCAAATCACTTTAAATACAATTTGTTGAAAGAGCACACGTGCAGTTTTGAAAGAGACCAGGAATACAATCTTTACTCACTAATAACCCCTAATGAAGTCCCATAAACCAGCATGAAAAATTGCTTCTTAACAATGACAGAACTGTAAATATCTGAAACAATAAGGTTCTCCTTGAGGCAGAATGGTTAAAAATTACTGATGGAGGGATCTCTTAATGGCTCCACTCCCAACCTCTTCCATTTGTATCAGGTTGCACATTCTCCCTTGAGTAATGTCTACTGGAATAGATTGGACTGTGGAAAAAAATGTATTTTTAGCATGAATGACTCAACATTAATAAAGTTAAGAGTTTCTGAATTCAGCATGAAAACACATTATCCCAGGAACTAGTGACAAATCCTACTTCTCCAATGTCAGGTGGATTGAGTAATGTCTGGAAAGTCTGTGATTCTAAAACAAGCATCTGGACATGTCAAAACAGTTTATATATCCTTTCCACAGTGTGCAAAAATGAAGTTAACGATTCACTTCATTTAAAATATTCTTTGTACCCCCATGAAACTATTACTTACCATATTGCAAACATTTCCATTTTTTAATATGAATGCTCCCAGCAGCTAAAGTTGGTTTAATACAACAATAACTTGAGAGAAGAAGTGTGAAGTAGCATGTTTTTACCTACTTTCTTAGACAGACTGACATGGGCTTTTAACATTTAAATCAGGACTCTTTCTTGGTTTTCATTTGTTATATGCTCATGATAGCATTACTGAATATTGTATGGGTCAGTAGAATCTGAACAACAAATATAGTTTCTCTCCCACAAAAAAATCCATACTTGGATGAAAGCCAAGCTGTCTATGATCAAGTAGACCCTAACCTGAAATAAAGGCAATAAAAATGTGAATTTTACTTCAGTAAAATAGAATTTTACTTCATACAGGTACAAACAACATGGAGAAAACTAATTACAGACTTCTAGAAGTCAATTCAATTTCCAGATTTTAAATGCCCTTGTTTTTTCATATCAGATGCTCAGCACCTTTAGAGATCTCCCTTTCCTGTTTCAAAAAGCAGTGTTGTCATATGCCTAGATGGCTTCACTACCCAGTCCAGGATGCAGCCAGTGTCCTCAGGAGTATGTACCACTCAAATTAACCTTAATATTCAACAAAGTGTTAACAACAAAATGTTGATAGTTTGACTTCCCAAACGAATGCAGATCCATCTCAACAGCTTGAGTTTTACTGAGCTGTTTGCAAAACTAGAGAAAAGTTTACTATAGTTGGCATGATTTCAAGAAAAAAAAGTCAGATAAAAAAAGTTAAGTATCTATGGTTTTACTTATTTGGTTCTGTCTTGTTGACTGCTTTTGTTTTGTTACTTTTTCTTGTTGCTCTGTTCTTCTATTCACTGTAAAGGCATCCTGCCAAAAATAAAAATCTCCATCCTCCCTTCCTCCTCCTGAAACAACAAAAACACGTTTTCAAACCACAAGAGTTGTAAGCACTATAATTTAACTGTATGTGGCAGTGAGAATTCCTCATAAAACTGTATTTTAAACATCGAGGTGCTCTAGAAATAATCTGCAAGTGTATCAAGAACACTTCTGCTATGTGAAAACTTCCACACACATCTCATTCTCAATCTCACTCTTTGCCATTCTCTAAGCCATTTGGCTGAGACAGGTTAAGCGATCTCCAAGCACATAAAAAGTATATGTACTCGTTTTGCCTCTCCCTCCTAAACTTTTATTCTGAAAAAATGTGGAAAACACAATATTAACATGCCTTTTAACAAAACATCAAATATTCTGGTCTACAGCAACTCCTCTCCCCTCCAAAATCAAATCCTCTTACATTTTTTATATATGAAGCAAAGCTAAAACAAAAAGTTATTGCTATCAAGTTTCGATCAACAAGATGTTTGCTGCATTTTTAGATTCTCAAATGGAAAAAAAAATTCTGAGCCAAATGTTCACAATTTTATGAACTGCTGCTGATCAAAGACTCACACTTTTGTAATTCACTTTTACAGATTTAAGTTTTGTTCTACAAGAATACTTATATATTTGTCTACCTCAAATAGTTCAGCCCAGTAAAAATACAAGCAATTTTGCCCTCCTGATTTTTTTCTTTCTCTTCTACTTCTTAAGTTCAGCGTTTTCACCTCATAGCTGTGACAAAAAGCAGGGCAGTATAAAATGCACATGGAGCACTGGCTCATAGGAAGAAATTATGTAAAGAGCTTCTGTTCTTTATCTTCCCTCACAAGAAGGTTTATATGAAACAGAATTATCAGAATGGTACAGACAAATATGTTTCATGCAAGATGGAATTGAACCTTGGGATTTGTTCCCATAAGCAGACCCTAAGGTCACCAGTAAGGGCTGGATGCTTATATAAACCTTGAAAACATCAAGGACAAGCATTTTGGAAGAGGTATTAAAACATACTCTTCAGAGCTTTAGCAAAACTATAACTATCAGTAATCAAGACAATCCCATGACTGAAAGTTTCTTGCACTTTTGTCTGAAGCAGCTAGCACTGACAGCTATCAGATGTGGGATGCTAGACTAGATGAATGATGGATATAATCCAGTTTAACAGTCCCTACATTCCAGTTTCACTGTATAGAGCTTTTTTCGAGGTTTTTTTCTCCACCATGTAGAACATTTTTCCTTACAATCTTCTGCACTGCCTTGTCCCAAAATAGCTATGACATAAAGCAGATTTTTACAAGCATAATGTTACGAAAGATAAAGGTGCTAGGCTCTCACTTAAGTCAGTTATTTTGCCTTTACAAACTTTTCTTCTTTAAAAGAGATTCTCATTATGAAGAGCAATTGTGAAAAGTAAGCATTAATTAATCAAGTATTTTTGACCAACACAATGTTAAAAATAATAGAAAAATAGAAAACTGTTTTCTAGAGCTCTTGCTCAATTTTAAACTTTAGGCTTGGATTTTAACTGATGTGACTCAATGTGTCTATATTTACCTCACTAGAACCATCACAAATCCAAAGGGCTAGTAGGAAACTCCAAGTCCCTGTCCCACTTGAATGGTAAGAATCACTAAAGGACTACTTCCCAACATGTGCTTTTCTATGTTCTTTTTAAAGGTGAAATGCCAGCCTCTCATTTCACACTTGCACTCCAGCTGTCATGGTGACTCTTCCATTGACAGCTCCCTGAGTTACAGGAAAACGGTGTCTGGGGCAGAGCAAGAGTGGAGTTATCTGGGGCTGCAATGCTTTTCGACAGCCTAACAAATGTTTCCTTGCCTGTTTTAATAATGCCAATATTTTTTTTAATGCCTTAATAGAAGTCTGTAAAAAACTACAAATCCTTAAATATTCAATTTTCTGAAGCATACCTGGTATGATCCTAACACTGAAACACACACTTGGTGAACTTAATTGAAAGGCTTGCCTTCTCCAGCAATATGCACTTTCTGTCTGCAGCAGAAGAAAAGGTGGAAGCCTCTCACAATACAGTATTATACAGAGACATACAGATCTGACTTACCCTGTTCTCAGTAATATTAGACACATCAGGATGCAGATCAACTATTAAGCATTCCTCAGGACAATTACTGAGACTAGCAGCTGCTTTTCAGACAGAATATTAAGTTTGTTCTGGACTTTCCCTCAGACACAGTAACTAGTTGCTCAGCACTGCATGGCAGGGAGGCACAGGGTTATGTGAGATGCCTGGGAGACCAAGAGAGCAGGGTACAATGCTGGGAATTTAAAAAATGCCTCAGAGAGAAGGAAGAGGCTGCACACATATAGAAATGGGCACTTGTGAAACAAATGCCATTATTTTTTACCGGGGCAAAACAGTTATCCACAGAGCTGTGGGGATGAGCTCTTCGACATGTGAATGTTAGGATGTGATGGAGGACAGGGTGTGGCACGGACTGCTGTGAGGCAGGGACTCTTCTGCCTTTGGGACCATGTGCTCAACTCCCATTAAGCTGAACATTTTGGTGTCTTTTACGTTTGTGCTTTAGGCAGCGTCAGGAGAGCACTGCCACTTCCCACCTGTCGATTCACCATGGCAAGAGCAGTCCCCAAGGTCTCCAAATAGTTCCTTTTGGGGAAAAGCTGGACCAGCAAATGCATTCCAGAAACTCAGCTAATGCAGTCCCACCACTCCTCGACACCTTGTCCAAGGAAAATCTCCCAAGCACACAGTCAGTGGCCCTTGCATCACCACTTTCACTATGCAGATCTGCTCTTCCTGTGTTGCGCTACTTGCAGTTGTTGGAAGCTTGCCATCCTGCAAAAGTCCAGGCAGGTAACATGAATTTGCATACTTTGATGGACAAAAGGCTAGTCTTCATTCACCATTATCAGCTCTAATCACTACATTTTCAGTAGCATTAGCAACTAAGACACAAAAAAAATGAGCTATGACTTACTTTTGCTAGTTATACATGGTCCATACCTATCCATTGACTGATCTCCAAGGGATGTTTGTGCTGCTTCACAGCCTGCAGTGCTATGCTGTTTAAAATCACATATAAGACATCCCCTTAAAATGCACCCTTTAGTTCTTTGAGATGAACAGTGCAATTGAAGCAGATGAATGTGGTGAGGACTGCTTTGAGCAGAGGCTGCACTGTCTGATAACCTACAGTCTCCTTCCTCCTTCTGTAGGACAATGCTGACAATAAGATTTACTTCTGTGTTTCCTCAGCATCATTTCAGTAGGTCTTGTGAAACAGCATGATGTTACTGTTTTTCAAAATTTCAGGGAGATGTTTAAATTTTAAAACTATGTGGTCACTTATGAAAACAACAGTCCCTTTTATACTATGTCATAATATCTTTCACATTTTCTTTTACACATATGTCACTTCAAAAACAGCTCAGCATGCAAGAATAAATCAACTGTCAGTATCCATTTAAAGATATCCTACTTGAGAATATCAGGATGTCTGTGGTGCAACATGTTTAGGCAAAAAACACTTCTGTTCTTTAACGATAATAATTTTTGTCTTCTCTTTTTTTTTTTGCCTTTTGCTCTTTAATCACAAGTATGGACCAAGAGGTCCATGGGACACCAAGGAAGTGGGCAGAGAAGCTATTCCAATCCCAGCTGGGATTAGCATGATGAAACTGGACAATAATGAAAATAGGCTGAGACCCAGCCCCAGTCACTGTCAGGGACAAAAACAGACAGATGACGCATCTTGCTGGGGCAGGATGAGGACACTGTGCCATTTCTTCAGCAACATGAAACCATTAAAGCCAAAATAAGAAGAATTTTTACCCTACTTTAATATGGCTGTGTTTCCATGGTTCCATCTTTTTACCTATAAACATTTCATGCTTTAAAGATTCAAGGAATGATCATGTTACACAGACATTCTTCTACGGAAACCCCATAAAATACCGGTATGTTTAATTCTGCTAGCTGTCCTGTTGCTACTTTGAAATAGTCAGTAACCTCTACTAAACAGTCATCTCCTCTCTCATAGGGCCTAACATAGAAATGGGCTCATCAGAAAAATAAATCATATATCATCTTTGCAGAAAAAAATGTTAGTTATGTATCCTTGTAATCGGCTCCATTAGGTTTTCATACTCCCTCTACCCCTTGCTATCTGCCTGACTCTCTCTCTCTCTTTTCAAGAGCAATTTTTAAAGCAGTAAATGGCAGGATTCCAGGAGTTATGTTACTGCCAAAAATTAATTTAAAAAACAAGTGGGACGCTGTGAGCTGAAAAAAAGAAAAGGAGTGGGAAATCCATTCCATCTGCATCTGGGACTTTCAATCTAGGCAGTATAACTGATGACATTTTACCTTGAAAATAGCTCTTCATCCTCTGTCTCTTCTGTCCAACAGACATGGCTGACTGTACTGAGCTTTCCTTTTTTTCTGCTATGCGAAGAAATAAAACTTCACTTCTGCAACTGCAGCTTGCTGGCTTGTATGGAAGTGAGTACTCTCAGGTTTTACATGTTCCTTGTTTACAATAGTGAGATTGGGGTTGAGAAGTGGTGTGGAAAACTGCCTTTTAAGAAAAAGATTTTGAAAAGAAAAGGAACTGGATGTGTTTACAGAAGGGTTGATTCTGCCACTATATAGTAGAGTGGATACTTTCAACAAAATTACTTTTGTTTATTTTTACAGCCTTTTCCTCACATCCACTAAAAATTAGTGCCTTTCACAGCAGCTCTCTGGGACAACTCTAAAACAAATAGACAGAAGTTAGCCCCAGCTATAGCCTCAGCTGGGCCTGGGAAAGACTCAGCACACCAGGGCAGACGCACTCTACTGACCTCGTAGAGTGTCTCTGACATCATTAGTGACAACTCATTAGGAAGATGCTTTGTACCATTACTGACCTCTTCTGTCTTCTTTTCAGTTCTAAAACAATTAATTTCCAACTAAAACAATTGACAGACTTGTGGACTTAAGTGAATGGGAAAATGATGCACTCTATTTTTTCTCCTGTAATACCATACTATTTTATATGCTTCCTCAAAATTGAGCTGGTATCTTCTTGGATCTGTTGGGTACCTATGATCTCAACCCTGAGCTGTATTGGTTAGCTCAGAAACTGCCATTTAACACATGAATTTAAGACCACTTTCCCCCTGTTTTTATCACCTTATTTTTATCTACCTTGTACGATATCCAATAGATCCTTCTACAGTTCTTTACAGATGTCCCTCATCTTTTCTGTTTTCAGTAATTCAGTTTCATCAGCAAATTTTTTATGTTGCTGCTCACTGAACATAAAACGTCCGACCACAAATCACCATCTAATCCACCTGCTGACATGACCTTGCTCCAAGAATTGGTGATTAATTCATACATTCCATTCCTTACTGTTTATCAATTATTTATCCATTTAAGGATCTCCTGTCTCATGTTATGTTCCTTAAAAGATTTTGGTTTAAAAAAAGGTCTTTCAAAAGTCTCTGGAAAAATTAACAGTAATTGGCCAGTGAAACACCTTTTATTTACGTGCCTTTACGCCCCTTTCAGAAGTGCTATCAGGTTTGTGCAGATGTACAAAGGCCATGTTTTTCCTCCCTAGACTGGAGATTATTTAAACATCCACCAGTTTTATTGAGGGTGCCCCACTGGCAAATCTCCCTATGTTCTTGAAAGGCTAAGAAATTGACAGGCCTTTGAATATATTTAGGTTTAATAAATTAGTCTTTCAAATCTAGAGTCCAGTCCAAGGACCAAAGCTGGTATCCTCATGGCAAAGTACTCTTGGTTTAACCCCTTTCATACTTCCATGTAAGTTTTCAAATTCTTCCTACCTCTGCCATGACGCTTCAGGACAAAAAGGAGCAATGGCTGGCCAAGAGACAGGTCCCAGGTTGTCTAGAAGAAAATTTGAGAAATTTCTCGAGAAATGTGTCCTGGAAACAAAACAAAAACCAAGCTGCCAAATTCTGCATCGGTATTTTACAGATAAATCTAAAATATAGCGTCATATTGCATTACTGAAATAGTACTGCAACAGCCTAATCACCAGTGATACTTGCAAAGGTTGCAGCACAATGCATCCATTGTACTTCTTAGCAATAATTAAATGCAGAACAGAAGACCTGGCTTTCCACTTGATCTTCTTGGAGCACAACCAGATGTCTAGATTGACCACAGATGGCCAGCAAACCTTCTCAGAAGTCAAATTTCTGTGTAATAGTTCTTCACATAGCAACAAGCAAATATTTTGCTGTCAATAGAAGAAAGATGAATACAAGATGGATACAAAATGAAGGGAATCTGAATCCTGAGTCCACCAACATGAGGATTTGTTCCCTAAATCTACCTACTAAAAAAAAGTACCATTGTAGTTTGCTGCCTACAAGGAGATAAACATCTTCAAAAAGCATATTTGACACTGGCTGAGCTACAGAAGTAGAGTAAGATTTAGCTTTTCCAAAGGGTGTGCCTGATGTTCAACTTTTAATGTCTGAGGTCATTGTAGTGACCCAAACCTTTTAACACTTCTGAAAAACAGATGCTTTTGTAGATAAAAAAATACAGAGAAGTAACAAACTGTAGATACCCATCCTTCATAAGCATTTAAATTCTCTCTAATTTAATGAATTCTCTCTGCCACATTTCCTTTCACTTCTGTATCCATCAGGCTCCTTCTTCTTTCTTTGGTGAGCTTAGTCTGTGAGCAGGGGATCTGTGCTGCAGACCACAAGGTCCTAGTATTTCCAACCTTCCCACCAAAGAGAGAGAACACCTCAAAAGCTACAAAGGTCACTCCCCTCTTCAATTCACTTTCACCCTCAGGCTCAAAAGTGACATCTTCATAGTTTCTGGGGAAAGCAGCTGTTCCAGGACATCATTCCTATGGGAGAGACACTGCCTCATCTGACTCTGCCAAGTCCTTTCAGGATCTTGGAGATTACCACTGAGACATTCAATACAACTTCAAATTTCACGGGGAGCCAATGTAATGAGTTACAAATCACAGTGACACTTACTTGGCAACCAGTGTTGCCCAAATGGAGGGCTGCTCCACACAAAGGCTTTCTCCATACAGCAATACTTATTTCTAGGCATAATTCATACTGCTACCTATGGACACAGACCTGATGTGCAGCACTGATCTCTGGGTAAAAGGAGGCACCAGCAAGCACGACTGGAGGAAATCCTGGAAATTATCCCTGCTGTTGCTGGCCTGAGTCCCTTAGTAGGAGATTTCTGGAGGTGACTGTACCCCAAAGACAGAAATTGGGAAAAAAAGGAAAATAAGGTCATAGTATCTGGAATGTCTTCATAGCATTCTCCTTTTTACATCTGTGTTAGCTTCCTTTCTCGCCCATTACTAACAGCCAGGTGCTAGTTCCAATTGTGTGAGAGAAACTGGCAGAAAGTTATGTGTCCTCTATTTTAAGAATATGGTTGTCTAGACATGGCAAAGCATCTTCCTAAATGTAATCCTAAGGGAGAGCACTGGAGTTTAGCCATTCCTCCATTTGCTTTTGAAGAGCATTTGGGATACATTCTCTGCTCCAGCTACTGATTACTGAGTATTTTAAGGGACAGTGATTACATTACACAGTATTTTCTGTACACATGCCCAGAATTACAGTGAAAGTACCCGTCAAAATTACTTTCCTTACTACCCAACCCTTAAATTCTGCATCATGCTTCTTTAGAACAAGTGACAAGTGTATTTATCCATGATCACACTAATATAGTGAGGAGAAAATTAACTACGGCACAGCTGGTATTCTTTAAAATTTATTTCAATGGTACTACAGTATCTGTACATAAGAAAGCTGTAAAATAGGGGATTCACAGGATCCCTAAAATAATTGTTTCTACTACATATCAAACCAGTATCGTGGGACACTTATACTATTTTCTTTTAAGCCATAAACCACCAAAAAAAAGTTACCCCTTGTAAATTAACAAAGGTAGGAAGGATACTTATACAAAAAAGTGACAAAAGCCATGTGCAAATATGATGCCAATCCCATCCATGACACAAAAAACTAGGTCTGTAGCACTGAAGAACAAATGCGACATACTTTTGTTTTCAGAGCTGGTCTGTTCCTGCATAAGGAGTGTGCAGAATCCCTAGAAATAAGTTAAAAAAGAAAGAAAGAAAGAAAGAAAGAAAGAAAGAAAGAAAGAAAGAAAGAAAGAAAGAAAGAAAGAAAGAAAGA
>VWZV01017426.1:0-29036 GCA_013397155.1 Irena cyanogastra | reverse complement strand
AAAAAAAAAAAAAACCACAGAGAGAGAGAGAGAGAGAAAATGGAACCACAGGTCCAAGAAGAAAAAGAGAGAAGACAGACTGACAGTCCAGTCCAAAAAACTGCAGCAGGACTGGCTCTCTGTCCCATAATACTGAAAGGGAGAAGTGGTCCTAAAGAGAACATGTGTGGTGGTGCCTTTTTCTGGTTTAATATCTGTTAAGTTGGTTTGCCCCAGTTCCCCCCACAGTTAGTTCAAGCTGGTTCATCCTGGAGTTGCACCCTCCCCTCCTCCTGTCCATTCCCTCAAAACCCTGTCCCTTGTTCCAGTCTCTTCTGTGTCGATCATTGTAACCCTGCCCTTCTTCCCCATCCATCAATGTAACCCCACCCTTATCCCTAGAAGTTTCTATGTCAGTCATGTATCCCTCATAGCCTGGTTGGTTGAGCTGAGTTATTCTCGTCCCCCAAGGTCCCTCATTGGCCCTGGAATTGTATTCCTCTCCCAATGCTCCTCCCTGAGTCTCATGCTATTGGTTGGAGTTTGTACCCTCGTATTGTATCCACCCCCCTATATAAGTCAGTGTAACCATTGAGTTGTTGCCATTTGCCTCTGCCACCTCCCAAGAGTAAAAGCCTCTGGAACTCAAGCAAGTGGCCCTTTTGTTTCCTTTGTTCTGGATTATCGGCGCAACCAACATCTCATGCTCACCCGCAGAGCTGCATTGCTGCCTGGAGCAGGCAGCCCGGCTCTACCGCCACCCACACCAGCAGGCAAGGCTGGATAGGGGGCGGCCACACTCAGCACTTGGGCCAGGAACCAGGGCACACCAGGCTCACGCCTTCTGGCTCCGAGGAGAGCACGCCCACACGTCAAAGATGTCCTGAGATGCCTGAAGTTTCATGTTATATGCCTTATTCCCCAGGCAGCTCAACTCAGGCACTATTATCAGCATGTCTTTAATCCTGTCAGTGAGAAGTTTTGCCTCCTTGCTATTTGTTCTCATGGAAAATGAAGCATGTTACAAATGCTCCCCTCCATGTTTGCTCCCGTGAGTTTCATTTTTAATGCCGTAAGTGCCTCCTGCAGATCTGTAGCATAAGAAGATTGAAGTAGCAACAAGGTGTGGTATAACTGCCTTAAAAGTGCTTTCTATTAATATAGCTTTTTATTTTCCTCTGATATTTCCAACCAAGCATCAAAGAGCAGAGAGAAAAATCTCTGCTCCTTGAATTCCCAGCATGTTTCTCCCTGCCTCATTACAGACACTGTTGAAGGACGTGATAAAGCTGAGCTGGCCGGTTTCAATCTCACCCATCAGCATAGGCACAACTGGAAACAAGCCCTTCTGGAGTAATGTCAGCGCTTTCATTGACACCAAACCTAAACTACACAAAGGCAAAAGGCACAACACCAGAAAGCCCTATTTGGTGTCCAAGAAGCCTGTTGGTATCTGAGAAACTTTTTTGTCTCTCTTTTTCTGCCCCCTTTACCACATGTGATGCAGTTGTTAGTAGTGAACACTGAAAACTCAGTACAGTCTGAAAACTGGACTTGCCCACACATCCATCACATTTCTGACAGTGTTTGCAGGAAGGTTATTTTTTGTAGTGGTGGTGGAAACATTAAAAAGGTTTGAGAGCAGGGCTAGATCCTCAGGTGGCATTAGTGTTTGAAGGCAATGGGAAGGCACTACTGAGCATCAGTGGAGTCCATAACACTGCAATACTTTCTCTAATGATATGCAAACACCATTGATCACTTTCCTATACACATGCAAATACAAAGAAGCACTCATGCCTTTAATTTTCAGCTCTGTGATACTCCTTCTGAAGAGCCATAGCATCCTTCCCATCCAACCCTTCAAGCAAGCCAAGTCCCCAGGGAAGAAAGTCTCTAGCAGCAGTTTTGAAAGCATGCACAGGCTTTTCTGAGGCACAGAAAACCATGCAAAGACACAGAAGTTGAGATCCCAGAGACAAAGATCTGTAGACCAGTAGTGAAGAATAAGGCAAGAAGAAGGCAAAGCTGAAGGATGCATTTGAGGCTTTGGAGGATCAGAGTAATCCTCAGGCCAGGTTTTGTCACAGGTAAGCCATGGACCCCAGTGCAGGGTCACATTAGTAACAACTCCACTGCCCTTGCCCAGAATAATTTGTGAAAAGTCCAGTTGTGTAAGGGGTAGATAAGGTGTTTTCACTTCTGCAGGCTTACTCCCCATGTTAGCTGGGAACCCCAGAGCACCAGAGCCAATCCTGTATCATAATCTGGAAGAGGACACCATCATCCCAATGGAACCTTCTATAAAATGAGGCAGAAAACTACCCACCATGAGAAACATTTTCTTTGGTGTAAAATCCTGACTGTGTTTTTCTTAATAGACACTATTTCACTCCAGATAAGATTTCCTCATTGAGGTTCAATTGAGGTGGTATGGTATAATCGACAGATCTTCTAGAACCTGCCTAGATCTTCTTAGAACTCACCACCAGCACACATAATAATCAACTAGGGCAAAACTAGGTTGTTTCACCTGATACGATCTGATAACTCCTCAAATTTTTAGCATTGGTTTTGAGAACCTGTAGAAAGCCTTGGTCAGATTTCCGAACACTATCATTTGGAGGCACACAGTGCACTTTTCACTGGGTGAACCCGATACCAGTGCAAATGTAAGCAGAAATTATGACATGTCCAGTTGCAGCTGTGGCTGGGCTGAATAGTATCTATATGTTGCAGCTCGGAAAATACACATAAAAGCAGCGTGCAAACACACGGAAAATAAGTGAAAATGTCAAGGTACATTTCAAAGGAATGTGCTGTTGGTAGAGAACCCATGGTGTGTATCAGTTTAACCAATAACTGCCTACTGTATTTGGTAAACAAAATGAACAACAAGTGATAAATGGGGAGAAATCTATAATGTTATTGAATCACATTCAAAAGCACTCAGTTTGTTACTGTAATGCTATCCCTTTAAATTACGATAACCATGTTTTGTTTATTATAGGCACTGACTGAAAATTTGAATGGGGGACTCTGTTATGACAAATTATTAATGACTTTGAGAGATACAATGAGCTGCAACTGTTTCACTAAACTCATAGCCACTTGTATGGCAATTCGAAATCTAGGGAGAGTGGAGTACATAAACTAGCATGTGCATACTCCCAAACAACCAATCCAGTGCAAATTATACAGTGAAGTTTGCAGAGGGGCATAATTTGTTTCACAAGTAAATAAACAAAAAACATTTTGTTATCTTCATGGCTACTAGAGTTATTATGTAAGTCCAAAAGCAACGCTTTTTATCATAAAATTATAAAGCAAGAAAAAGGATTTAGAAACAGTATGGGTCTTAATTGTACAAGCTTACAAGGAAGCTTCTCTTCATTTATAGTTTTAGTTTAAATATCTTCTCATACAAAGCCAATATTCTCTTTTCCCTTGTCTCTTTCCATTCCTCTCCAAGAGACATACCATCAGATAATGCTGTATTTTCCAGAAGGAATGAAACACATGGCAAAGTTTTACAAAAGCCATCACTCCACATTGAATTTCAACACTTGGATCATTTATTAGGATGATAATGTGTCAAAGTACCATGGCAATACCCCAGAACTGTCCTCATACCGTCATAAGATTTATAATAGTACAGTTTCCTCAAACTTCCCTCTTAAGAAGGAGCATTAAAAAATAGATAATTAAAGAGGTAATTTGGGTCAATAAAACACTGTATTATAAATTTCACCTCACATACAGAAGTAGTTTCTTTTTTTTAAAAGACATTTCTGCATTTGTTTATTTACAGGTAACCTGATAGATATTCTTCACCTTCTCAAGGCCACTCTGTCAGTTCAAAGGAAGATGAAACCTGTTTGATAAATTTAAGAAAAAAAAAATTCTTCTACTTGGCAGCTTGTATAAATACTACCAGTCTCTGTTCTCTCTTAACCTGCATTTCAGCTTGAGAAAAACTTCCAATTCCTCTAAAAACTTACAAGGCTATTTGTTTCAAATCCAACTTCAATGAACATCACAAATTTCAGTGGAACCAGAAGTTGATCACCAGTTGCTAACTGTGCATGCTTATCTTCCAAGTGTTTGCTACTTTGCATCTAGATATTGACAGGATATTTTCCTTGTAACACTTTACAACCAGATTTTTATAAATTAAGCACCAAGACATTGGAGAAAGCAGTATGACTTATGAGAAATGAAATCATCTCTACATCTGACCAGACTATGGGAGGTAGAAAATTGATGCTAGTTGATATTAGATGTCAATGTTTAGTTTGATTCAGGTTGTCTTCCAACATTTAGGTGAAAACAGGTAATATCAAGTCTAGGTAAGTGTCTATGTTCTACAACAGCAGCTTAGCAGAGATAAACATTTTGTCTATCTGCATGATAAAAAATGAATTTAAAAACCCAATTACTACATGTTACAGGGAAAAAATAAGAAAGGAAAAATCAGAAGTTGGAATGCAAGACTCATCTTCACAGACAGAATAAATATCAAATCATGTCAGGAATTCTCTTATCCCATCAGGCATCACAAGTGTCTTTTCCTCTAAGGCAGTAGATGGTAAATCTTACCAAAGATTTGACAGTGAGTCCCATATATTTCTACAAGGCTCATGTGTATATTCTCAAATAATACAGGATAGTCACCAAGGTCATCACTGCAAGTCTGACCAAGGAGAAGTGACTATTCCTCACCTAAAGAGCAATGGCTACTCAAACAAAGGTTTCTGATTTGTATACAGAGTACTATGGTTTTTTGCACGGTTGCAAAATGCTCTTTCAGAGCTTCATCTGCTAGAAGGACTGGGAGATTTTCCTGATGGTAAATATCTTGAAACATAAGGTTGGTAGGCTCAAAAGTAAGCTACAGGTGCAAATTTCATAGTCAAAGGAGAACAGTATTTTGAACTTGCATCAGTCTGTGGGAATAACCTGTCCCATCCATCTGAAACTCTGAGACCTACCATTATCTCAATGCTGCTCCTGGCTGCTCCCCATCTTGGTGTGAGGAAGAACCAACTTCTCTCCAATTACTCCTGGGCTTGGATCCAGGCTCTGGGTGCTGTTTGGAGGGGCAAAGGGGCTGTAAGGAATAGATCTAGATCCTGGTTCTTATCTCACTTTCACAGTGAAAACTACAAACACCTAGAGAGATATGCATACACTCCCCAAAACCCACATGGATAAACACAGTGACACAACTGTAAAAAGCATCTCCTAATTATCATCAGTCAGTATGGTAGCATGTGTTTTTGTTATCAGTATGCCCAAAGCTATGACTTAACCACTGGGAAATGTTGAGTCTCCATTCCTACAGGAGAGAACACCACTTGAGCCAAGGAGGCTTCTGTAGCTAACCTCAGGACAACATTTTAAAGCAAAACAATTCCGTTCTTCACAAGCATTAATTTTTTTCCTCTACTTCATGTAACCTCTGACCTCATGTCTGGAGGTGATGGATGAGATGAGACAGAGCCATGGGAGAAGACTTGAGGATAGTTGATGGCATGCTACAGCTAGCAGTCATTAACAGGCAAGGTTTCCTCAGAGGAAAATAAGAATTATTTCAAATAAAGAAAAATAAACACCAGAAGAATCAGTTGTGCAGAGTGGCTCACATAAAATATGAACGTGGCCAAGGTTTGCAAGTCCAAAGGGAATCCAATTTTGTGAGCTTACTGCAGAAGAATGCAGGCCCCAGCCCTAAGGTCTTATAAAAGCTCTGAAATGAAAGAGTAAAGCCTTTTCTGAACATACAGAGAGCACTGCATTAAGGACTGCAGCCCACAACCTTTCAGGCACTCCTCCAGTACTGCTATGCCCTCTTTATTTGTCCAGCACAGGCAGAAGACAGGAGGAGGAAAGTGTTCCCTGGCAAGTGCTGAAGTGAGACTTCGGTGTATGGAAAAGAAATCTCTCCTGGTGTTTGTTTTGGCAGGAACAGTTTCAGCAGATGCTATTACAGTCCCATCCACTTGCAGAGCAAGGCTGCAGTTCACATATTAATAAAACTCCAGGGCTGATCGCTTTCCACACATCAGTGTTACTGGAGCTAGCAGAATGCAAGCAAAGTTGTTTGGTCAGCAAAGACTTTTTTCCTTAAAAAATATAGTAACATTTTCTCTAAATAAAGCCAGTTGGTTGGCTTCAAGCAAAGGGGACGACAAGATCCTTCTAAATGACATTGCTGGGCATTCAAAGTTGAAACCTCCTATCTTTCCTTCTCAGGCACTCAAGCTGCCAGCAGCTGCATTGTCTCATTGCCTGACCTTGCACAAGTGAACAGGGAGCCTGGGAGAGGCAGATGACCCTGGTTTGTCAATAGAGCTGCACTTCATGGTAAGGCTGCTTGAAAATGTTGCTGACCCATAGGCAGTTAATTCTCTGCACATCAAAGGGAGCTACAGGTGTGAGAGTACTTTGTCTAGATATTCTATCTCAGTTTTGTGTCTGTTAGAGTGAAGCCATAATAGAGGCAGATATTCCTGCAGCTTCTTGGTGACTGGGATCTCTGGGTATCCATCCTACTTCCAGTCCCCAGCCATCCAATGTAAAGCATGCAGCTCACTTATAAGGTTTGGTATTTACACTGCCATGTTGCCTATCTTTCATGGCAGTTAAAATATGCCTTGTTGCCTGATTATCTTGGAGTATCATATGTGGTGTAGTGCTAGTGAAACAGTGGCACAAAAGAATAATATTCATCCTATGCAAGTGAAAAAATCATAGCTTTTCTTGGTCAAACTTACTACAAGGTTTATTTACTAATGTCAAATACTAAAGTGCTGCCTTTCTCTTGAAACATATTCTTCAATCTGTATATACAGTACTGTTTTATTTTACATGTCTTGAAATCAGAGTGTGTTGTTTCACTTTTTGATCGTCTGTAGAGCTAAAGAGAGAGCAAATAATTGGTTTTCATGTGTTAATATATTCTCAGAGAGCTCAGTCCTTCTCTTATGAATGGAAAGGTCAAAATCAGAACCAGTGACCCAGAGTTTTTTACACTTTAGGCCTGTAATTGGTAGGAACTCAAAACATCTGCCTTGCTTGAGCAAATAAAAGCCAGTTTTGGAAAATTATTTACCCATGTCTGTTTCAAACAGTGATTGGCCAATCCTCAGCCAGTTTTCAAGTTCACATCCTGAGCTGGTGAAATCTGTGATATTTCTACTGACCACATGCAGCCATTGAGACTTGGAAAGACTTGATATTTGTATATCTTGCCTTACCACTGTCCTTCTCTTAGCCACATTACAGTCAGAAAAGACTGCACTGTGCAGTGTGTTACCCTGCAGCTTGCAATGGAGGAATCAAACTCAACAGTTTTTCAGATTGCATTACTGGAGAATTAATTACTTCCAACTGAATGCTCTTTCCATTCAGTGGATGCTGATTTACTGTCACTTTCTTACCTATGAGAACTTTAAAGACAAAGGTAAAAAATACCAACTGTTTGATATTATTTGTTAAACAGAACCAAATCTTTTAAATATCATACCACTACAAAACCATGAATATTTTTGTCAAACAAATGGAAAAGTTTGAAGAGCTACTGGCATTGATGATTTACACTCAATACACCTCCCAGTCTCTCATTGCTAAAAAAACAAAAGCCCAAGAAAATCAAACAGAATGCAAGCAGCAAGTCAAGCAATCTCAAGTTCCTCCAGCTGAGGAACAGGGATGCAAAAACTTTTAGGCTTGTTATAAATAATCATACCACTGGTACTTCAGCCTATTACTTCTTTTTTTTCCAGTACAAGTACAGAATTTCCCAGTGAAATACAGCAATGAAAATATTTCAATGTATTAGGATTCATATAAGTAGTACAAATTTCCTGCTACCTACCCATAGGCATTAAAAATAAAACCAGACAATTTCTTTGCAGGTGGCAAATAGACCAGTTTACATTTGTACAGTCCTGTTGAAATTGCTATTTACATAGTGCAAATATTTATTTTAAAATATCAATAATTTGTATTTTTTCATTAGACCCTCCAGCTCCTATCAGTGTTTATGTAAAGACATTTCCTCTGAAAAAAAACCTAAGAGTTTTTCTCTCCCATCAGAGTTCTTTGTATAATATTTTATAACAAAAGACACAACAGACACAACCTCACTTCAAGCTACCTAGAAGCATTTGGAAATGTTTCTGTCTGTAACAGTACTGAGTTGCCTGGTTTGGCAGAGAGAATACCACATGAGAAAAAGAATTACTTCCAAAAATTTAAAATAAAAATGGTTTTGTACTTCAGAGAACTAAAGAAAGCAGAGTTATTCATTCCCATATTTCTTCCTTTAAAAAAAACCTTAAATGGATGGCATATTTTACAGAGAAGTTGGTCTGATCATGAAGCGCCCAAACCTGCAGGAATATTTTCATAATACAATTAAAATAGCCAGGTTGGACGAATAGAGAGCTTTCTCTGACTTAAAATTAAACTAGGCCACATCCAAGAATTTTTGTTTTTCACTTCTGCTAAGCCAAAGCAAATACTGATAGGACACTTCTAATCCTTTTCATTGAGCTGTTCCTGCCTCTTGGAAGTGCCCCTATTCCAGTCCTTCAAAACAAGATTAAACAATTAACCTGTGTTTAATAATAACCCTTCCTATGGATGGCTCCCAGGATAGCCAATGCTCCACTGTTGTTCAGTGGTATGGGGAATGAAATTACCAGAGACATTTTCTGGGTAAATCGCAGCATATCCTGACCCCAACATGGGCTCTCCTTTCATAGAAACCCTCCAAGATCACCAGAAAGATGACCTGGTGTAGGCATGTTTGCATCTCCTAGAAGGCTTCCTAGCATTTTGATATCTTCTTGATACTACTTCAGCCCTGCAAAGTACCCCTCACCCACACTGCCTAGCTGAGTGAAGACCCTCTAAATGAAATCACAGTCCACAGGAAGGGTGAGCACTGCTGTCACAGTGTGGAGGTTTTGAGCCGTGTGCCGTGATGGCATCACAGCCTGTTTTCTTCATTCTCTTCACCTTTGAAAACCAGCCAACCTAACTAAACACTGTGCTGGGGTCTTCATGTGTTGAGTACAACAGATGAGCCCCTTCTCTTGCACCCCCTGGCCATATCTCCCCATGGCCAGATTTGCCCAGCGGTTTCCTGTATACAATGAGGCTTGAGGACTGCTTTTCAGAAGCCAAGTCCTCTATTTCTAGAGCTCTGCTGGGACCTTTGCAGCCTGCATTTGCTTCTGGCTTCAAAAGCCCTGTCATGCTCCATGCACATACCTGTGGCTTACAAATCAAAGCCTGACTGCTGAGCCTGACTACCCCCCCGCTTTCATGTCTTATTGCTTACCAATATTTCCCCTTTCTCCTTGGTGAAATCTCTACCTGTGAGGGAAGGGGGAATCTTCCTCTTCCTATCTGGGTTATAACCAAACAGACTCCCTTTCAAAATGGATTTCTTCAGACTAAAAAGCTCTGTGAATTTCAGCTGATTAATCATATCAGAAAACAGTGTGCAGTGTCCCCTAGAGTATAATCCCAACAGCACAAGTCTTGCTTCCTGCTGTGTCTGTCTCCTTACCAATGCTCATGCTGGCAACAATTTAGGACAAATAATGAACTTCAAACAAGCAGAAGAAAAAAATAAGAGCACAAAGCCAGCAATGATCCCACTTAGATTCCTGTTTGTTATCTGATGCTCAAGTGTACCAGGAATAGCAGAGAACTGGAGGAAACTTCAAAACAAAACAAAACAAAAGAAACAAACAAAAAAAAGTGGTGCCAGACAAAAACCTTATTCTACCCAAATAAATGTTGCCAGAATTGTTCCTTGTGAGCAGAAGAAATTAGCAGAGAAAGGAACCTTCAGTTAGAAGATTAAGAACAACAGCACTAAAAAATTTTACATGAAAAAAAATTTCTTCCTACTTGATGTTCAAAATCAACTACACGAATTCTACCATAAATAAGAACAATGATATGTAGGAAACTAAGTTACAAGCCAGGCTTATAGAAATTTTGTAGCATGACAAAAGGACATAAATCAGTGGCATGGAGAGTTCAAGACAGTAAGAAGATTCCCAGTAACAGAGGCATTCCAGACCCAGAAAAAAATTCAATTACTGTTAGTAAAATACAAATCCCAGAACTATGCCATATAATTTCATCATGTAGCTGAGAAAAAGACAGAGACAAACTTCCCTTGTGTCACAAGGAAATTAAGGAACAAAACAACAACAAAAATAACAAAACTTCAGAAACCTACCAAAAAAACATGGTCAGGTTAAACAGCTACTGAAAGAAGCAATTTTTGAAAAATTGAACTAAAAACAGGTACAGAAAACTTGCATCCAAAAACTGTACAAGAGGTCTGGATGAAGTGTTTATGTTCACGTATTGAGATGGCTTAGAATATGATGAAAATTCTATACCAGACAACTGATTGAAAATGAAATGCTGTGAGAGAGATCTAATGAATGGGTCTCCTGGGTAGACAGAGAAATGGGTGTTGGACTGGGAAAGAAGAGTGGAGCAGTGTTGGAAGTAGCATCTGTACTGCACCTGGCTGGAGATTCAGTGTCTTGTTATGAAGAAAACAGAGGCACTGGTGCCTTCCAGTGCCCTCCAGGGGTAATCCATACTGCTGGCACCAAAGGTGATGACAGATTTATACTACATTTATAAAGGACCAGCAAAACTAAGAAGCATGTAATGAAGTGTCACCCTAATTGGAACTGTGTTTTTGCAATAGCTTTTCACACAATTAACATTGACAGGTAAAATCATAATGAAGCCTAGAAAGATGGCACTGAAATAAATTTGGACTAACACAAAATAATGACAAGATCAGGTTCCTCTGAATTTGGATCACTTGGGAAGGTACATAGAAAGAACAACATTTCATTCAAAAAAGTCAGCTCTACACTGATTCGTCTCTGGACAAAATAAGGCAGAGGTCATGGTGAGAGTTTACTCTGGAAACAGAAGCAGGAAAAGATCTGAGCTCCTGCTGTCTGTTCAAGTGAATGGCTTTCCAATTCAATACTGGTCAACAAGTGTGGATATATTGGATATATTAAATGCAGGGAGTTTGAAAAGGATCAGAAGAGTCTCCTCTGGCCATGTCCTGTGTATGTAACATCCAATACTAAAAGAAAATTGAGCCTCCTTTACAGACATAAAAATCCAAATAAACTTAGGGAATTTGACACAAAATTAATATAGGCTCAGGCCCCTAATTTTCAGACACTGAAAACATATGGTCTTATCTGCAGAGCTTCTTGACTGACACTGATCCTTCAGTATATGACAATAAAAAGTTGGTTTTGCATAATGCAAAAATGGGTAAAGACAAAGAGTGTGAAAGGAAAAGTTGAGCTTCTTATCAGGAAAAAAGAAACAAATCTTTTTCAAACAGCGAAAGTTATTAAATTTTGTTACACATTGAGCACATCAGAGATATTTAAAACCAGACAACTAGAAATACATAGCAACAAAGCCAGAAGTTATCAGAAAAAAATAAAGGGGAGTATGACACCTTCCCTCCCCACAACTTCTTTGTCACGTGACCCTACAAATCATTAGGTCAGATGTAAATGTCAGTAATATATACTATACATTAGGGATAGATATATAGGCCAAGACTCACACTTCCTACAGAGACAACTGAAATTTTAGGAAGGACTTTCCAGACAAATAGAAACCTGTACAAATTACAACAGGACTGAAAAAGAAGGAATTAAATTACAAAAGTTTATTATAGAAAGAAAATGTAAAAATTACAGCTGCCAAGAAAAGGAGGCAGGAGGAGGGAGAGGAAGAACAGAGATCAGATAACTTCATGTACCAAGCACATTCAAGATAAGAAGTGAAATAATACCTGAGGTGATAAGAAGAGTATGTAAACATCACATGAAAACCTCTAGACTTCCAGAAAGCATTGGTGTAACCTGAAAATAATGTATGAGAGAAGCAACTGTCAGGCATGATACTTCAGGGAATAGAGAGAGATAAGCAATGGAATTTTCCATCTTCTGGGGTAGAGCTTCCTGTTATTCCTGCCACCCCAGAAGCTGCCTGCATGCTCAGCAAAGTTCTCTTTTCAAGGGCTCTCTAGTGGCCTTGCTGAAAAGCTCAAGGCTGCTGAGCCTCTGCACAAATAGGGTGGTCATCGTGTCAGGAGTGGAGTCCCTTGGTGTCCAGCAATGAAGTACTGCACAGCCTGCAGCAAATTGACTGAAGGCTGATTCCTCAGTGCTAGGCGCTTTTAAGGCCTCACGCGCAGGAAGTAGAAGAATTTTTTCTCAACTGAATTCTCCTTGTTCTCCAGAAGGCAGTATTTTATTGCCATGTGGACAGTTTTTGGGGGATGAGAACAGGGACAAGCTCTAATGATGTACCACCTGTACTGGGTAAAAAGGGACAAAGCAGGAGGAAGTCTTCTCTCTGAAGCTTGAGAAGTGGCCACAAAGCAGACACTGACAGTCACAGCATAGTGACAGTCATCTGGTGTACTGTAGATACTGAGTCCACATCAAAATATGGTCTTACAGTATAGAAGTTGACATGTCTGTATGACCATGGCCTCTCTAAAATCCCTGCAAGATTTGCTGTGAGGGTTAAGAAATTACTGTGTCATTTCCAAATGCCCAGATTGACTTTTTACTCTCAGGGAATGATAATTGTAGAACAACCATTCCCCTTACATATGTTGCCTACAGGCTAAAAATGAAATTAAATACAAGCCAAGTGAAGTCATCTAAACAGTACAAAAGTTTGCATAAAACCTACTCACTGGGGCTGTGGCGCATCAAATAGTTCAGGGTTAGGCCACAACAGACATCTCTGAATCATCCTTTTTCTTAATGGTTTCTGATGTAGCTTTTCTACATCTTCTGCAAAATTACATATATTTTACAAGTTTTTCCAAATCTTAATACCCTCAGTTCAGAGAACAGAACCCAGCTGCTCTGCTGATAAAGCAAATTGAAAGCTGCAAGCCTCCCTAAAAAAAAGGCAGAGAACTTGGGACAATTTCTGCTGTCCAAGATTTGTATTGATCATTGTCCAGCTATGCAAGCATTCCTAAAAATAATGTCAAAGGCAAGCTGTTTAAAAGCATTTAGTTGTCTTTGAAGTCAATAGTCAATCTTCTAATCCCACAGATCTCAAAGATTCACTTCTCTGTAATATCTAGTCTTCTTATTTACAGATTATGCGGAAAGAAAAGACTCATAGAACATACTGTATGTATTTTTGCAATTAACATCTACCCATCAGCATTAAATGGTCCAAATGGGTCAAATTTGGTCCAAAATCTCTTTCATTAGAAACCCAGTACTCCCAAGCCTGCATTTCAAACAGTGGAGCTACTTATATCTTTGCAGAGAAATTACTGAATATTATCCATGATGGATGATCAGTCCAGAAGGAATACAAAAGCAGACTTTGTCCCATAAACCATGTGTCATTTATGTTATTTAGTTTACTCCCTGTGCAACACACAAAAAAGTAAGAACTTAAATTTTTAGTTAAAAATATGAAGTAATTACACATAACTTCTGTGATACTAAATAATTCTAGCACATCTTGCAGGATGAACTACTGAACTTCAAACAAAAAATATGAGTTTGATAATGGAATTATAAGATAAACTGAAGAATATAAATAACCAGTGAAAGAGAAAATGAGCATGCTTGAAATGGCTGGTTTTGCAAGGCATCTATTAACACCACAAGAACTTTGAGACCCACTACTGACAAACCTTGAAATGAACAAAAGATGGCTGACAGCTCTAATATTTCTAGTTTTCACAACTAAATCAAATCAATAAAAATCTAAAGCAGCATAAACAGAGAATGAAGCAGAGAATACTGAAGTGTACCAATTGAGATGCTGGAACTTTGAAGAAAGACAGAGAAGCCCAATAAGAGAGAGGAAAACCAGTTGTCCCAATGCTATCTGAGCCTGCTAGTCAGTGAGAAGGAAATAAGAACACTGGTCTAGAATAAGAAATTTCAGAAGAGACAAAATATCCATAGCCCTACATGAAGAAGTGCCTCAAAAATGTATCAGCCCTAACATAAAAAAAAAAAATGGTAATGAGCTCAGAATGCTTAACAAGCCCGAAACAAGTCATGGAACCAAACATAATAACAAAATCCTCCCCACTATAGCAAATCTACAATTTGTATCAGGAGTCTTAGATCAAAAAACGTTATAGGTCTTTTCTTACAGACTTCATGAAAAAATGCCTTCCTTCCCTAGGGATAACTAAACACAGCTTCAGTGTTTTGAACTAAAGTAGAAGCACCACTCATGCAAATCAAACAGCTGTTTAACATTGAGTTTTAATAGAAAAGAAGGCAGAACAAAGACCAAAGCTGGTAAAACTGAAGAATAATTCATACCACAGTTTCCGTATCTCTTAGATTATTTTCAAGGCATAAGGAGAAAAACAGAATTCCAGCTAGAAAGTTTTATTCACCAAATAACACAAAAAGCCCCACAGAGTATAAGGACACATCATAGTTATATGACACTAACAACCCTGCAAATTAGACTGTATTACTTTGATTTCTACACACAGAAAAAAAAAATTCATTTAGCTGATTGGTCTTTTCCACTGGGCAAGCAATTAATTTCAATGACTACTGATTAATTTTAAAGAGTCTCATTGTTTAAGTTGGGGTTTTTTGGAACACAGGAAAAACTTCTGTGAGAAAAAAAATCTGCTGCTCTTTTACTTGAAATCCTCATGGATGAGAAGGAGATGTAGGCGATATATCGTGCCTATAAAGATGCCAGCAAGAAGGATGCGGTAGTGTGTTTTTTAGTTACATTTGTTTAAGCCTTGTTCAAATTGTTTGTAATTGTTCGTTCTCATACACCCCTTGTTCTTTCCAAAGTGGTTCGCTCCTGTGTTAAGCCCTTCCCTAATACCTGTCCATCAATCCTTGGATCTACCCCTATTTCCAGTCTCTTCTGTGTCAATCCATGTAATCCCGCCCCTACTCCCTGTCACTTAATGTAAATCCTGCCCTTCCATCCAGAACCTTCCCTGTCATTTATGTAATCCCAATCCTCCCATTGGTATTTTATGTCTACTCTCCTCCCCTCACATCCCTTATTGGTTAGATGATAATGTTTGTCCCTCCTCATGCTCCTCCCTTGAGTTAGCCCATTGGTTGTCAGGTTGTCTCCTCCCTTGAGACAGCGCCCCCTTTACAAACTGTTCCACACCAGGACTCTGGGCTCTTTTGCTTCTGTTTTTTCCAGGCTTGTTAGTTTGTACCATCCTGCTGTCTCCTTTCGGAGAAGGAATAAACTGCTTGTAATATACAGCCAGAGAGCCCCTCTCTTTCCCATTCATTGCTCCACCTTGACAAGAAATGTCTCTGGGTGCCTACTCGGCCCAGGACAGACAAAGGAGAGGTTTCCTGCCAGTGGCCGAACCACTACCTGTGGCATCGTATTTTTAAGTGTCTGCTGTTGTTTCATGTAGAAGTTAAGTGTTTAATGTTAGTTAGTTTGGAAATGGTTTGTTCCTCTGTACCCCCCGTTTGTTTCCCTCACAATGGTTTGCCCCAAGTTGTTTTTCAGCAAGTTTTCCTGCCACCTACCTGTCAATCTGCCCTCTCCTCCCCAAGTTTCCTAAAATAGCCCTGTCAATCCCAGTTGGTGCTACCCCTATCCTTGTCAATCACCCTTGCCCTGCCCAAGTCCTTCTCAAACCTTCCCTGTCATTCACCTTGGTCCCTGCAATTGATTTGTCCCCTAAGCCTCATCCCTCCTCTAAGTGTCTCCCATTTGCTCCCTGTCGTCCCTCATCCCTCCCCTAAAAGAGCCTAATTGGTTAAGTTGTGTTCCAGCCCCTAAATGTTGTATCCCTTAAAACCCCTTTCCGAGCCAGGCTCGGGGCCATTTGCCTCTGCTCCAGTTTAGAGGGAATAAAGCTCCTCTGAACTGCAAGCACTTGGCTCCTCTCTTGCATTTCGTCCTGGATCCTCGCATCAGTCACCTCCTGCCAGCCCATAGAACACACGTTGTAGTAGCTCGCAGGCTGGTAGCTCCAGGGTGCCTTCTTCAGCCAGGCTCTCCATTCCCTTCTGCTGGCCAGGAGGAAAGCGAGCTACAAGTGGCGCCCAACCAATGTGGGGCTGGACAAAGGAGCGACCAGCAGGCAGTGCACCAGCGAGACGCTTTTCCAGTGACTCAGCATCTTTTGCCGCCGGGAAGGATGTGCTTCATCGCTTCTATGGGGAAAAGCCTCCCGGATTTCGGCTGAGTGAAGTCTTCCCCCGGCTCAGACTGTGTGGCCACCCAGGGAATCCAAAGCTTCAAGCCTTGGTCATGCTGTCACCTCCAAGTGAGCACGCCAACTTTTGTCCAGTGGTGCTCCTGGAGGAGGAGGAAATAATCTCTACAGAGTGGACTTTGTGGCCGCCTGGAGAGACATCTTTGGATCCAGGGACTCCCCCACTGCAGCCTTTGTTCTCCGTGTCAGTGGTTCAGGTGAGTGACCCTGCGTGAGGGGATCAGTAGGTGGGTGGCCACAATCCCAGGGGAGGGGATACACGGTGCACCGTGTGAGGTGGACCACTGCCATCGGCACAGAGACCCTTTTGTTTTATTTCCCAATTCCTTTCCTATAACGGGTGGGTAAGTTGAAGTGGACCGGGCAGAATGGGAAGCAAGCTGTCTGTCCCACGAAGAGAGGTTTATATCCAAGTTGGGGATTCCCTGAGGGAGGGGGGAGAGAAGTTCTCAAAGGGAAAGTTGAAAAGGTTTATCAAGTGGTTGTTCTTTGTGTTTCCACATGTTTCAGTTGAAGATGTCAAAAAGACTGATTTCTGGAAAAGTGTTGGTGATCGGTTGTCTGAAAGTATCCGGAGGGGTGATCCAAACGTGAAAGAGGGATTCATGCAGTTGTTTTTGTTAGTCTGGGAAGTAGTTAAGAATAGATAGGCGCGGGAACCAAAGCAAAAGGTTTCAGTTGCGTTGTCCCCAGTTTCTCCCAGGTCCCCTCTTCCCTCAGCCCCTTTGCCCACTCCTGTTTCCCCTACACCAGGCGGTCAGGGGAGAGCAGCCTGCTGTTTGTCAGCACAGGGTTGTACCCCCAGTGGGGATTGTCTCCCTGGCTCCCCCTGGCCCCCTTGGTACCCTTACCGTGACAGTGCTGGCCACACTGTCAGGGATTCTACCCTTAATCCTTTTTCCAACCCCTTTTCCTCAGCTACTGGTCCTGCTCAGAGAAGTTTTATTCCCTTGAACCCCTTTCTAAGCTCCCAGAAAGAGGTGCCGCAAAATGGCCTCCACCAGGCTGCTTTAACATCTGCGCCACAAGATGGCAGGCACCTTGTGGCACCTTCTTCTTCCCAGAACCCCATTTTTCCCGCTCCTTTCCCTGATCCTACCCTTCCTTCCCTTAGTACCTCCTCTTCCTCTGCAGCAGCTGGTCTGCCTGTTGTACCACCCCCTGATGATGTCACATTTGCTTCACTCAATGCTCTCGCACTGTCCTGCCTCCTGCTTCAGTGTCATCTGCCCCTGCCCCTTTTCCCATGATGTCACTGTCTCCGCCCATTCCGCAAATTGGCTCCACACTTCCCTCCACCTCTCATCCTTTAAGCTAAACCCCAGAGCTTTCTGTTTCCCACGCCCTGTCTTCTGGTTCCCACGGTCAGCAGGGGACGGGAACAGAGGGCCTGAGGAGCCGGAACCTGGTAGCGGTGCCGAGCCTGCTTTCCTAGCCCCAGTCACCTATAATGCGAGGGGGAACAGCCTGTGCTGGGTCCCCCTCCTCTTTCAAAGCATCCGAGACCTCTGCAAAGCAAAAATCAAATTTGGCCAGAAAAGCAAATTTTTTAGGGGGCTTTTGAAGGCAACACTTGCTGACACGCTGGTTCCCGCCGATTTGAAACAGCTATTTAGTTGCCTGCTCTCTCATTCGGAGTACAAATTGTGGGAAAGAACATGGAGAAGGTTAGGGGGAGATCTTCTCCAAGAGCTTTTGCAGAGTCCTGATGATGCCACTGACGAGGATGGGAATTCCCTCACCCTCCAGCACCTTGTCGGTGAAGGAGACTGGGAATCAGCTAAGAAACAGGCTGAGGGGATCCCTAGCGAAATTTTAATACAGGTCAGACAAATAGCTGAGAGGGCATTCTTTGGAATGCCCTCCAAGGAGCCTTTAATGTCTTGTATAGCAATAAAACAATCTTGTGTAGAACCGTTTGCAGATTTTGTTGACAGAGTATGAGCAGCAGTTGAAAAGAGGGTGGAAGGAGCTGACCTTCAGGAACAACTACTGTTAGAAATTGTCTCCATGAACGCGAATGAAGCGTGTCGTTGAGTCATTTTAGCACTTCCCTCATCACCGCCACCAACATTAGAGCAGCTTATTGAAGAATACACAAGAAAAGCCACATTCATGGGAGACAACATGAGAAAAAGGAATCTACATCATGACATGATCATGGCTGTAGCATCTGCGTCAAGAGAGATATTTCCACCTGGTATCCCTCGGCCGAAAAAGAGATGCTATCATTGCGGACAAGAGGGACATTTTATTCAGTCCTGCCCGTTTGCCAGGACAGCACCACCTGGAACGAGAGGAGCGGGAGCAGAAGGAGCAGGAGAGGGAAAAGTCCCTCAGCAAAATAACTAAAAGATGAGCGTGGCACCATCCCATGCCATGATACAAGTGGGGTGGTCCGTGGAGAAGCCGCACGAGAGGACTTAAACGGCACTTTATATACTACAGACAAGAGAGAACCGTACAGACTAAGACTTTCTAATCCCATTTTCTTTTCTAACCAGAACTGGAAGATTGTTGGTGCGGAGCCTGGACTTCTTCCTGCAATTCAAGAGGCAGAAACTTATGGACGTATGCAACAACTTGACTGCAAGTACCTTGTTGTCGGGGACATGAAACACACTGCCATGAATATCGAAGTGTCTCCTGGAGTTCTATCACCTAACCCAGAGTACTTCGATATCTGGGTGCGCTGCATCTACCCCCCCTCTTCCTGCCAGAGGGCCAGATCATTGCACAGGCCATTCCAGTGCCATGACTTACTTGCAATTATCTGGAGCTCTGTGCCTCTTACACAGAAGTGTTGGGAGAGAAGAACCCCTTCGTATGGTGTGGCATTAAGTACGGGGGGCAGACAACACAAGTGCAGGGGATGATGGATACGAGGGCGGACGTGATGGTCATTCCCCCACACAAATGGTCATCACATTGGGAGCTGCAAAACCTGGGTCACTCAGTTGCGGGTATAGGTGGGTCCCAATTGGCAATGCAATCTAAGAGCATAGTACAAATTACGGGGCCAAATGGGCAATTGGCTTCCATCCGCCCATTCGTTCTAAATTCCCAATTTACTCTCTGGGGGAGAGATGCCATGTCTCAGTGGGGGGCCAAATTGGAACTTCCGGCCTCCCAGGATTTTTAGGCATGGCCACTGAAGAGCGCCCTACCCAAAAACTGAATTGGCTGACTAATACTCCAGTATGGGTAGAGCGATGGCCGCTGAGCAGACAAAAATTAAGTGCACTCACTCAACTCATGGAGAAGGAATTAGCAAAAGGGTGCATCATGGAGACCAATAGCCCCTGGAATTCCCCGGTCTTCATCATTAAGAAGTCGGGGAATGACAGATGGTGCCTCCTTCATGACCTGAGAAAGATAAACAACGTGACTGAAGACATGGGATCTCTCCAGCTGGGGATAGTCACACCGCGGAGGCAGTCCCAGAGAAGGGTGAGACTGGGAAGGCGGGTCCAGACAATTTTTTTCTGGCTGCCCGGAATCAGGATTTCTCCGAGACTGAGGAAGGGATCACTGTCTACTCCCGAGAAGCTGCTGAGGGTATAGCAACCCAGACCTGCAGGACCCTCCAAGAGGGAGCAGGGCTCGTGGCGCTGGCTGGTGTCAGGAGTGGGACGAGGCATAAGGGGGTGCATTCATGTATGTGGAGTGAGTGTGTGGAGTGAGGGAGACGGGGGCTGGCAGCTCAGACTCCCGAAGCATGAGCGGACCTATGAGTACTGCGGTTCTGGACTCCCGCAAGGGGGCTGGGTGGAAAAGGAGGGAAATAAGTGCACGTGAGTGAGTGTGGAACTCTGAGGGAGGACCCAAGAGGGTGAAGGGGGAGTACCCTTCTTTTCGCCCATCCTTACCCATGTAGGCTCCCGTTCCCCCAGGCAGGGGGCTCCTAGGGGTAACCTTAGTCAAAAGGAAAAGGAACCAGGGGGAGTTCTATTGGCTGAGGGTTATCTGGAGGGTGGTTCCCCAGGCGAGTGGGGGGCATCCCGGGCATTGGGGAAGTAGGACCTTCAGGGTAGGCTGAAGACTCCTGACCAGAGACTCATAAAAGATGCAGTCACCAGTGGGGGGATTGTTCCTCTTTTGAGAGGGAGAGGAAGTAGGAGCCCAACCGAAGGGGACTAGGACCTGACAAGACCAAGGCGAGTGTGGGAGAGTCCCCAAGGTGCGAGGTGGTTGCCGGGCATCCTGTCTCCTGGGCAAGCATGGGAGAGTCCCCGGGGCGTGGGGCGGTTGGTGGGCATCCAGGGGAGGTCAAGTCAGGGGAAGGTACCTCGCAGCATGGTGACGGGCTGGAGAGGGTGAAGGCCGCCAGCTGGGAGAAGTCCCCTTGCCCACTAGGGGTAAGAAAGAGGTGTTAGAACCTGTCTGTTAGGGCTACAGTTAAGTTGTTTATCTTTTGTCTTCAGGTTTAACGGTTACACTTTTTGCTTTGTTTATTATTAGCTGTTGTTAGTATATGAATGTAGAATTTCTGGTTTGTGTCAGAGACTTTGTTTGTTTTGGATTATATTGTGATTTTGTGGGATTGGAAATTAGTGTGAGCATTTTGTTGCTTGTTTGGTACCAGGATTTTATTTATTGTTTTAAATATAAGGAATCGGTCTGTCAGCCCATAAAAAGAGAAGATTCTCCTCAGATGGAGTTGTGGAGAGTTATTCTCTCTGGACCAGGAAGATCTGGGATAATATCCAGCGAAGTGGCCATTTTGTCTGTTTCTGTTGTAGTTCCTAAGCAGCCATTTTGATTGTCTTTGTTTTGGTTCCCAGACTGCCATTTTGATTGTCTCTGTTTTAATTTCCCAAGTGGCCATTTTGTTTATTTCAGTTGTGATTCCCAAGCGTCCATTTTGCTTATTTGAGTTGTGACTCCCAAGTGGCCATTTTGTTGTGGTTCCCACGCAGCCATTTTGTTTGTTCCTACTGTGAATTAAATTGAGGTTCCTTTAAATATTTCCTTTTAGTAAAATCAAATCTAAGTCTTAATAAAAATGTTAATAAATTACGGGTCAGTGTGCGGGTAAGAGTTCCTGCAAGGTGGGGTGTAAAGAACATGAAACCAAAAGACATACCACTGGACAGTCCATTGGGGGAAATGTTAGAAAATTGAGACAATGATAAAAATTTAAGGAAAGTAGATAAAATAAAAATACACAATATGGTATTGAAATTTGGCCCCAAAAGAGTATCCAGGAAGGGCCTGTCAATTTGCCGTGGTATGCGTCAAAAGAAAAATGGTTATGTCTGGCCCTAAGTAAGTGTGTAAATTCAAGAGATATTCAGAATGAAGAAGAAATACAATATGCAGCTTGTTGGCTAGAAAATGAAATATGGGATAAAAACTTTCAAAGGAAACAAAGGAGGGAAAAGAAGAAGATAACAAAACAATGGGACCCATTGGACTGTCTTTCACCCCCTCCTCCTCCTGTTCAACCCATACCCCTTCCAGCCCCTCCCCCTCTTATTCCTCTGATACCCCTTCCTGCTCCTCCACTCCCCCTTCCTGTTCAATCTATGCCTCTTCCTCCCCCTCCAGTACCCCTTCCATCCAACCGGTATCCCCTCCTGCCCCTCCAGTATCTCCAACAGTTCTCACTCCGGTCACTTCCCCCACATCCATCTCTACTCCTACTACTCCAGCCCAACCTCTCCCCCTTGATCCTCTTCTTACATCTTCAAACCAGCCCCTCTGTCAAGATGTCGTTCCAACATCTCAAGTTTTGTCAGAAGGGTTGTCAGCTGATAAAGAGTGCAGACAAGGTTGTTCAAATCAGGAGGTGATTCACTCCTCTGCGTGTGCCACCGTGGTAAGACCTAAGGAAGGTGTGATGAATTCAGGGAATCATAACACCCGGTTCCAGGCAGGAAAGTGCTTCCCAAAGAGAGGACAGGGTAGACAGGTTATTACCTTTGAGGGAAGTATCTATGGGAGGTGCCCAAGGAGGGATTGGGTTTGTAAATGCACACTTAACAGCCTCGGAAGTTAGGAACTTTAAGAAAGAGATAAAACCTTGTTAGAAGATCCAATTGGAATAGCCAACCAACTGGACCAGTTTTTAGGCCCAAGTATATATACTTGGGAAGAAATTAATTCGATCTTAGGTATCCTTTTCTTCCCTGAGGAAATACAACTCATAAGAACAGCAGGTATAAAAATATGGGAGAGGGAGAACAGGCTGGGGCCTCAAAATAATGAGACTGGCGAAGATAAGATGCTCCTTAGACAACCAAGTTGAAACCCGAATGAGGAGTGGGGGAGAAGGAAAATGAAGGATTATAGGTCCTTGATTATAAAAGATATTCAAGAAACAGTTCCTAGAAGTAGCAATGCAAGGTTGGCTTTTGACAGCCAACAAGAGAAGGATGAAACCCCCAGTGCTTGGTTGGCCAGGTTAAAACGAAACTTTCAATTATACTCAAGTGTAGACCCTGAGAGCCCAGAGGGGCTAGTGCTAGTGAGGGTGCAGTTTGTAACAAGAGCATGGAATGATATCAGGAGGAAGTTAGAAAAGATGGAATATTGGCAAGAGAGGAGTCTGAATGAATTATTGCAGTAGGCACAGAGAGTGTATTTGAGGAGGGAGGAGGAAAAGATGAAAACAAAAGCAAGAATCATGGTAGCAGTGGCGAGAGAGAGCCAAGATAAAGAAAGGGAAGAGAAAAAGGAAGCAGATAGAAAGTGGGGGGAACTTGGGACCAGCCTAAGGGACCTTGGAGAGGGGAAAAAACTCAAAGATTGTATAAGGATCCCTGGGCAGGGAAGTGCTATTATTGTGGTGAAGAAGGTCATTTTAAGAAGGATTGTAAGGAATGGAGAGAAGATAACAAGTTATATAAAGACGCAGATATAGGACCGAAGGATGATTAGGGGTGTCAGGAGCTCTATCCCCTGGTGAAAATAGGTGATCATAAGAGAGAACCCTTGATAAATTTGGAAGTAGGTCCCCAGAAGCAAGAATTTGAGTTCTTAGTTGGTACTGGGACTGTGAGATCCTGTGTTTCAAAGTTCCCAAAAGGATGTCAATTAAGTAAAAAGGTATGCAAAGAGAGCTAGCCAATGGATTACAGATAGCAGATTGGTTAAATATGAATTGATATTGACCAACATCAAAAATTTGGAATTAGCCACTACAAGGATCCAGAATCCAGCATAATTTTTATATGGGGAACCAGAAGAAGATTAGAAACATTGTGTAGAGATCACTGATTTGCAGACCAAAGTAAGAGAGGATTTACACGAACAGCAGTTGCCAGAGGGAGAAGTGTTATTTGTTGATGGTTCTTCGAGGGTGGTTGAAGGAGAGAGAATGTCCAGGTATGCAGTGATACATGGTAAGAACATGGAAGTTATAGAAAAAGGGAGTCTTCCAATGAGATGGTCTTCACAGTGTTGTGAGATCTATGCTTTATTAAAAGGACTACAGTGGCTAAAGTATAAAAAAGGAACTATTTACACTGACTCAAAGTATGCTTATGGGGTGGTACACACATTTGGTAAGATCTGGGAAGAGAAGGGGTTCATAAATTTGAAAGGTAAAACACTGATACATGAAAAATTAATTTAAAAAACCACTAGAGGTCTTAAAGGACCCCTTGGAAATTGTGGTGGTACACATAAAGGGGCATCAAAGAGAGACCTCTAGAGAGATACAAGGAAACAACCTAGCAGATCAGATAGCAAAAGAAGTTGCCCTTGAAAAAGATGACCGGATTCTGCAGCTGGTGGACTTGGGGAATAAAGAGAATGAAGAGATCCTGATCTTTAGCAAACATAAACAAAACAAGTTACAGAAGCAAGGGGAACAAAGGATGAAAGGGGAAGACGGGTAATGCCAGATGGGAGGCATAAATAAAGTGTTAAATAAAGCCTTAACTAGAAAAATTTTGGGAGACCTGGCCCTGTGTGACCGTTTTACTTGGAATTATGTATGTATTGGAATATATGAAATTGCTACAATAATAACAAGAAACTGTATGATTTGTCAGAAAATAAATAGAAAAGTGATGAGAAAAGCACCACTGGGTGGAAAGGAATTGGCTCAGAGACCTTTCCAGTTCGTCCAGGTGGATTTTATGGAGCTTACACCAGTTCAGAGGTTCAAATACCTGTTGGTAATAATAGATCATTTGACCCATTGGATTGAGGCATTTCCAACAGTAAGAGCTACAGCGGGGGTAGTATGTATAATCTTACTAGAACAAATCATACTACGATATGGGACTGTAAATAATATTTATTCGGACAGAGGGCCACACTTCACGGCAAAAGTTTTACATCAAATTGCTGAAGTGTTGGGAATTACATGGAAACTTCATACTCCATGGAGACCTCTGTTGTGGTGTTTTGCTTTTAAGTTAGTTTGGTTGTAGTTAGATAATTTATGTTAGTTAGATTTATAATAGTTTGTTCCTATGAAGCCCTATCCTTTTCCCTCACATTGGTTTCTCCCGAGTTATTTTTAACCAATTTTTCCCGCCACACTCCCTGCCAATCTTCCCTCTCCTTCACCAAGTTACCAGAAATATCCCTGCCAATCCTTGGTAACCCTGCCCAAACTCCTGTCCATCTCCTTTGTCCAGCCCAATTCCTTCCAGAACCTTCCTTGTCATTCATCGCTATCCCTGCCATGGGTTGGCTCCCTGGGACTTTCCCCTCCTTTATGTTACCCTCATTCGTCCCCTGTAGTCCCTCATCCCTCCCCTAAAGGACCCCTATTGGCTGGCCTGTGTGCCAGCCCCCCTGGTGCTGTATGTTTATATTGCTCGGGGCCATTTCCCTTGCCTTCATCCCAGAGGAGTAAAAACCTTCTGGACACGCAAGAGAGTTGTCTCTCCTTCACCTTTCGCCTTGGGTCCCTCATGGGGAGACACCTCCTACTACAAGCTGATCCACTCATTGTTGATGTCTGCCTGTGGCATGCTGGGTCTTTCAGCCGGGCTTTCCACCTGCCCAGCCGCTGACCAGTAAGCCAGACAGTGACACCCTGTAGCGCTGTGGTTTTAAGTTTCTTCAACTGTTCGTTGTGAAAGTTAATTGTTTAATGTTGATTAGCTTAAAATGGTTCATTCCTTTGTACCCCCATTTGTTCCCTCATGATCGTTTGCCCCAAGTTGTTTTTTAAGTTTTCCCGCCACCGACCTCTTCATCAGTGGTGTCAATCCTCCCTCTCCTCCCATTTTCCTAAGTTTCCTAAAAATAGCCATGTCAGTTTTAGTTAGTGCTGCCTTTACCCCATCAGTCACCCTCGCCCTGCCCCAGTTCTTCTAGAACCTTCCCTATCAATCACCCTGATCCTAGCACCTGATATGTTCCCTAAATTTCTCCCCTCCTCTGTGTATCTCCCATTCGTTCCTTGTTGTCCCTCATTTGTCCCCTAAAGGAACCCTATTGGTTATGTTGTGTTCCAGCCCCCCGATATTGTATCCCTTAAAACCCTTTCCCGAGACTGGCCTGGGGCCATTTGCCGCTGCTCCCATTTGGGGGGAATAAAAGTCCTCTAGCCAGCAAGCACTTAGGCTTCTTGCCTCGGATCCTCATGTCGGTCATCTCCCCCCAGCCCTAACCCACGCTCATTGCCGCTGGCCAGTAGCTCACGGGGCTTCGTTACCAGGCTCTACATCGCCCTTTCACTGGCCAAAGAAAGAGTGAGCGCCAACCCGAAAATTCTGGATGACTAGAAAGAATGAATCAAACCCTGAAAATTACACTCATTAAATTAGTAGAAGAAACCAAAATGAACTGGTTGAAGTGTGTCCCACTAGCTTTAATGAGGATAAGGATGAAACCAAGAGCAGATATAGGTGTTTCCCCTTACGAGACGACGTTCGGTTTACCATTCTTAACTACCTTAGATCATATAGGAACTTCTGAAGAAGTCTTGAGAACAGGGTGCAAATAAGTATGTAAAAGATATCACAAACACTTTAGAGGAGTTAAGGAGAAACGGATGCCTTCCTCAAAGCACCCCAATTGATTTTAAAATTCACTCATTCCAACTGGGAGATTGGGTTCTGATAAGAGTATGGAAAGAGCAACCGTTGTACCCCAAGTGGGAGGGTCCCTTTCAGGGACCTCTTTCAGGTCCTTCTAACCACCAAGATGGCAGTAAGGACACAGGAAAGAGGATGGACACACGCCACTAGAGTAAAAGGTCCTGTACCACCCCCAACTGAATGGACAGTAGTCAAGACTTCAGACACAAAACTGACCTTAAAAAAGAAGACTCCAGAGAAGTAGAAGAGACAGCATTTTTAACTTATACAAAGTTTTAAAGTTAGAAAGTTGTTTCTAAATTAAGACGGTATTTATATAACTTACTGTTAAAAGCTAAAAATAGTATTTAAGATTGTTATTTAATATTTATTATAAAGTCAAAAAGTTAATGTTATTTATAAGATAAAATACCTATTTATAAATTGTTATTTAAGTATTTATCATAACTTATTCTGAATTTATGGTATTTCTCCTTGCAGAGTGATAGACCCAGGATCCCAGAAAATAGAGCATCCTCCCACCTATTTAGTAATCTGACCCCAAAATCGGAAAGAGTAACAAGTTAACACAGGGAAGGAAGTGGAGTGACACGAAGACACTGATAGGGATACAAGTGTAGGGGGCAAGCCCAGATCAGGTAACACTACTCTTACCATGACTGTCAAAAGAGTAGCCTGTACTGGACCCCTATTGGTGCTGATAGTGATGATGGCTGTGAGCCTTCAGGGGAGCCCACCAAATCCCTGTGATAAGGTTATCATACCATCTATACCGGAGAGGTGCAAAGCGCAGTGTTTAGACTCCACACTAATCCCAACCCCGAGTGTGTTGACTTGTTGCAGTTAAAGACTTGTGTAGAAGATGGCAAAACCGATTGGCTACTTGTAAATACAGGGACCCATAAACAGAAACTGGTGGGGGCATGTCCTATAAGGGAAAGATGGTTGTGTACCAATAAAAAACCGGGAAAAAGGATTTTTAAAGGAGGGATCTAATAAAAGAAAAAGAGACAAAACGAGTGATTAAACCAGGTGTAGAAATGAAATTAACAAATTGAAAGAATTTGTTTTTAGACCTAGTGGAAAAGATAAGCCATGAATTCAACGTGATCAACTGCTGGATATGCGGAGACACCAGGACGGCAGAAATACGGCCCTGGGAGGAGATCGCGCTCAGCCCTCAAGAGACTCTGAAATTAATAAACACTCTAGATGGGGACCGAGGACCAGATGTGCGAAGTGAAGAAGAGATTTGGAATCTAAGATCTGAGGTAATCGGGCAAGAGTGCATATGGAGGAAAGGACTGAAGTTTCTCTTATATGTAGGTGAACTATCCTGTAAAAGGTATTTGACCACAAATGACAGTCATGACTGGTGGATCCCCCAGAGCAAACATTTGTATTGGGCCCAAAAACAAAAACCAGGCTGTTCATATATATAAAAAGAACAATTATATGAATGTATAACCAGAGAACCGAATCCATACCACAATGAGCCCTGCTTGTCTAAATTTTGGAACAAAAATGAGATTAGAAATATAAAATCACCAAAATTCTGGAAAGCCCCAAAAGGATTATTTTGGATTTGCGGAAAGATGGCTTATGTTATGTTACCAAAGGATTGAGAAGGAAGTTGTACACTGGGAGTGATAAAACCATCATTCTTTTACTTTCAAGGGATGACAGCCAACATTTAGGGATACCTCTCTATGATGAATTGAAGCATAAGAAAAGGGATTTATGTGGTGTTCTGTTTTTAAGTTTGTTTGATGTTAGTTAGTTAATTCATGTTAGTTAGGTTCACAATGGTTTTTCCCAGTGTACCCCCACCCTTTCCCCTCACAATGGTTTTGCCCAAGTTGTTTTTCTCCTGGTTTTCCCACCACCTACCTGCCAATCTTCCTTCTCCTCCCCCAAGTTGCTAAAAATACCCATGTCAATCCTTCCCAGTACTGCCCAGAACCCATGTCAATTACCCTTGCCCAACCCAGTTCCTTCTAGAAGTTTCCCTGTCAGTTACTCTCTTCCCTGATGTGGATTTGTTCCCTAAGGTTTTCCCCTCCTCTGTGTTATCCCCATTTGCTCCCTGTTGTCCCTGATCCCTCCCCTAATGGACCCCCATTGGCTGACCTGCGTGCCAGCCCCCTGACACAGTGTACCTTAAATTGCTTTCCTGGGCATTGCTCGGAGCCATTTTCTTTGCTGCCCTCCTGGAGGAATAAAACCCTCTCTGGAATAAGCGAATGAGTGGCCTCTCCTTCATCCCTTTACCTTGGCTCCCTTGTGGGGACAAACCTGCACTGCGAGTGAACCCACGCACCGTCGCTGGGGACCAGTGGCTTGTCGGGCTCCTCAGCCAGGCTTTCCATCTGCCCGACTGCTGGTCAGTTGAACCTGAAGGCAACAATTTATTTGGGGGAACACAGATGTGGGGGGATGAAGAATAGCCCCCAGAGAGGATTATTGACATTTATGGCCCTGCTGCCTGGGCACAAGATGGCTTGTGGGGGTACAGAACCCCCATTTACATGTTAAATAGAATTATAAGGTTACAAGCACTTTTAGAAATAATTACCAATGAAAAGGCCTTAGTTCTAGACTTGTTCTCAGCACAAAATCATCGGATGAGGACTGCAATATATCAGAACAGACTAGCCTTAGACTACCTGCTGGCCGAAGAAGGAGGGGTATGCGTAAAGTTTAATTCATCTTGAAGTAAATAAAAATTCAGA
>VWZV01017425.1:269-146614 GCA_013397155.1 Irena cyanogastra | reverse complement strand
CTTGTAGAGAAGTCTCCAGAACCTTAACAAGAAAGACTTCTCTCCCTGTGTGAACTGTAGAAAAACTATGTCAGAAGTAATAAACTGACCAGAATTTTGAGTTTAGTTCTTTACATTGTCAGTGTTCAAGAGAAGAGTAGTAGAGAGAAGACAAGTAGTCTGAAAAGTTTGTTTTGATTCTTATTACTTTTTCTATTCCTATTTAGTTACTGTTAATAAATTTTTCTTTATACTCTTTCGAAGTTTTGAGCCTGCTTTGCCTTTCTCCTAATCCTATCCCACAGCAAGAAATAAGTCTATTAGCTAAGAAATCTCAAGATTAATAAAAATTTTGAATTAGTGAACCAAAACCACTACACCATCTTTTCCATCCATCCATGGATGATGGACCAAGAGAGTCTCAGTGCCCTGAGCTGCAGAACCATGACTGCGAGAATGAGCAATTCTCTGCTGACTCAGAACAAGTGTGCTCCTCCATCTGGATCCTTACAAACCTGTTGAGGGATTAACCCGAGAATGCCCAGAGAGCTTGCTGGTGTCATTGCAAAGCCTCTCTGGATGGTTTTTGAGCCATCTTGGGAATTTGGAGAGGTCCTGATTTTCAAGAAGGGTGAGAAGGAGGAACCTGGAAATTAAAGGCCTGACAAGCTCACTTCCAGTGCTTGGCAAAATCACAGAAAATATTCTTCTGAGAGGTACTGAAATGCACCTGGAGGACAATGCAGTCATTGATCATAGCCAGCACAGCTTCATGTAGAGAAAGTCCTGCTTGTCAAACCCAAATTCCTTTCATGACAAGGTAGCCCACACAGTTGATCAAGAGAACCCAGTGCATATTATTTTTATCTTTTTGCACTCCAGCAAAGCTTTCGATACTATCTCTCACAGGCTCCTTCTGGACAAAACACCCAGTTCACAGCTGGATAAACACATCCTGTGATGGCTGAGCACCTGGCTCATAGGTGGGGCACGAAGGGTAATAGTGAATGGTGACTTGACACCAGGGGGGTTCCACAGGGCTCCATCCTTGGCCCTGTGCTCCTCATAAATCACTCGTACTTAGGACTGGAAAGAATGCTAAGTAATTCACAGATGATACAAAACTGGGAGGAGCTGGTGACTCCCTCAAAGAAGAGAGGTCCTGGAAAGACACCTTGACAAATTAGAAATGGGAAATCACCAATTGTATGAAATTCAACAAAGATAGGTGCTAGCTTCTCCCACCTGGGATGGGGGAACCCTTGTTGTGTGTATAGATTGGGAAAGGAGAGGCTGAAGAGCAGTGCCATGGAAAGAGACCAGGGGCTCTGGTCAATGGCAAGCTGAACACGAGCCAGCAGTGCCCTGGCAGCCAGGAGGCCAACCCTGTCCTGGGGGCATCAGGCACAGCATGGCCAGCTGGGCAAGGGAGGGGATTGTCCTGCTCTGCTCTGCTCTGGGGCTGCCTCACCTTGAGTGCTGGGGGCAGTTTTGGGTGCCACAGTGTAAGAAAGACATTAAACCATTAAACAGCATCCAAATAGTGGCCATGAGGATAGTGAAGGGTCAGGAGGAGAAGCCACGTGAGGAGTGGCTGAGGTTGTTTGGTCTGTTCAGCCTGGAGAAGACAAGACAGGAGAGACCTCATTGCAGTTACAACTCCCTCATGAGGGGAAGAGGAGTGGCAGAGACTGAGGAGCAGATGGGGGAGGTAGAGTTGTTTAGCCTGGAGAAGAGGAGGCTCAGGGGAGACATTAATACTCTCTACAACTCCCTGACAGGAAGGTGTAGCCAGGTGGTATAGGAATGTACCCCTGTTCACGGAGTGACCAGGTTTCTCAAAAAGGTAAAAAGCCCAGAAGTTTCTCTCCCAAATCTGGGGCAGAGACACCTCATAGGATCTTTGGGAGTTCACCTCAGACCTGAGGCTGGCCGATTGGACTGAGGCCAAGAAGTCCCGCCTAAGCAATTCACTAGAAAAAGAAGAGAACAAAGCAACTAATTGCTTTTGTGGGGTGTTTTAGCAGGAACAAGAACCTCTGGCCCCTGGCTCAGGTTTTCTCTGTCAGAGTTTTGTTACTTTTGCCTTTTATTAAACATTTTTCTGTTTCCAACACTGCCTCAGAAGCCATGCTATTTTTATGCCATTTCAAGTAGCTGGGCTGTCTCGCGTGTGATGGGCCCCCTTAGAGCTCCTAAGACCTGGCTCAAAGAGTACCCCATCAAGGTGGGGGTCGGTCTCTCTTCTCCCAGACAGCCAGCAACACGATGACAGAGGTTTAAGCTGTGCCAGGGAAGGTTCAGGTTGGACATTAGGAAGAATTTCTTCACTGAAGGGTTGATTAGGCATTGGAATGGGCTGCCCAGGGAGGAGTCATTGCTCCTGGAAATACTTACGGAAAGACTGAATGTGGCACTTAGTGCCATGGTCTGGTTGACAAAGTGATGTAAGGTCACAGGTAGGACTCGATGATCTCAGAGGTCTTTTCCAACCTGATTGATTCTGTGGTTCTGTCATATTTTCTTTCTGGTGACCAGTGACAGAACCCAAGAGAAGTACCTGAAGTTGTGTTAGGTTGGATTTTAGGAAAAGGTTCTTCAGCTAGAGGGTGGCTGGGCACTGGAACAGGCTCCTCTGGAAAGTGGTCACAGCACCAGCCTGACAGAGTTCCAGAAGTGTTTGGACAATGCTCTCAGGGACATGGTGTGACTCTAGGGGTGGTCCTGTGCAGGGCCAGGAGTTACACTTGAGGATCCTTGTGGATTCCTTCCAGCTAAGGAAATTCAGTGATTCTGTGACTTCTCTCTTCTTAAGATGGATTTTATTTGTTTACTCACTGATGTAAAAACAAAAAAAATCTGCTGTTCTCAAATGGGTCCCAGTGCCATTAAAATTTGTGAATGCACCAATGAATGAAAACTAAAATGTTTGCAAAATCTTGATCAAATTTCTTAGAATATTGAAAAGCCTGAAATTCCACATATTCCACAGTTTGCCTCTTGTAACAGCAGCCAGCAAAACTTTGATAGAGCATTTTTGTCCAGCAGAGTGTTTTGTTCAGTTTATATAATTATGGAATTAAAATATTTGTTTAGCAAAAGGACTGAAGTAATGAGATTTTGAATAAAATGAAGAAACAAACAAAAACACAAGTTTTTTCTGGTGGCATTATTGGAATGTCTTGATTAGAAATATTAAAAATCATCTTACAGTGAAAATAAAAAGTTAAGCTTTATAAACTACTCACATGTAAAGTTTGGACCAGTCTGCAATCCAGACATGTCTTTCCTACTCCCCCCAGTAGTTAATTTTGTTTTGAAACAATCAACCTGAAATGTTTGCATGATTTATTGTAAAAACCTGATCTTGTGTTAAAATTTGAAATTAAATTTAAAAATTTCCCTGTTCATTTCACTAGTCTCCAGATGGTGATTGTCCCAGCTAAACCTCTGTAGATTTTCTACATATTTACCTCAGATTTTACCTTCCTTTTTTAATGGCTTATAAAAGTATTCCATTGCAACTACATCAGAAACTACAGAGCTAAGAGGAGGTGAGTGTTGTGCTAGCCCCAAGCAGTATCGATTGCCCACAGATGCTCCTCTGACCTAGACCCCCTAAAACCATAGCCAGCTTTGCCTGTGCTGAAATTTAGGGTGAAATTTAGGCTCTGCCCTCCTGCTTTGCATTTACATTTCATGTATTTGAAGGCAATTGCCGTGTTTCAGCTGGTCTTCCTTTCCTCTGGACAAGCAACCTTTTTCCCTTCTTTGTGTGCTCAGTTACCCTTATCTATTGAAATTCCTTAGGGTTACCTCTCCTCCCAGACAGCAGCTATTTAATAATAGCAATATTTCATATCCTGTTGGCTAGATCATTCATGAAAATGGCAAATCAGTCCCCATTTACAGCAAACTGACCAGGATTCCGGTTTGATTTTTTCATTGCAGTGAAAAACTTAGATGTACCTTGTCTGGTTTCTACTTGTTTACCACCATTTAATTGTTGATCCATCTAGAAAGTGTTTCTTTGCCTAACTTCTGAGAAGGTCTAGTTTGTGTAAATCAATATAAAGACATTTCCAGCTTCTCTTCCCCCAGTGCCTGGTTTGGCCACAAAGAAAACTGGAGTGGTTTCACGTTATTTGTTTTCAACAAATCCATGTATTCTTTAATTTACTGCCTCCTTTTCTTGGGGAGAGTTGTCTGTCAGTCCTTACATTTTTTAGTAACTGAAATGAAGCTGACCAGGTAATTTTTTTTTTCTCCTTTTTCCATTTCCCTCTCTGCTAAAAAAATGCCTCTTTCTGCTTGTTGCTGCTTTTAGGAATACATTTCTCTCCATCAGGCATTTTCTTCATGCCAGAACTGTCAGCAGCTCTGCAGCTGAACCACATTGCTACCTCATGTGAATTTCACCAGACCAGTTCATTTAAAAATCATGTATTTTTAATCCTTACCCTAACAAAAAACTAACTCTAAACTCCCTAATGCACTAATAATAACTTGGGTCAGTGGGCCACAGAGAACAGTGACACTGTTCTGACAGCTCTGCTTTGACCTCTGCCTGTAGGGTTGATGCCTTGCTGACTTGTATGGCCCTTCATCC
This sequence comes from Irena cyanogastra, assembly GCA_013397155.1. NCBI lineage: Eukaryota > Metazoa > Chordata > Aves > Passeriformes > Irenidae > Irena > Irena cyanogastra. Next base: position 142,026 of record VWZV01017425.1, on the reverse strand, counting down.
TTTCCCATTAGGAGGTCCACTGTCATCATATCCTTCATAAAGGCCTCTAGCTTTGATGAAAAGAGCATTGTATTCTCTGGTTGTCTCTGTACATTATGAGCTCAACCAGACTGAGGATTGTTTTTTTCCCAAGTCCAATGAAGATCCAAAGAAAACTCCAGCAACACTATTTTCCCTTTAAGTAATGCCTGTAAAGTACTTAAAAGTGTTTTAGCCATTGCTGTCATATGTATGTAAACGTGGTGCCAATCAGAATCGGGTTGCATCTTCAGCAAAGATCTAAGACCAGCTGCTGCCTGAGGTGTATCTTTGGTGAACATCTTGGTGCTGTAATGGAGAAGTTCTGAGTGATGTCAAGTATATCCTCAAGCTCCTGCTCTAAGGCAGAGCATTGCAAGGCTTCTCAAGAGTTGTGAGCTGGTGATAGATTTTCCTGCATAAGTATTATTCTTCTAGGCCTTTTCTGCAAGGTCTCTACAGCATTTGCTGGCTGGAATGAGTGAAGGGGCTATGCTGAGAGAAAGAAAGATAAACAAACTTAGCAAGTGCAGGGAGAGGAAGCTGTACTTCCTCCAAACCATTCTCAGCACTGTTTCTAAGCTGTTTACTTCCTATTTTGATACCTAGAGCAACAAGAGACAAGGTTTCCAAGCAGATTTCAATTGGCCTTAGGCACTGTTTAGCCTCATTTCCTTTCAGGAAGCAATTGTGATAAGGTCTGGGGCTTTGTTCTGGGAGGTTTTTTCATCTATAATGTTGGGAACACACAACCCTGATTTTTCTGCTGGCTTATAGAATTTTTTTGAGGCACCTTAGTATTTTTAAGCAGTAATTGTGTGCTGAACACCAAGGTCTCAATAAGTGCAGTACAGGTTCTTTCTAACCTAAGTGATTCTATGAGTCCGTGTTTCTATTTTATCTGACAATCTCTGTATTTTCTTCTGAGAGCATCAGCTTACTACTGCTGGCACTCAAACACACATTTTTCTGAGGTCCAGCTCTTTCTGATGCTTCAGTTGACCTGAAGACTCCTGATCTCTTCAGTTGGAAAAGTGCTTTAAGCCCTTCTTGTGACTCCATCCCTCTGTGCAAATGACTTTTATATGTGCTCTTAAGAGTGGCTTCCTAAGTTACAAAATCTGTCCCAGTGCCAAATGATGAAGGAAAGCTTTGTAGCATGCAAGCAAACATCATTGGTAGTTCTTTTGAGTGGGCTGTCTATCCAGCTACCTCTGCAACAAGACCCTAAATAACAAAAGCAGTCGCCATCAAGTAGTAAAAAAAGGCAGGGAGGAATACACAGTACAGAAATACACAGGACATACCCCTCACAGCATCCTGCTGTGGTGTTTTAGCCAACGTGGGAAATTACGGTATTTAAGGGTCAGGTGACAGCCTTTATTTACCATGTTCAGTTCTTGACTGTATTTAAAAGTAACTCTTCTTATTGTCCCTCACAGTTCTAGTCCTGCTTCAACTCCAATTGAACTGCGGCCCAAAAAATTTTCTCCCTTGTGCTGATTTTGCATTAACTGATATTTGGAGAGGAGGGAAGAAGCCAGCTACAGAGATGATTTTTCTGAAAGGAGCTGTTAAGATCTTTCTCCGTGCCTGACAAAACCAATAGCTGAGCTGGCTAGCTCTGAGAAGTGGCAACCTGTTAAACCACTAGAGAGCAGAACACACCTCTATGAACACACAGTTAAAAACGAACAAGCCTGGGAAAAGCTCTCTTGCTTTCCAGCCTTTGAAGACAATTCTCCCCCTGTCCCGGCCCAGCGGCTGGGCAGAGGAGAAGGGGCCGCGGGCCCCAGCCGAGGTAGGGCTGGGCCGTGGCTGATAACATCTTGCCGACATTAAGCCCAGCCTCGCTGCCGGGCTGGCCAGGTCGGGATCCACCGGGCTGCGGGGAGCAGCTATGGGCTGGGCCCGGCCCCCTGCACTGCTCTCTGCGCCCCCGCAGCTGCCGGGCAGGGCCAGGGGAAGCCATCAGCCCCGCGGCGGGAACTGAACGCAGCGGGGCCCAGAGCACAGCCATGCGGCCGGAGCAGCCGCCGCCGTTCTGGCCCAGGCCCTCCGAGAGCCTGGCACAGCCCCTCAGCACGGCCTGAAGTCCATCACCGCCACTGCTCTGGCCACCCTGGCAGAGAAACACACCCGCGAGCCTGGGTGAGACATTAACTCTTTCACTGCACAGATGAAACTAGCAAAACATCGATCCTCTCTTGAGTGAGAGAAGAGGACAGACCGAAGACACGTAGACAAACAACATGGAGACACCAAGGTCAGTAAAGAAAGAGTCAAGTCCCAGATGGGAGGAGAACGAGGAGATGCCTTAGTCTTAGGCTGAAATTCTTTTGGTAATGCCATGGTGATGGACTGTGACATACTAGAATATCCCTTTAATTAATGAAAAAAACTTGGGGGATGGAGTGTACACATGAGCAAAAGCATCTATGCTGAAGTAAGCAAATGATGAAGTAGCTGTGATCCCATAAGTTTGAACAAAGAGAGAGACAAGAGTGATGAAGACCCCTTGCCTCCAGGGAAGAAGAAGAAGAAAAAGACCTCTGTTCCCAGAGATGAAGATGATCTCAGAGATAGATGAAGAGAACCTTTGCTTTTGAACAGCTCATCCTTAAAATAGTACCCCATAAGTTGACATGGCCCATGAATGCAGCTGTGGGAAGGCTGCAAAAGATGGGAGGGACTTCACAATTGCAGATTTCTGGGCAGCTGCTATTAATGGAAATTAAAAGCCATGAAAGAATTGTTTTTTGTGGAGAAGTCTTCATGGCATGGCAAGAGAGACTCCTCTCCCTACGAGACCTGCAAAAAGACTATTCTAGAGGTGGTAAACTAACTGAAAATCCCAGGTTTTGTCTCTTTACATTGTCAGTGGGAAAGAAGAGAACTTGTGGGGAGGGGAGGAGAAATGCTCTGGAAATTTTATTCTGATTCTTATTATTCTTTCTTTTAGTTCTTTCAATAAAGTTTTCTTTATACCCGTTAAAGTTTTGAGCCTGCTCCTAATCCCATCTCACAGCAGAAAATGAGTAAATAATTCTAGTGTGTGCACTGGCATTTGGCCAGCAGTAAACCTACTACATTAAATTGGTGCATTGGCTGGGAAATCTCAGATTGGTGAACCAAAACCACTACATCCCTAGAGCAGCAAGCAGCATCTCTCTATTCTTTCCATGCTACCAGACCTTCCTTCCACTGGGCATACACCTTCCTTTTTTGTTTTATTTCTACCAGAAGATCCCTGTTCAGCCAAGCTGGCCTTCTGCCTCATCTGCTTGACTTTCAACACTTAGGAATTGCCTGCTCCTCTGCCCCTTAGAAGCTGATGCTTAAAAAATGACCAGCACTGATGGACCCCAGCATCTGCACCAGCATTTTCCCAGGGGACTCTATTTATTATTTATCCTCATGCCCAGGCCTGAAGTTTGCTGGCACTTCTCCTCCTGTCAACAGAGGTGTTAAATTTGAACTATTTCTGTTAGACAAAAACCATATATCACCAAATGGCTTGGGTACAAAATAAAAATAAATCACTGAATGGCTTGGGTTGGAAGGGACCTTAAAAATCATCCATTTCCACTGTCCCACCACGGGCAGAGATACCTTCCACTAAACCACGTTGTACAAAGCCCCATCCAACCTGACCTTGAACACCTCCAGGGATGGGACATCCACAGCTTCTCTGGGCAACCTGTGCCAGTGCCTCACCACCCTATTTTAAAGAAATCACCAGTATTGAACTCTGTAAAGGACAGTGTATATACATGCAAAACTTAATGTAAGTTAAAGGCAAAACATGGATATTAGTCAGTAGGACTAAAGGCTTTCAGAAGTGCAGGCTGAATTGAAGCATCCTGGGCAAACAGTAATCATTCTGAACCTTCAGAGGTGATCTTCAGAAAATGAACTTCCACATCAGACATCCTCCCACACTGTGATGTGCCAAGGAAAATGGAGCTTCAGCAGCAAAAGATTAAAAGATACAATTCCAATGTGATTTTGGAAGAGAACAGAAGCAATCCAAACCATCTAGAGGAAGTGCTCTGATGAGCTCACTCACTTTTTCCACGGTAGAGTAGAAAGACATGAGTCTATGGAATGAAGTTAATGGAATATTAAGTAATAACTGGGACTCAGTATAAATAATGAGGGAGTGTAAAGAATGTATATAACTGGAACATATAACCGTAGAAGATTAAAAAAAACAACCAAACAAACTAGAAAGAAAACAAAAGCCAGTACAAATGATGCAGGGAGTAGATTCTTGTCACCACTCTCTAGAGGAAAATTTAGAAAAGAAAAAACATTAGATGATGAAGATGGTAGGCAGGTAAAGGAGAATGTAGGTATTGAAAATAAAACCAAAAACTTTGAGGGATATGAGCTAACAAATGTACACAAGAACATCAGGAAGAAGGATTCACAGTCAAATGACTGTGGTTTCTCCATCTGGAGAATTATACAGCATCCTCCTGATTCCAAGTGGGCACTGCATCAAAAATGTTAATAGGAGAGACTGTTTTCAGCTTGTGCTGTATAGGCAGCTAAATAGTTTCTTATTGGGACAATACTGGCAAAGACAGGTTCCCTGACTGGTTTCAATCCAATCTGGAATTTGTAATTTTATTCTGTAATTGCTGGGTTAGAAATAATCTCTTACAAAAGCATGGGAAACATGTATTTGGCCTTTGCAAAGAGGATAAGGGGAAGTAGGTTAGGAGTCCTCCTTTCCTTAAGTATGTCTCAAGGACAGGACGGATGCAGTTCATCTGCTTTCATTCATGTGGCAATTTTCCGAACAGAAGCTGGACAGAGTATGAGCATTGTCCCAGTGACTCCCTGCAGAGGATTCAGAAAGCCCAAAGTGCCTGCATATATAACACAGTGCACTGAGTCTTGGTCCCTGAGGAATATCTGTTCTTAAAAAATGTGGTTGCATGAAATTCAGCTTTTCCCTGGCAAGGGACAGTGAGGACAGTGGTGGATCATGGATGTGTGCTGCCATGGGCATTCGTAACCACTGCACATTCGTAGGTAAATCTTTATAACATGTCACTTCAGCAGGAGTAGTTTTGTACCATTTAAACTCACACAGCTACACGACAGGTAAAAAACCCAGTATGTACATTAGCTCTATGAAAAAACAGCGTATTTGCATTGTTTTGGCAAGATAGTCTCTTTGGCACAAAAACTATCAGATTGCAAAAGTGTTTAGAAGCTGCAGGTTGTAGATAAACACCAACTGGCATTTCAAGGGTGATGATGTTGGCCAGATGCCTAAAACCCAGCTGGCTTCCTTACTTAATTGGCTATATGGGCCACAGAGCTTTTAAAGATCCATACATAGAAGGAAAGAGTTCCCTGAGTGTACATGCTGCAGATCAAACTGGGCAGAATTTGCAGCATCAAACAGGTGCAGCTGAGAGAAAGATATATAAAATACATGCAGGAAGAGTGCAAAGTTCAGGTATATCTATAGATTCTGTGACTTGCTAATTAGTGGCTACGCTTTGCCAGAAACTGACATTAGAAATGCAAAAGCCTAACAGGACCTGAAAAGAGGAAGATCTATAAGGTATAGAGAGTAATTGCAAAAACAGACTGAGATTCATAATTTGATTTTGGTAGCAGGGAGAGAGTTCCATGCAGAAAATTATTCTAAACAAGCAGCCAGGTTGCAGTTCTGTTAACTTCTACTGTGATTTTCTATTTACAGATAAAACTCAACTTGCTTTTACAAGGATTCTGGTCCAAACAACAAATTCCACTCAAAACAAACTCCACTTCTTCCTGCACATCATTTGTGGAAAGCTTAATGGGAATCAATTATGGAATCAGTTCTGTCCTGCAATGGACATGCAGACCCAGGGCTCTGCACCATGGAGAGCCTCTGTCTGCTTGGACACTACCGTGTCCTGCCTTCCTAGTTTTGTTCGTTGCCAGTACATAATGGGCCATCCCATGTCTCAGCAGATAGACTTCCTTTGGTTTGTTTTCCTTTTGTTTACAGTTTGATGTTATCATAGATTACCTCAATGAGTTTAAAAATGGGTCTTGTTTTCAAAGGTTGTTTTGAAAAGTTGTCTCTAGGAAGTACTACAGGCCCTGGTGTCCTGCCAGATCACTACACCAAAGTGACTGTTTTCTCTTGAATGGGCGATTTGCTTTAACACTTAAACTTCTCTTTGAAAAATAAACCTGAGAGTCTCAATTATATCCTCGTGATTAGGAAAAAAAGACATTTTACCAAGGAAGCAACTTGTTATGGCCTTAGGTAAAATGCCAACTGCAATAAATAGTATTTTCAAGTGTCATTTATATACTAAGATTTAAAGAAACAATAAAAAGTATCTGGCTGTGTTTGCAAATCTTTATAGTCTTAGAGATAATTGAGGGAAAATGTAGCTTGTTTCTTTCAGAGTAATGGCATGACTTTGTGGTCACTAAATGCTCAGTGGAAAATTTTTGAGCAATCATGATAAGCTTGGGCTTTAAAATCAGACCTGATTGTACTTTAGAGGCTCTTCTGGTTTCTCTCTGATGGACTGTGATTAGCAAGTTCACAAGGGAGTCTTATTTCCCAGGAGAGTGGGTGGCAGAAAGGCCGTGCAGACAGACAGTGCCAAGTTAGAGGGCTGGGCAATCACCAACCATATGAAGTTTAAAAAAGGGAAGTGAGGGACTCTGAACCTGGGATGGGGGAACCCTTGTTGTGTGGATAGACTGGGGAAGGAGAGGCTGGAGAGCAGTGCCATGGAAAGGGACCTGGGGCTCTGGTCAATGGTGAGTTGAACACGAGCCAGCAGTGCCCTGGCAGCCAGCAGGGCCAACCCTGTCCTGGGGGCATCAGGCACAGCATGGCCAGCTGGGCAAGGGAGGGGATTGTCCCGCTCTGCTCTGCCTCACCTCGAGGGCTGGGGGCAGTTTTGGGTGCCACAGTGTAAGAAAGACATTGAACCATTAAAGAGCATCCAAATAGTGGCTACGAGGATGGTGAAGGGTCAGGAAGGGAAGCCATGTGAGGAGCAGCTGAGACTGATGGGACACCTCATTGTACAACTCCCTCACAAGTGGAACCAAAGGAGCAGGCACTGATTTCTTCTCTGTTGTGACCAGTGACGGAAACTGAGGGAAGGGCCTGAAGTTGTGTCAGGGGAGATTTAGCCTGGATATCAGGAAAAGGTTCTTCCCCAGAGGGTGGTTGGGCACTGGAACAGGCTCTATAGGAAAGTAGCCACAACACCAGCCTGACAGAGGTCAAGAAGCATTTAGACAAACCTCTTAGGCACATGGTGTCATTTTTGGGTGCTCTGTGCAGGGCTAGGAGTAGCACTTTATGATTCTTATGGGTCCTTTCCAATTCAGCATATTCTATGACTCTATAAATTAAATTAAGTTATCCCAGTTCTCAGAGAGAGTTTGTTAGATTAGGCCTGGGAAACCAGTTTTTCTTTTCAGACATAAAGGTAAGTCTTGCAAAATTTGATGTAGGTAAAGTATGATGGAGCAAACTTTTCTATGTAAGATTGTTGGGGTTGATTTGGCCCAAGATGAAGAAGATGAGCTGAGAGTAAGACCACAGGAAAACCCGTCAGACTCATAGTCAAAAAGGCCAGACCCAGAATTCCTGCAGTTGTTATATGCAGATTTGTGCTAGAAAGTTCTTTGTTCTCCCCCAGTTGATTTGTTCCTGGTTATCTCATTACCCCTTATTGGCCAATATACCTCTACATTGTTTTTGATATCCTTTCCTATTGGACTCTGCCCTCAGATCCTGCCTTGACTCAGCCCTAAATCTTAACCTATATCTACCCCTGCTTTACTCTGGACCCAAGGCTTCAGCTAGTCTTTTCTGGTGTGCTCTCATGTAGTTTATTCACCTTCCAGTTTGTTATTTTCCAGTTATTGAAGTGTTTAGTTTACCCAAGCCACTAGGTAAAAAATAACGTTAGTGAAAAAATTAATGGACTTTTCATTCCAGATTCACACATGCCTGGGAGACCCACTCTCTCACCCTGTCCCTGTCCCTGTCCCTCAGAAAACTTTCCTGGAGATAGATACAGGGCTGATATGGCGAACGCCTGCTCCCAGGGATGGCTTGGAGAAAATAACAGTTTGGCTGATGGATCTGCTGCCCTGTGTCCATCTCTGTCACCGCCCTCTCTATCCGCTGCCTCGATGGTTCTTCTGGGGTCCCGGCTAGCCTCAGAGAGCGGGGGCTAGAGGGCGGCAACAGCCTGACACACACGCCCAGGGTGCAGTACCCCACGGTGGTCAAGACTGGTCGAGGGGAAAAGCGACAATCACTGCTATCCAGCGAACCTCAGAAAAGGGCTGGGAGCAGCCACATGTGCTGCGTTCCACCTGCCACACAGGTTGGCAGCCGGGCTTTCCATCCCTCCGTGGCTGGCAAGGAGACATGCGGCAGTTTGTTTAGTCTGTTCATTGCACCTGTTAAGTGTTGTTGGGAAGCAAGGCTGAAGACATAACCAAAAAAGGATAAAAATTAGAGGGAAGGGGACAGAAGAGTAGGCAATTGGGAGAGTGTGTAAGAGTTTAAGTTCCTGAGTACCCTGCCAATGGGAAAGGGGACAGGAACCGCCACGGCTGGGACAGGGTATAAAAAGTTGCCATTTTGTTGGAGGGTGTCCATGTTCACCTGTAGAGAGAGAGACATGCAGCCAACTCAGCTGACTCAGTACAAATAAACAGTTTTCCTTTGAAGACTTCGTCTCTACTTAATTGTATCCAAAAGTGACTGTGTTTCCAACAATTTGGAGACTTGTCCAGGATCCTTGACCTCTGACTCTGTGGACCAAGGATTATGGGAGTAGGAGAAGGCATGCCCTGCTGATTTCAGCAACCCCAACCTGTTGTCGTGCGCCATGAAGGCTGCAGGTGAGACCCGGACAGGGAACTCTCGAAGCAAAAACAAAGGGAAAGGAAGGTAGGGGAGAGAGAAGACTTTATGTGTGTCTGGCGGTAACACCTGTGCACAGGACCCAGCTAAGAAAGTGACTGTTAAATATTACCTGGGTGGCTTGGAGGAGCAGGACTTGTGTGTGTGCTTGAGATGTGGAATTGCCTGTGGAGTCCTTCTAACTGCAGTTCTGTTATTCTGCAAGGGATAAAGCCAGTGAAGGGATGAAGAAAGTCATTCCTGAAAAAAGGAATCATGTGGGGAATACTCTGAAATGGGAAATGGCTGGGAAGGTTAGGAGGACTGGAGAGCAACTTAAGGACTCCACTTCGAACATTCCTCCAGACAGTCCTTTGGGAAGGATGCTCAGAGATTGAGGACAAAAGCAGCTAGCAGCTGGCTTTTACCCAGGAGAAGGATCAGAGAAAGATGATCCAAAAATGTATGTTTGAGTGTACTAAAGAACCCATTAGACCAGACCTGTTATACTGACCAAGATACGGGTCTTCAGAAGACTGAATATGTCAGAATTTAAATGTCTATGTGAAAACAAAAGAACCTTAAAATACAGAAGAGAGGGATTATGCTGCTTCTTGGAAAAGATACTAGTCCGTGTTTGTAACCAAGAAGGGTTAGGGTTAGGGTTAGGGTTAGTTTAGAGGGGAGAGAAAGAGGGAAAAACAGAACCCTATAAACCACCAACCTCCTCCCTATGTGCCTGACAGGGGGCCAAATGATCCAGATTTAGTGGAAGAAACAGCTGAGTGGCAAAAGAAAAATAATGTTAGGGCTGGCTCCTATGAAATGGTGGATCTGTGTGGCAGGTCTGGTCCCCAGAAATGGTGGGCCCATGTGGCAGGGTGTTGCATCCCAGAACAATGAAGGGGATGCTGAGATTGGGATGCCTTGGGAAGACACTCATTTTTAGGATAGGGTGACCCAAAGAAATGCTCTCCCACACTTCGTGCCCTGTTATGGTAATGAGCCTAGTTACATCATCCCTGTTCTCCTCTCCAGTTCCAGAATGTTACTCGCTCTCGTTTACTCCATTGGTCCCCATTCCTTCCAGCTCCTCCACTGAATCCCAGTTGGTTGTCCCTTTGTAACCCCACCTTTGTACCACCCCGTTCCCTTTACCCATTGGCCCTCAGATCCAATGCTCTGCCTCCCTTGTCCTGTATAACCCTGGGCCTTTCTGTGTTTCTTGTTCTTCTGTCCCTGGACCGTTCAGTGTGTTGGCTAACAAACCACCACTGGAACTCCAAACAAAGAACTCCTCCCGCCTGCTTTTTCCATTGACCTGCAATCACCATTGGTAGTGTGGGCGTCTGGTGCTCACTGAGCTATTCCTTTCCTAGAGGAGACGCTCTTGGGAAGGCAGTGGTCTCGGCAGCTTCTGCCACACTGCCACAGCTGGTGCCCAAAGAGGGACCTGTTTGAGGCTCCCTGAGAGCATCTCCAGTGGGCTTGGGCCCCTGGAAATAAAGTCGCCTTGGAGCTCCAGCTCCCTGAAGGGATTGCCTCAATTTTCCAAGGTGATCTGTGAAGGGCTGGCTGGCTGTTGTGATGTGTTTTGCTAAATGGTTCATTCCCTGCCCCTGTTCGTGGTTATAATGGTTTGGCTCCCTGCCCCTCCACCTTGAACCCGTCTGTCATGTTTTTCCCTCCTCCTAGGCTGGTCCCAAATGCTGTCTGTCAAAATTCCCCAGCCCCTCTTTCCAGAAGATTCCCTGTCCTTCAACACTTCACCCAATCAATGCCTCCCTGGCCCAGCAGGGGTTCCTCTCTCCCCTCGACGCCCCATTGGAATATGTGACCTGCCCCCCTCCTTCCTATCTGTTATTTGCCCCCTTTTGATGGTGTAATCCCTGGTTCCCCTCCCACGTTCAGTTCTGATTGGTTTGTCAATGGTTGCCTCCCCGTGGGTGGCAACAGTTTATAATCCTGAGTCACTGGTGCTCAGGGCTTTTACTTGCCCACTCTCCCTATTGGTTTGTTCCCGTTCCTGTTGCTGTTAGAATAAACCGGGATGGATTTAAAACAAGTAAAAGACTCCTTCATCGTCCTTCATTGGCTGTCATCGTCGTTCTCCCTCCCCTCGACCAATCCTGCCTCACAGTGGGTCGCTGCATCCTGAGTGTGTCAGGCCGTTGCTGCCCTCTAGCCCGCGATCTCCGGAGCTAGCCGGGACTCCAATAACACCACCCAAGCGACGGGACAGAGAGAGGACAGCACAGCTGACAACTCTCATTGGAGCAGCTTGTGGATTGCTGGTGTGCTGCTGAGAATTGGCTGTAGTTGGAAGACCCCCACGAGACCTCTTTCTGTTCACTTGTTGCTTGGGTGAGTTTGTTAAGGGGGAGGGTGCCACCACAAGTCCTTTTGATTTTCTGTTTCCCTTTGTCTCGTGGGTGGGGAGAAGTTTTAGTTCCCCACAATGGGAAAAAAGTTGTCCATTGTGGAGCAGGAGGTTTATTTCTAAGTTAAGGGAGCCCTTGTTATGGGAGATGTTAAGTTCTCTAAGGAGGATTTGAAATCTTTTGTTCATTTTCTGTTTAAACACTATCTGGGGATCACCCGGGAAGATGTTCATTCAGTTAAGTTCTGGGATAGAGTAGGAAAATGTTTATATGGTGAACAAGTTAAGGGGAATTTTAAGGTTCATAAGTACTATCCTTTGTTTAATTTGATTTGTAAGTTGATACACTGGAAAGGGGAAAGTTCTCCCCAGTTATTACCCTTCTCCCTCCTCAGTCCTACTCCCTCTTCCCCTAAGAGTGGGTTGGAACCTGCCCTGTGGCACAGGAGAGCCACCTGCCTCCTGCTATCTTCTACTGCTCTCTGTCCCTTTGTTATGTTGGCAAGGGCCCTGCTTATGTTGGCAAGGGCCCTTGAGTTCTTCCCTCACGCCCTGTTCACCTGCACCCCCTTACCCCAGTTATTATCCCTTTGTATTAAGTCCAATGAGCCAAGATGGTGTCGACCTCATGAGAGGTCCCCCCAGCTTAGGTCACCAGATGGAAAACCAAAATGGCAGCTCCCCCCTACCTTCCTTTGTTCCCGCCCTTCCATCTGGTTCCTACCGTGCATCATGCTCCACCCCTGCCTTGAGCCCCTCCCATCCTCCTGCGTCAATGACATCCTCTGCATTGGGCCCCTCCTTTTCCACTCCCACCTCCACTCCCCTTTCCACTCCCACTAGAAAACTCCATCCTAGTCCTAGCTCCACCTCTGATGCAGGTCATGCCTCCTCACTTCCTCCCACTTCCAGTTCCCACTCCACCAGAACCATAAGTAGGCCTGACGAGAAGACCATCTTGGCTTTCAAGGGCCCAGACAATGGACCATGCTGGTCAGTCGGAAGGCTCATGCCTGAGTCAGCCCTTTGTCCTCCTCTTCGGAGGACAAGGACAGTGACTCCTCAGGCCCCTCCACCGGGCCTGGGAAGGGTTGGGTACGAGTCAGGAGGGATGCCTTAAAAGATGGGAACTTGGAAATGGCTAAGGAGCTGGATTATATCACAGCTCCAGTCATTCTAAAAAGGAAAAGAAACTGTAAGTAGGTACAAATCCTGCACACCAAGTTTAAAGAACTGTGTAAAGCAGCCAAAGACTATGGGAGGAAATCACCATACTTAAAAACATTATAGAAATGACTCTCAGGACATGTCCTTACTCCTTTGGATATCCGGCACCTCATGTCACTCCTACTGGCCCCCAATGGATTTATGTTGTGGGAGTCACAGTGGAAAAAACACCTAAAATCTGTGATAACAAAGCACGAGGTTGGAGATGGTGGCGCTTCTTTGGCAATGGATGTGCTGTGTGGGGAGGGTGAATCTGACAAACCAGAAGACCAGGCGAACTTACCTGGTCATCAGGAGGACATCGAAGCTGCTGCACGCACTGCCCTGTTCAAAACCCCTGATGGTTCTACATGTCAACAAAACTTTTCCCACATTCACCAAGGCGCTGATGAGTCATTTATCAAGTTCATTTACCTGGCTCAAAGATGCAATCGACAAACAAACAGACAATCTGGAAGCCAAGAAGGAGTTGCTGTGGAAGTTGGCAGCGGCCAACACAAATGCAGAATGCAAAAAGGTGATTAGAGCACTTCCCCTGGAACCAGAGCCCGCCATCTCTCAGAAGGCAGAGGCCTGCACAAAGTTAACATCCCTGGGACACACTGTCACCGTGGCAGTGAACAGGGGAGCTGGGGAGGTCACGGCTGCGCACAGTAACATCAAGTGCTTTAATTGTGGCCAAATGGGACATACACAGGCACAGTGCCCTTACTCTTCTTGAAGACCAACAGAACCCGTTGTCCACAGTACCTGTTGGGAAATGGACCACTGAGCACAATACAGCTCCGTGCTATGACAAAAAAATGGAAGGCTGTTTCACCCCAAACTCCCGACCATCCAGAAGACGCAATTCCTAGAAGGAACATTTTGGAGGACCGGGATCATGAGAAGGTACTCCGGTTCTTTCAAAGAACAAATCAGTTCAACCAGAAAACCTGGTGAGAACTGTACAGTTCTTTAACCATCCTGTTAGACAAGGAGAACATTGTGAGGGTTCCAGCAGGTTATATTAGCCCCAGGAATGAACCAACTAACATCATATTGGTAGGGAACATTCAACATATGCCATATTCCATCTCTGCAGTTCCAGAAGTTGTTTCGGTTGACCCTGGTCATGAAATTACTGTTTCAGTTATTTGCACTAACCCTCCTTTTTTGTTAACAGAAGGGTACACCATTCACCCAAATGCATGTTTTAAGTGGACAGGATTATTCAGATTCGGATAGTTGTGACGTCTGTCTGTCACAGACCCAAGATCCACTGTCAGATGTCTTACAAGAATGAAATGGTATCTCTTTTCAGGCATGGCGGACATGGAGGCTGATGTCACCCTCATCCCCCCTTCTAAATGGCCAAGCGACTGGGAGTTGGTGTCCCTTTGTGGGTGAGAAGAAAGATTTAGTTTATAAGCCTTCCAGTTACCCCACTCTTATTTATATTCATAATTTTCAAGGTTACAGCCCTGCCACCTCAAAGAAATATCAGAATGCCCCTCAATGTTAACATTTGGATGACCTGGATGATCCTTACCGCAATCACCATCACTGCGTGGACCATCCAGCAACCCAGACAAAATATCTGCATCACCTTGCAAAGTCCCTCCAACAGGACAACTTCTGTATGGCCGTGGGCAGTGTGAAGGATCCTCTGTCCACGTGCCTGGTGGGAATACCTTTCAAAGTGGACAAGGGCCTACTCTCAGGTAGGGGACCCGATCTGGTGGACACTTGGGACAAATGACTGAGGACGCTGCCACATGCACCAGAGGAACCCCAAGAACTGGACCTGCTGGGGTCCTCCCTACACCACAATGTTTTCAATTCGACTACAGGAAATGAGCAGGAACTTCTTACAAATGGTTGAAAAATGTAAAGCCTATCAGTAAAATATATGACGAACACTGGTGCGTTGACCTCCTAAGAACACCAGCCTGGTCTTCAACCCAACCCATAGCGCTTCCCCAGGGAGTGTTCCTTATTTGCAAAGACAGAGCTTAGAAGAACATTCCGTCACACCTCCAAGGAGGGCCATGTTCCCTTGGCCAGCTTACTACTCTGACCCCAAGTATTACCTTAATTAATGACTGGAGAAAACAAAACCAATTGGCATGTGAAAAGAAAGAGTACATAAGTGTTGTGGTTTGTGTTTATTTTGAGAAGTAGTTGTTAACGGTTCATTGTATTGTTCCCTCATGTTTTCCATAAGCTGGTTTACCCCAAATTTGTAATTTCCCTCAAAGCTGTCCCTCATGCCTTTCCCCTCCCTTTGTTCCAGTTCCTCCCCTTGCCTGTCAAGGCAACCTTGCCCCTCTTTCCTGAATCTTCCCTGCCACTCTCCGCATGGGCCAATCCCTGGTTGCAACATCCCCTTGGAAATCCCCTAAACCACAAGCCCCATTGGCCCGTGTGACCTTCCCTCTCCTCCCACCTACCCTGACTGGACTTGAGCAGTTCATGTAATCCCCTCACGCCCCCCCTGAAGACTCCTCATTGGTTTGTAGTTTGTGTCCACTCCCCCCCCACCCCCGATGCATTACTGAATAAAATCATGAGCACAGGGGTGCTTGGGACTCATTTTCCTTGCTCCCTTCACCCAGAATAAACCTTTCCCTGCAGAACCTCAAGACAAAGAGCCTCCCTCTTTCTCCTTTGCCTGGTCCTTGTCGTGGTTTTCTACTCTGCACCACAGAGCAAGTGACTCTAAAGGTTCAGCCACAGGCAAATCCCCAGCCTTGGGTGTTCCCCACTCCTGGCACCCCACTGGAGTGTCAGTGAGGTAGCCCAGGCTCCAGTGGGCTGTGTCACACAGGATTTGGCAAAAATTGTAATGTTGTGGTTTGTTTTGTTGAATGGTATATTCCCTTCTCCTGTTCGTGTTTGTAATGGTTCAGTCCCCACCCTCCCCGCCTGATTCCTGTCAGTTATGTTAACCCCTCCTGTTGGGTTTGGTTTGGCCCTGTCCATCAGGGCTTCCCCTCCCTCTGTTCTAGAAAAATCCCTGTCCCTCAAAGCCCCAACCAATTACCTTTCCCTTGCCCAGCAGCGGTCCCCCTCTTCCCTCGACACCCCATTGGGGCTTGTGACCTGCCCCTCTCCTTCCTACCCTGTGATTTGTTCCCCTCCTGTGTTGTAATCCCTTGTACCCCTCCCACCAACTGCTAGGATTGGTTTGTTAGTGGTTGCCTCCCCGTGGGTGGCAACTGTTTAAAATCCCGAGCCACCAGTGCTCAGGGCTCTTGCCTGCCCTTCCCCTGGTTTACTCTGGTGTTCGGTTGCTGTTTTGGTTGTGGAATAAACTGGGACGGATTCAAGACACGCAAGAGTCTGCTCTGCCTTCCTTTGTGGAATCCCTTTGTCACTTTCCCCCTCGACCATTCCTGTCCATCGTGGGTCGCTGCACCCTGTGAGTGTGACAGGCCGTTGCTGCCCTCTGGCCCTGCTCTCCGGGGCTAGCCGGGACTCTGGAGGAATCATTGAGGCAGACAGTTTGTCAGCTGTCCTGCACAACCCCACAGCCAATCCACGACTGCTGGATACAGCCCAGTACATGAGGGCTGAGGTTCTTAGTAAGGCCTGGCTTGTGGTCCAGAGACCTGTCTGGCAGCACAACAGTGGGAGCAGGAAGGAATCATGGATGAGGAGACAGCAGCAACAGCCAAGGCAGCGGGGGCAGAGATCACTCCACATCCCTCAAAATCCATAACTCACCTCATCTGGACACTTCTGAGCACATCAGAAGGGAGGTGCTGGGCAAGGTTGTAATTTTCATCAGACCTGAGGAGCAGGAAAAGAACAGAAAAGACCTGGATTCGAACAAGACTTAAATGAGGGGACAAGAGCAAAATCCCACAGCACAAAGGGCAGAAAATCTAGCATGTCCTACACAGCCCCGCTGCTGCTGCTGCTGTGCTGGCTCTGCTGGACACATCCTAGTACATCAGGACTCAGATCATAAAGGAGGCCCAGCTTGTGGTCCAGAGACCTTTCCAAGAGCCAGAGCATCAACAGGACCAGAAACTAAACCCAGATGAATCAACAGCAGCAGAAAGACCTGCAGGATGTGCCTGTAGCCTTCCTACCCCTACAGTCCTCAATGCCACGCCTTGACAGAGATGGCTGAGCATTGTCTGGAGGGTACTCTGGGCTCTGGCCACAACCACTCTGAGCCTCCCTCACAACCTGCACACAGGAGAGAGGGAGGAGCAGCAGCCTCACAGCCAATGCCACAGATTTGCTGGACACAGCTGAGAAAATCAGTAGAGAGATCATAGGCAAGGCTGTAATTGTGATCCAGGATACAAGGAGCAGGCAGAGGAACAGAGGAATCTGAAACAAAGCTTTATTTAGATTAACAGGAGCAACAGAGCCATCTAGGATTTGATGCAGACCCATTTTGAGACTAAGGTGTTCATTTTCCAACAGTGCCTCTCTGTTTTACTTTGCCTTGTCTGCCCCTTTTTGTCTTCACAGGTCCCCAGGATGCTGACATGAAATCTTAATGCTGTTTTTGTTTAGCTTCTGTCTGATGAAGTTCATGAAAGGCACCATGAATAAGCAGCTGATACTGGAGCAGCTAGGAGCCCCAAGCTCCAGTGAGCCAGTGCCCTAGACCAGGGAGGAGCAGGAGTGTGGAGATGCCATTGCTGCAGAGCTCTCTGAGAAAGAGGAATGGGCAGACAACTTTGATGCTGAACTGTCAGAGAAAGACTAATGGCAACACAGAATAGACCCAGAGCTGTCTCAAGGGGCAGACGCCATTGCATCACCTCCTGTCCATAACTGGGTCAGTTCCTTGGACCTGGAGGACAACACTGATCCCAGAGAAGGTCCAAGCTGCCCCAGCAGTGTGAACAGAAAGGCTGCAGGAGCGGCAGCTGAGAAACTGCTGAGAGCATGTCCTGCCCCAGCGTGTCCAGCAGATGCCCAGCTGGCTGATTCTGCCCTGCTTGTAGCTCCTGAGGAAGAGGAGCACCGTACACCTCTCAAACATGAGGAGGCAAAGCCACCAGCTTTTTCTGCCCCCGTGGAGGCAGCAAGAGCAGCAGGGACACAGAACCAGGCACCTGCTCCACATGGCCCCACAGCCAATGGCCCGGCTCAGGTGGACATTTCTGAGTACCTGAGGTGTGAGGTCATGCGCAGGGCTGTAATAAGTGATCCAAGGATCCAAGAAGCAGACAGGAAGAACTTGGAACAAGGCTCAGATTAGGCAACAAGAGCAACAGACTTATCTCAGATTGGATACAGATCAATTTGGCACTAACAGAACTTGTTTTCCAACAGCAACAGCTCCTCTCTGCTTCATTTTGCCTTCTCTTGTTGTGTTTCGGCTCCCATGATGCCAGGACCAGCCCAGCTGCGACTGGTGTGGCAAATAAAATGGACAGGCACAATTGGGTTACCCAAAAAATAAAACAGCTTTAACGGCAAGAGAACAAACAGCAATAACCTAACATGCAATATAGGGCCAGCCACAAAAGGCCCAGAATGGGTAGGCTGAGCAGTATTTGTATATGATACATGTGGGCATTGATCTGAGAGCAGGGATCCAGTCACAAACTGCGATTAGGAATATGCAAAATAATGCATCAAACGACAACCAAGCAGAGGACAGTACTGGGAACATTCTAGAAGCACAACCTTATGTGACATATTCACTCCTATGACATATTCACTCCTTTGGGTCCTGGCTTCTCTAACTTAGCTCACCCTAGCTTTAACATTAGTGTCTCTGCCTGCAGGCCCAATGCCCATGGCCCTAAGTTGATGTTGTGTGTGTATAAAGTGGGACCATCCCACTGTCCACCCTGGCCAGCTCTATTCCCACATTCTCTGCTCCTTGTCTTGGTCCTTAGTGTGCTGACAGGAGTCTTCAATGCTGGCAGTGTTCACCTCCTGTCAGGTGAAGTGGTAGTTCAATCCTCATACAGATAGCTAAACAGCAGCTACACTGCCGATGCTTAGACGATGCTTCCAGAGATGGAGATAACTGAGGGACAGCTTTTGAAGTGTTTTAAAAGCATGGAACCATCTTGTAATAAACAGGTGTGAAAAAAGTCGACGGAAAAAAGGGAAACTGAGGCTTGTATAAAAATTAAACAAAAAACCTGTTTATTGAACAAAGCCACTAGGGGTGCGACCTAAGGATAAGCCTAGAGTCCACGCAGCAAGCCAGACCACCAAAAGCTATAGCAGTGCTCCTTTGGACTCGAAGTTCCTCTGGAGGACCCAGCGTATTGGGTCCTTCAACGTCCCGTCATTGGTCCATTTTTCAATCCTTGCAATGATTGGTCCTTTTCTCCAACTCCCATTGGTTCATAACACGGTGCATTCCTGACCAATCATTTTCTAATTCTTGGGTTTCATTGGCTGGTTTTCCTTCCAATCATAGTCCATCTCAGTGTCTCCATCATCTTCTAGAAAGTTCCCTCCTAGGCACTTTGACTCCTGGGACCACCCCTTTCCCCCATATGGTAACTACAACACTATATAACTTAACAATCCTATACATGAAAGTTTATTACATTAATTAACAATTTATTGTAACAATCAGCATCCCTTAGTTCCTCCCAAAATCTTTAACCATCTTCTCTCTGAAGACATAGTAGGCTGTTGGAGCAGAAGAGGGCCAGCTGTGATCTGTCTCAAAGACCAGCCTGGAACCTCAGCAACTGTTTGCAACATCAGAGAGAAGAGATAGAGGACTGAATTTAGTGCTGAGCCCACCAGAACTCGTGGGCAAGTAAACTGTCTTTCTCTGCCTCTGCAAAGCCTCAGGGTCCTCTGGAACACAACACGTTTCCCCAGGCAGCACTCTGGAGTCCTCTGGCTTGTTTCCTTTCCTCCTCCCTCTCCTTCTCCCCAAGGTAGGCACACACACATTTTTGCGTTTGCTGTCTTTTGTGGCACCTCACGGCTTTCACAGAAGCGCCTTCACTGCAGCGCCCACTCCTCGGCCCGTGTCCCCGCCCAGCCAGTGACCGAGAGCAGCCTTGCTGAGGCGGGAGCCGCTCCCACTCCGCCCCCAAGCAAGGCCTCAGGGGACTTTCCCCCGCTGCGCTCTGGGCGGGAGCTGCGTCCCCGTCCTGCCTTTTCAATCAGCGAGCGGGGTTCGGCTGAGACGGGATCCTCCCCCCACTCTCCCTTGCCGATCACTGCCCCCCCTCCCTTGCCTCGCTCCGTTGGCCCCTTGTGACTCTTTACTTTTCCCCAACTGCCCCAGTCCGGACTCAAAACAAATGCCCCATCTTCCTGCACACCATGTGTGGAATGCTTAATGGCGATCGATTCTGGCATCAGTGTTGTCCTGCAGTGGACGTGCGGGCACAGGGGGCACAGGGCTTTCCAGCGTGGAGAGCCTCTCTCTGCTTGGACACCACCGTGTGCTGCCTTGTTAGGTTTGCTCTTTGCCAGTACATCATAAATGTTTTTAATACAACTAAGTGGAGGCAAAGCCTTCGAAGCAAAAGAAAACTCTTTTTGTAACGAGCCAGGTGCATCAGATATCTGTCTCTTCCAAGAGAAAAACACACAGAAGACTTCAACAAAATGGCAACTTTATTTTTATACCGTTTGCCCCGGCCGGGGCGATTCCTGTCCCCTTTTCCATTGGCTGCGTACTCAGGAACTTGCATTCTCTCCTGACTGCCTACTTTTCTGTCCTCTCCCGTCTCATCCTATTTCCTTTTTAGTCACGTCTTCCTTCCTTTAGTCCACTCCTTTCACAGCAACACCCAACAAACCAACCAGAACATATCCAAACCACAAACAACAACACACAGAATCAACAACTTTCATTCTTTAAATTAGTGACCTTTTGGCTTCAGCAAAATATCACCTCATCTCTCACAGCTGGGTACTCAGGAACTTACACTCTCTCCCAACTGCCTACTCTTCTGTCCCCTCCCCTCTCATCCCTCTTTGGTCATATTTTCAACCCTGCCCCTCTCCCAGTTCTCAACAACATCCAGCAGATGAACCAAAACACATCCAAACCATAGAAAACTAATAGGAAACAGAAACAACAGCTTTCATTTTGTTACTCAATAATTTTATTTTAGCTGCAGCAAAATATTATTTCGTCTTTCACAATGGGCCATCCCGTGTCTCAGCAGAGAGACTTCTTCTAGTTTGTTTCCTTTTGTTTGCAGTTTGCCAATATTTGCACAGCTTTATAGTCTCAGAGATCACGAGGCAAAAGGTGTCTCTTCTCTTCCAGAATAATGGACTGATTTTTGTGGTCACTATACACTCAACAGGAACTTTATCAAATAAGCCTGATGAGCTTGGGCTTTAAAATCTGATTGGACTCCTGAGGTTTTCCTACTTTATTTCTGATGGATTATGAGAAGCAAGTTCACAAGAGGTTCCTGTTTCCCAGAAGGGTGAGTGGGAGGGAAGGAGAGGATTGAGAGAGTCTGCGGACCCCCAAAAGGCATGGACAGGTAGTCCATGCATTGTATTGTTTCTCCATCAAGCCCACTGAAGCCATAGAAGAAAACAAGGATTAAAACTTGTTTGCTTTTCTTCTTTTACAAAACATTTTATTTTTAAGAGGTGGTTGTAGGCCGGATGCTGCTACTGGGAGTTTGTGATGTTGCTCCCCGGGAAGAAAGGCTGAGGACAATTGTATCCTCCCTTGTCTGCACATTGACAGTGAGCTTTATGACCTTAAATTAGGAAGGTTCGGGAAGCACTCAGCTGTATCATAAAAATACAAGGATCTTTGAAATATTTTTTTAAAGCTTTTTTCACCTTGTGGCACTCCCAAATCTCTTTATACAAAACTCTGTCCCTATTTACATTGCACAGTCCTGTGGGTGTTAATGGAATCACTCAAGTGTTGAGGAAGCCAAAAGCTGTCTGTTCATGTTTTCTGTTCCTAATCTCAGCCTGATGCAGAAGCAGCAGTTCAGTTTTGAATCACTAAACTCTCATTTTTAAAGACTTATAATTTTTTTAATATGTTAAATTGGACAAATAAAGAAACAGCTAAAAAACCTGCATACCTACACCACTGTCTGCAATTATACAGATGTCAAGCTATGTTTATGTCTCCAGAAACCAAAAATCGTGAGCAGCATTTGCTAGCAATACAAACACAGTTCTTTTTACACAATGCTTCTCCCCATGCCACTGAAAATTTAGAGCAAATCTCCTTAACACCAATGTAGTGTTATGACAGAGACATGCTTAGCAGCACTGTAATCAAGAGCATAAAATGAGCATAATACAAGCATTTTGGGGCCAGGGATGTACATATTCATAAGCTACTGGAGTCTGTCCAGTTTCAGAGGGTGCTCTTGGGGGTCCTTTGAAACTCCTGGTGATTGCTGAGCCCTTGGCCTTTGCCCAACCCCTTAAGAGTCACCCTTATCTGTGGTGCTGTATTTGACGCTGGTTGTGTCATCTGGGCAACATGTTCTGCACAAAGTGGGTGAGACTGGTTCGACTTTTTACAGAGCTGAACACAGAGCCTTCAAGGTTCTGGTACCTGCTCCTTCCTGGGGAGGGATTTACACAGGCACAAGCTGACTCCTGGCTCTCCATTGAGTGCATTCTCTGATCATTCCACCTCTATGCATTTTCCACACATTGCAGCGTGAGGGAAGAAAAGAAGTGTTGGAAGTCAAGCAGATGAGTCAGAATGTCAGCATGGCTGAACAAAGACCTTCTCTTGGAACTAAAGTGAAAAAGAAAGGTTTACGGTCAGAGGAAGCAGGTCAGGGAAGAATATAGAGAGGCTGCTTGCTGCCATAGGAAGAAAAGTTGTGCAGCCCAAGATCAACTGGAGTTGAAGCTGTCCAGAACTGTGGGGAAAATAAAAGGCTTTTTCAAATACATTAATAGCAAAAGGCTGTGAAGAAATAGTATCAGCCCATTACAGGATGAGGGTGGTCACCTCACCAAGAGGGACACAGACAAGGCAGGTGTGTTAACTACAGTCTTTGCCTCTATCTTCCCCATGGATGATGGACCAGGAGTGACATTGGTGCTCTCTTTGGAGCCAGAGGGTTTGAGCCCGGCCGGCCCTGGCTCCTGGCCCACGCCAAGTGTGGCTGCCCCCTATCCGACTCGGCAGCTGGTCTGGGTGGCAGTAGAGCAGGGCTGCTTGGCACCTCAAGCAGCAAAGCCACTCTGAGATGAGCACAAGTTGTATGATGTGTTGAGGACATGGAGCAAAGGAATGAGAAGGACCACATGCATGAGTTGCCAAGGCTTTTACGCTCAGGATGGGTCAGAGGCAAGTGACAGTGAATCAATGGTTACAATAACATATAGGGGTGTGGATACAATAGGAGGGTACCAACTTCAACCCACAGAGAGAGACTTGGGGAGGAGTAGAGGGAGGGGAATACATTCACAGGGCCAATGAGAAACTTTAGGGGAGGAGAATAACTCAGACAACTCCATGGGTTATCAAGGGCCACGTGACTGACAGGGAAGTTTCTAGTGATAAAGGTGGGGTTACAATGATGGATAGCAGAGGAGGGCAGGGTTACAGTGACTGACACAGAAAGGACTGGAACAAGGGGCAGGGTATTGGGGTCATGGACAGGGAGAGGGGGAAGGAATAACTCTGAGACAAACCAACTTGAAACAACTGTGGGGGGAACTGGAGCAAACCAACTGGAAAAACAGAAAAACGCACCACCACACAGGAGGGTCTTAGTGGCCTGTGCAAATTACTGACACCCCTTTGACTCTGAACACATGTGGGATCTGCTGCTCCATCTGGATCCCTACAAATGTGTCGAGGGATTCGTCTGAGAATGCCCAGAAAGCTGGCTGGTGTCATTCCAAAGCCTCCCTGGATGATTATTGAGCGGTCTTGGAAATCTGGAGAGGTCCTGATTTTCAAGAAGGGCGACAAGCAGAAGCCTTGAAACTGCAGGCTTGTCAGTCTTACTGCAGTGTCTGGTAAAAGTATGGAAGATTCTTCTGGGAGGTATTGAAAAACACCTGGAGGACAATGCAGTCGTCAGCAGCAACACGGCTTTGTGTTGGTAAAGTCCTGCTTGTCCAACCACAAATCCTTCTTCAACAGGGTAACCCATCTTGTCGCAGGAAAGCCACAAGATGTCATTTTCTTGGACTTCAGCAAAGCTGAGTGCTGGCAAAATGTGTTCTGTAATGTGACTGTCAGTCATTGCTCTGAAATAAGTCAAGCCATTATGGCTGAGTAGCAAAGCTTGTGTGC
This sequence comes from Irena cyanogastra, assembly GCA_013397155.1. Classification (NCBI taxonomy): domain Eukaryota; kingdom Metazoa; phylum Chordata; class Aves; order Passeriformes; family Irenidae; genus Irena; species Irena cyanogastra. Next base: position 118,293 of record VWZV01017425.1, on the reverse strand, counting down.
TCCACTGCCTCTCGTTACCCTCACAAGGAGCTGTGAAGATGAGATGAGACTTTCTTTAAAAGTTTCTGGGTTTTCACTGCCAAGAAGGGAGAGACAAATGTTTGAAGAATTCCTATGCAGAGAGGCTCTTCATGGTCTGGGCAGGGCAGAAGGGCTGTTTGGAGGTTGGCTACAGCCCTGCCATGTCCTGTGGGATCTCAGTGCTAGCAATGGGAGTAATGTCTCCTCTGCTTCCTCCTAAATCCAGGCAAGAAGGACGTTTTGAGCTACAGGATTGAACTATAACCACTTCATGTGGCAGGAGCTGAACATGAGCACCACGAAGACCTTGTGTCAGCACCCTGGGGACCTGTGAAGACAAGGAGGTGCAGAGAAGGCAAAATGAAGCAGAGAGGAACTCTTGAAAAATTACCGTCTTTTATTAGCATCGGAATGGGTCTACAAGAAGTTTCAGACCCATCAAATCCTGGACAGGTCTGTTGCTCTCATCAGTTAAGACTGGAGTCTTGTTCTGAGTCTCTCTGTTTTTCTCTCTGCTCATCAGGTCCTTGGACCACTATTACAGCCTTGCCCGTGACCTCGCACCTGATGTATTGTGCTATGTACAGCGCAGAGAGGTCATCAGCTGTAGGCTGTGTGGGGCACACTGCAGCTCTTTGCCCCTGCTGCTCTGCTGTTGCTGCTGTCGCCTCATCCGTGCTGCCTTTTCATGCTGAGGAAGCTGGTTGCATATCACAGCCATCTGATGCAGCTTAAGACATGCCTTGCCTGCTAAAATGTTGGATGGCTTCATTTCACCTCATCTGGTTCATAGAACCAAAACATGTCATCAGGCCATCCTTGCCAGTTCTGCTGTTGCTTACATTTTTCACAGAGACTGCTCCTGACATATGGATAGTCCAGGAGACAGAACTGGCAGCTGTGGTAGCATTCCTCTTCCATTCCCTTCAGTCATTGTCTTGTAAAGAGCTGGAGGGGGTGGCTGAGTATTGTGCCTCGTCAGGGGTTTCTGAGGTGAGCGATAATGTTTCTTTTCTTGTACCTTCTGTCTTTAGTATTCTTGTTGTTACTGGTAGTTTTCATCTTTCACTGCTGTTTCCAGTAAATTTTTCTTATCTCAACCCTTGATGCTCACCTTTTGTGCCTCAGTTTTCCTCTCCACGCCACTGGTGGGGGAAGGGAGAAGGGAACCAGAGAGAGCAGGCAAGCAGCAGCGTGGTTTGGGGTTTCTGTGGGAGCACTAAATTGGGGAGTACCATTTCTAAACCATGGCAGCAGCTCTAATGACAAGAGTATAAAAGATTTGTCTTTTTCTGATGGACTTACCTCATTATCCCTTCGATACCACAGACCGTTCAAAAGAAACACGTGAATAGATATTTACTTATTTACCATTATGAATGGAAAAAGGAGCGTCTGTGAGGGTTGGATGCAAACAAAGCCTTGAGTCTTTGGACTGCCTCTCCAGATCTTGGAGAGAAAGCATTAATTTGCCTTTTGAATCATATGCTGAAATGAAGTTTTTTGTTGCAGAGGAGATCAAGAATATAATCTCTTTGAGGGATCTGAAGAGCATTGCTAACACTTCTACTCACTGGAGAAATTGTGCACATGCCTTTGTACTGGCTCATGTGAGGACTGTCATAGGGGAAGTGGTTCCCTTTAACACACTTACCCCCTGAGTTTCATCTATTCATAACCTGTTCTTTGGTTCATATAAAAAGAGAGAGAAGGCAAAGGTGATGTAGTGGTGAATTCTGTGTTACATTGGGAATGAATTAGTGCATGAAGCTTTCTATTAGTTCAGACTTCAAATGTGGTTGTTTGGTTTCTTCATTCCTTACAGTACTGTTCTGGAGATGCAAGTCCAGAAGAGGTTTATAAAATTCCCAGTTGTAATTTATGAGTTTAACTGACAGATGGTGAGTTTGCAACATCTACAATTTCTATTTCTTCTGTTGATTCAGAACATTTTACTACTGTATACTTACTGGAGACCAAAATGCATGCTGTAAAGAAAACCAGTAAATATAAAGAGTAAATGCTTTTTTTTTTTTTTGGTCAGAAAGGGGACTGAGCTGGGCTTTGACATGCTTACCTTGCTTTGAGGACCTCTTTTTGCTCCCATGCATTTCAATAGAAAAACTCCCATACATTTAAATTATGTAGCACCAACTGTAGAGGCAGGAGAGCAGCAAAAGTCTTTTGCAAAATAATGGAAGTATGAGGAAGAGAAGTATCAGGACACTCAGACGGTCTCTTAGTGAATGAAACGAAAACAACAAATGAAAGCTTAATCTTTCAGGAAAAAGAGTCTGTTTGGAAAAGGCTGCATTTGGCCAAAGATATCACACTCACCAGGAGAAAGCTGTGCAGTTAGGGAAGAAAAACTGTCTGCTGAGAATTAGCAGGACACCAATATCCAGGGAGCTGAACTTTGGCAATGAGAGCGCAATTCTCTGAGCACTTCCTTAGAGATATGGTGCAGCGGGCAGGGGTCTGAATGCACACATCTTTTAGCAGAGAGTCTTCTGTGACTTTGGGAATATCTCAGGTAGCGCCTTGGAAAAAAACATAGAAGCTTAAGGAATACAATGAAAATCGTTTCTTTCATACCGTGTAAGAGAAAGGTTTGGGGATTTTTTGGTCTGGTTGTTTTGAAGGTCTGTTGAGGCTTGTTTGTATTCAAAGAATTTCCTTTGTCTTGCATCTTAAACAATCTAAAACAAAGACTTCTTGTTGTTTTTGGGAACCTATTTTCCTCCCAGTGCAAAGTGATGTGTTTTCTGGGTCTACCTAGAAGAGAGGCCAGACAGAGTTAAGGGAATAAAAAGTCAGTATATTTATTGAAGGGCTTTCAGGTACATTTCAGGCAGACGAAGCACCCCAAAATGGACGATGCGTCATGAGTTTTCACACTTTCATACGTTTGGTCCATTTGCATCATGGAGGTTAATCTTCCAATTACAGCTTCAGGTAATGAAGTCATTTTACCCCAAGTTTTCTTCCCCCCCAATTAACTTTCGTTTACACTTCTCAGGGCCTGAGACAGTAAGGTGTCCTTGATTCCCAGGCCTAGAGAGGAATTGTTTTGTCTGACCAAAATATGAAGACAGTCGCTAGCACTGTATATGGAGTTTAGAGCTTTACATTAAAGAATTACAGGATTCCAAATATATGAAAAATTTACAAGCTAAAATCGTAAGGCACCAAAAGCAAGTTGTGGTAGTCCACTTTCTGCAGACTTCCTAAATGGTTTAAAATAACTCAAAATGTCATGATCCTGGATATGCCTGGCCTTCTACATTTTAGAAGGGGGGAAGGTGTTATTACTGCAGACGATTTAAAATCATAACAAAATAGGGGCTCCAGTTTAATTTGGGAACGGAAGGTGAATGGTATTGTAAAACTTAATGTTTATAGGAAACAATGTTTTTCCTTTACAGCCTTTTTCTTAAGTCTGAAATGTGTAAGAGGAAGTTCAAAGAGCATGTACACACTAGTTCCTACTTGGTTATTTTCCGTATATGAAGTCAGTAGATTTCAGTGGGTTAGTTTGGGTTCCTGAACAGCTGAGAAGTTTTGAAATCAACTTCCTGGGGTTTTGAAGTATGGTACAGTAGTTTGCAAAGAAAAAGATCAGATTGAGCAGGCTTCCTGCTTTCCCTGTTTACTAAGAAAGTGAGAGTAGAATGGTTAGAAATGGGAGATGAGGGCAATCAAGATAATTTACAACGTCTTCTGAAACCCATCCATTATGGCAGTGATTTAAAACTTGATGGGCTTTTTAATAATCAGCCTTTCATCATACCTTTTAACAGCCTTGAGACACTACCTCCTTCTGCAGTGCTGATTATAGCTGAAACCTTTTGGGAGAGAATGATTTATTGTTTCAGGGAATTTTCAAGATATCTTTTAAAAAAAGCCCCACTTTAGTGGAGCCTAGTTTTTTAAAGAAAATCAGACAGAAATATATACATTTAAAATCCCACAGCTGGACTGACAATGTTATTCCAAACTCTTATGTGTATGTAGATCAAAGTGTAAGTTTTTCAGTTTCACACATTATTTTCTTTCAAAAGCAGAAGTAATTTAATGTTGATCACAAAGCAACTTCCTCACAAAGATTGGATCAGGTTACTAGATTGGAAAAAAATCGTCATTTGCATTCAAATATGGATTTCTCACCTTCAGTTCAGAAGTGAAATTTAAGTGAAGGGTCCTGAAGGATGAGGGGTTGGCAGTGAAACAGCAATTTGTTGCAGAAATACACCTTATACACATGGATACTGTGGAGATGTTCTTAAGGGAAGCTTTGAGTTGCTACATGAAATTGTTAAGTTCAAAATAATTCAATTTTTGAAGATACTGAGACTGTCAGTAGTTCTGTAAATCAGGCTTATCCCACTGTTGCAATTATTTTTGAAGTCACCTGCAGAGGAGAGGGTGGAGTTTGAAAGCTGCAGTTTAGGTTCAAACTAGCTTTGAGTGCTGAGCAGTGTTTGATTCTGCTCCTGGAAAAGTAGGTGCTGAGTAGTCTCAGTTATGAGTAGTTGTTTAGGAGCTCTGTGTTTATTTCCTTGCTTTCCTTTGAGGCCTGCAAATCCCAGTCTCTTTTGCAGTTTTATCCTACCCGTTATTCTGTTTCTTCTGAGTAGTTTTTTGAGATACCTGACAGCAATTGTACTGGCATAAAGTGCTATACGCTGAATGTTTGTGGAAAGAAATTTACTTTGAAATTAATGAAGCATGATTTTATAATTATTGCTTGTTAATACATAGAGGAAATAAAATTTTAAAATTCTTGTTAACCTTGCATTTCAACCCTGCAATGCTCCTAAAGATATACCTAGTTCAAGACGAGTGAGTTTACCCAAGACCTTTAAACCTGTAGTTGAGCACGTTTCCGGTGTATTTCATTCAGCAGGGAAAATTGCATCTTATTCCTTGCCTACATTGTATAAAATTTCTGCCTTCCTGGTTGTGAAATTCATTTAATTGTGGAGAGAAATTATGGTAATTTTCACGAGTTTATGTCTTTTGGAGAGGGCTTAGTTCTTACTAAAATCTTTCGACCTGCTATGTTGAAGACTAAAGTTCAATCTAATGGAATTTTTCCTATGGTTTTTGAAATGGAATAAGTTTGTGTAGAATCCAGTTTTGGAAAGAGTGAAGTTTAGGGAAAATATACACTATTTGGACAATTTTCTCTGCATAAAACTCACTGCAGGTAACAACATTTTATTTTCTGTTTGGATTTTGAAAGTGCATTAAATTTTTTCCTGCCTGTACTTGGAATGCCATTTTATTATTTCCAGTCTTTGTACAGTTTGTAAATCTTGAGGAGCACTTTAGTTTCAAAGATTGTTAATTGCTTTATAACAGCAATTGAAAGATGGACTAAGCAATGTCATACTGCAAGGACGTTTATTGACAAAAGGCACAGATATTTATATTCTTTTAGCTTCTGTGTAACAATTTCTAATTGTCTGTGTGTGTGATTTAGTGCATTGCAGGCCATAATCTATACTTTTTTTTGCACAATTACTTATCACAGAAGGTTGTTTTGTTCTTTGGGAGGGGGACACAGTTTTTGCAGTTCTTTATGTATCTTTCTCAGTTTCTGCAAGTTTTTTTCACAACTTTTTCTCACAGCTCTTGCTCTACAATCTTCAGCAATTCAAACATACTGTTCATATTTTTTAATTCATTCTCCTCTGCAACAGTTTTAGACAGTTTTTAGATGTTGTACACAACCACTTAGTTAAAACATTTGAATTCCATTGACATGATCTACTCATTCCACATACAGGCCACTTTTTTCTGAAAATCCTTAACCTCTTCACACTAGAGATAAATATTCTATGTTGTTTCTTCGTAAGGTTTATTTTTTCAAATATTTAGCTATTGCCTGTAGTAATAACATAAACCATCAAACACTTATCATAAATGTTAATGGAAAATCTGATTCTGTGCTAATCTGTATTTTGTCAGTGACTTGGTGAATGTTAAATTTTGTTTTCTTAGCTGTAGCCTGGAAAATGAATGTCCACCTGAGAGATTAATCTGGAAGATTTTTCTTTTTTTCCTTTTCAGATTTCAGACACTGCAATTAGTGATCAAACACTGCTGTCATACTCACATGAACGTTTGGTATTTTACACAGGCTAGAAAAACATGTTTCATTTACTTTAATTAAAGAGTAGCTTAACATTTCCCTGAATCTGAGACCAGAACACTCTAATGTACACACAATATCCCAATAGTGATTTTAATAGTGATTGGTTTTGATTCTTCATGTTGTCGAGGGGAGATATGAACTAGGTGCAAGCACTGTTCACATTCATAAGTTTTAGCATGTGTGTCCAGCTAATAATTTTACAGCTTTTGGTAACATGTTAGGAAGTTATCCCCTTGTATGAAATTCTTATGCACAAAATCAGGCTCCCAAAGTCAGTGGAAAATTCGCTTGTACAAAACTGGAGACTTGTACCTCCTTTTTATGCTTGACTGTAAATAGAAAGCTAATGAAATTTGGCAGCTATATAATGGAAGTGTTAACATTTGGGAAACATGGCATTTCTTTATTAAAAATAGATTCAGAATTTTACATGTAAGTTATTTTCTATTGTTGCTAGACCTAATGGAGCAACCTCTGTCCTTAAAAAATCTAGAATGCAGAAGGCTTTTAAGTATCTATTAACAGTTCTCCATACAGGTAGTTGTGTTTCAGGTGATTAATTCTTATGGGCAGGGACTTACAGAATCTTAGACTTGTAGACTGGTCAGGGGTTGAAATGGGCCTTAGAAATCATGTACTCCATGATGCCATGGGCAGGGTCACCTCCTACTAGAAAGGTTGTTTAAGGCCTTGTCCACAGGATTGGTCATTCATAACCTCCCTGGACCACCCATTGCAATCTCTCACCCCTTCACAGGGAAGAATTTCTTCCTAACATCCAGCTTAAATTTCCTCTCTTTAAATTTGCACCCATTACTCCTTGTCCTATCACTCCAGTTCCTGAAAAAATTTCCCTCTCCAGCTTCCTTGTGGCCCTCATTCAGATACTGGAAGATTCCTATGAGGTCTCCACACAACCTTCTCTTCTCCAGGTTGGACTGCCCCAACCTTCTTAGCCCATCTTTCTTAGGGAGTTGCTGCAGTCCTCATACTAAGCTTGTGGCCTTCTCTGAACTTGCTCCAACAATTCCAGGTCCTTCTTATGCTGGGGATGCCAGAACTGGACTCCAGGTGGGGTCTTACTAGAGCAGTGTAGAAGGTGGGAATAACTTCCCTCGACCTACTGACCTTGGAATCCTTTGGATTCAGCCCAGGATTCATTTGGCTTTCTGGACTGTGAGCACTCATTGCTGGCTCATGGTTAGGTTTTCATCAACCATCACCCCCAAGGCCTTCTCCCCAGGGCTGCTTTCAATCGCTTCTCCTCCCAGCCTCTATCTGTGCCTGGGATTACCATGACCCAGGTGCAGGACCTTGCACTTGGCCTTGCTGGACTTCATGAAGTTTGCACAGATCCACCTCTCAAACCTGTCTGACTCCCTCTGAATGGCATCCCTTCCTTCCAGTATATTGACCACAGAGCTTGGTAACACCAAGAGATTGGTAACATCAGTGAATTTGTGCAGGGTGCCCTTTGTGACATTCCACTGTCCATGTCACTGGCAAAGATACTGAACTAACCTAAGCCCTAGCTTCCCAGACAATTTCCCTGTATTCCTCACAAGCTACATATCTTCATTTCCAGCCCCTGAAAGCTGCTTATTGTCATTCTGCGCTTGCTCAGCACTTCGTTATGCATCCATGGAGGCCCCCTGGCATTCTTGCCCAATTTCATCCTTGTTGGAACCATTGCTCCCAAGCTTGGAGGAAGTGATCCTTGAAATTCAGCCAGCATTCTTGGGCCCCTCTGTGCTCTAGGGCTCTATGACATGGGGCTGTCCCGCGAAGATCCTTGGGGAGACCAAAGTCTGCACTCCTCATGTCCAGGGCAGTGAGCTGTCAGTGTGCTCTCCTCACTGCCCTGAGGATCTTCAACTCCGCCGTCTCATGGTCACTGTGACCAAGGCTGCCTTGGAGCACTGCATCCCCCACTGGCTCCTCCCTGTTGGTGAGCGCAGAGTCCAGCATGGCACCTCTCTTTGTTGGCTCCTCAGTCACTTATGTAAGGAAGTTGAGGTTGACAAACTCAAGGAACCTCCTGGGCTGCCTGTGCATTGCCACGTTGTCCCTCCAACAGATGTCAGGATGGTTGAAGTCCTCCATGAGGATCAGGGCTTGTGAGTGTGAAGACACTCTTACTGTCTGCAGAGTGCTTCATCCACACCATCCTCCCAGCTGCGTGGACTGTAGCAGATCCCCACTCTCAACAGCTCCTGTCCCTGCCCTCCCTTCCCCTTGGACTTCACTCACAAGCTCTGAGCTGGCCCCTCATCATTCCCCAAGTTGAGCTCCATTCACTACAGCTGGACATAGAGGGCTACACACCATCCTTATCTCTCCAGCCTGTCTTCCTAAAAAGCCTGAAACCTCCCATTCCAATGCTTCAGTGTTAGGAGCCATCCCACCATGTCTCTATGATGCCAATGGTATCATCCATACACATTTCTGGTTCCTCTTGTTTGTTCTCCATACTATGTGTATTTGTGGATAGGCTTCTGAGCTAGGCCCTGGATAAAGCTGACTCACTGGCTGGAATATCTGGAATGCCTTTACACTGTTCTGGGCATCCATTACAGGGATTGGCATCTGACTGGCAGGAGTGGGATGGATAGGTGCCCCCCCCCCATCAAATCTGCATTACGTCTATTTGCTGCTGTGCAAACAATGTGCCATAGTTTAATAAATAAGCCTGAATTAACAAAATCAAACACTTGAGTAGTTCCTTGAAGTCAGTGAAAATACTCTCTGTTGTGAACTTGGGAACAGGCTTCATTACTTCTTAAAATAATAACTTTTCTAAATTAATCAGTTTATAAGTTCTATATATCAGGCATACAAGGAACGCTGACAGTACCCTTTACACGAATCATGTAGCACCACTATGTGGAAAAGACAGGGGAAACAGCCAGGCTGAAAATGCAGCCAAAGACAAAACATTCCTCTGGTGATGTGTGGTGCTAACTGAAGGTATTCAGCACCTCACAAGATCAGACCTTGTATGATTAAATTGCTGTACAAACCCATGGTAATAGATCCTTAAATAATGAAGTGGAAGGGCAGATAGGAAAGTTGGGTGGGAATAAAACTATCTCAGTGCGTTAGAAAGGTTGTTGTTTGAGTTCCCAGTATTTAACAGTTGGGTTCACAGTGCAGCAGCTGAACCCAGCAGCAGTGTTGTTCTGGCCAGTGATTCAGTGGGAATGTCAACCTGAGCAACAACACTGTGGTATGTACAGCTCAGGTCAGACACGTCTCTGATTTCTGACCACTTTTTTCTCTTGGGTGGTGTTTATTTTCTTCCCAGAAAATATGGTAATGTTTGGATTTTTTCAATCTTGTGGTAGTCTTGTACTGCATATTCTAATAGCTCTTGTTGAACCTGACCCACAGCCTACCCCTTCATGTAAATAACTCTCTTAGACCTAAGCCCTAAACCTTCTGCTTAAGGCTGAGTGAGCTGGACTGAAGGAACATTGTATGTTCTGACATCGAGTGGGGCACAGAACAAATGTTCTTTGATTTGGAAGCAGTGCTTGCCATAGTACATAGCATTGTCTCTGGAGAAGGCACATACAACTTGTCTCCTGTTTTATCCTTTCTGGGCTTCCACGAGCAGGGGCAGAGGGTCCTTGGGGTGTGTGGAATGGGGTCTTCTCTCCTGTTCTGCAAAACCACATCTTAGCATGTCAGCAGTGGTACCATTCATCTGTTTGCAATGTGTTTCTGATGTGTGAGCTCATGAGATGGCAGGAAGTGTGTGTGACTCTTCATTTCATCCCTTTAGATTGCTGCTCACCTCTCTATTTCATAGGTCTGGGGCTTGAAACTGTTAGCATAGTCCTTACCCATGGACAGCTGTGGGCAAACTCCATCTGGGAGTTCAGTGAAAAATTAGAAAACAAGGGATTTGGCTGAAACAATCTACAGGAAATTTATGTGTCTCCTGTCAGAAACACAAGAGGGGATGGATGGTAGGTACTGCAGTTTGGGTTCTTAAAGTGAGTCATCGTTTTTTTCCCCACAGAAATGGTGGGAGCAACCTTCCTCACAGGTAAGACTTCTTTATGGTAGATAAAGAAAAAATGCATTACAACAGTTTTGCAAGTAAATTTTCACCCCTGTTATAAACTATAACTTATTAGGCCATAAGCATTGGAGAACCAAAGGCAGTGATATTATTCGTATTTCTGTGGTGATGCCTGAAATCTCCAGACATAATTTAAAGCCTTTGGTCTGGACACAATAAATGTACACAATAGAAAGATGATTTCTCTCTCTAAATAATTACTCCTCACCACCTTTATAGCAATAGCATTCCATCAGAAGGCAAACAGATTTGTATGTTTGCTCTGCCTATATCTGCATGTTAAATGGTGATGGCTTGCTGAAAAACCATAATGAATACAATTCAACACATGGTTATCACATTCATGCTATTCAGATATTTTAGGAATCAGTGTTGTTAATTCTCAGTTTATTGTGTCATCTGTTTCTTTTGGATTTTACCCTAAAACTGAAATTAGTCTTCCAATTCTTTATGAAAAGGTGATACATGCGTATCTTTACAGTTTGTGATGATCCTTTTGAAAGCAAGCTTAAACAGTTTGAAATAATATAACAATCTGAATGATTTAATCAGAAAGAATGAGGTAAATAAAAATGCCTGTTGTTATATTAGATGCTGAAAGAGAACTTAGCCTGAAGATTTTGGGCAAATAATGTGAGAATTGATAGTATTGACAAGAAATGTGTAGCATATTAAAGTGTATGCTTATTGCAAATTGTGGTCAGATCTGATTTGTGAATCTCTTTCACTATTGGCAATAGATAAGAAATAGGGAAAGCCAGACATGAAGCAGGTGCCACCATTTTGGTTTTTGTACTCAAAACAAGATTACAGACCCTGGTGTGATGTGTCATCAGCCTAGTGACTTCAGATGACAACTCATAAGGACTGACAGTGGCCTTTTTGTTTGGCTTTAATGTTGACTACAGGTGAATCAGCTTCTGAATGTTACCTGTTTCATAAGAAAACCAATTTGATCATGACCAATCTCAGCCCTTCATTCAATGACCAGTCATGTTTTCCATGTCCTCAAATGCATATAAAGGTACACCCTGAATATATTAGTCCATATGCTTGGAAGCAGGTCTCTGGTGAAAAAAACCTAAACATAAAACCTCCACATAAAGAAATTTTATGTACTGTATTAGATTTCTTAAAAATTTAAATCACATCGGTATGACATGAATGTTCCGAGTCCCTTTTCTTTTAACATCGTAACAATTTTCTGATTCAGTTTGATAAAGCAATATATGCTGAAATGGTGTATTTGTAGTCACAGAGCCCTTTAAAAAAAGTGAAAACCTGAATTAACAAGTCAGGTTCTTTATACTTGCAACCTGAATTTGGACATGCTCTTTGGAAGCCCTGGGATTTGCCTCCAGTATAAACATAAAAAAATCCTGATTCCTGACATTTACTGTTTCATGCTTCTAAACATTTAAAAACACATGGTCAGATGGCAAATTGAGGGGTGTAGGAGGGAAACTAAGAATTTTGCTATTTTTTCCTTATATTTTCTGTTAAAACAACTTTGTTCAGTGAAGGAATGGCGTCTGGTTTCATTGCAAAGGAAAGGTAAGGCACAACCAAAATGTGCCAAGGTCACATTTGCTGGGTGAATTTGCAAAGACAGCAGCCGTGCTTGGCTTTTACAATCTCAACCCATATTGCAGCTTCCAATAATCTTCAGTTTTCGTTCCTTCTCAGAAGTTTCTCATTTCTGTCGTTTTGGGCCAGCCAGCACTTTCCCCATGGTGAAACAGGCAACAGCCACACTGCCTGCATTCAGGGGGAAACCTGCATCCTCTGCGAAGTTCAGCACAGGATCTTCCTCTGAAAGAATCATGCCAGGCTCATTTTGTCACCAGCTGCAGATGCTGATTTACCTCCCCCCGAGTCAGACGCCAGGGATGAAGTGCCCAGCAGTGCCAGCACTTCTGTGATGCCTTGTAAAAGGCACCTTCGGCAGCAAGCCCAGAGCTGGTGGCATAACCCCGAGCTGACTAAATTGATGTGAGAAGAGTTCCTGCATGATCAATGAAACCAGGGCTTCCATCCTCATTTTGAAATTAGATATGGATCTATGAACCTAGATACTGCTTCACCAATTTGAACCAAAAATGGAAAATCAGCTTCAAGTTTAAGATACAGAAAAACATAGTTAAAAGCTGTTGTCTCTAAACTTCAGCAGTGTTTTTTTTTTTTTTTTTCCCAGCTCTCCAGTGAATGGAGAAGAAAATACCTCCTAGTTGTACTGATGTCTCTTTAAAAAAGGCAATAAAAGATGACAGGGATAGAAGGGGAAGAGTCTGGAACTATTAAAATGGCTTTGGCTGCCTTCTTTCTACCTGTCTAAATTAGATTTTGCCAAGTACTGTGCTGCTGAGCCTAGTATGATTGGGATGCCTGAATCAGTTATTTAAAGCTGGCTGGAGTGTTTCTGCACTGTGCTGGAGTCTGGAGTACCACCCTGATCATGCAGCTGGGCAAAGTGGAAAGGAGTCACACTATGGTGAATGGCTTGAGTCTTTGTTATTTTTGCAGGCTGATTTTATGTGTGCAATGCTAAAAGCCCTTAGTGACACCAGCCTGAACCCCTGAGGCTAAAGCTTGATTAGTTAACTTGCAGGTTTTCTTTACAGAGAAATGTATTTTCCATTTTTGTAACTGTGGGCTTAGAAGTTGTTTTAAAGTTAACTTGCACAGATGCATCTTTTAATATGTTTTCTTTTCCAGCATGACAGTTCAGTGGAGGTGGAGAGTTATAAGACGTGACAAATACCTACTATTTGCAAATTCCAGAAAGAGCAAGAGGCACTTTTTGAATTTAAGAGACTTGGCAAGTACCTGGGGGCAAATATCAGGAATGTGCTCACAAGTATATATGTTGAACATTTCCAGAAAAAAAACGGTTGTTTTGTTGTTGTTTTTTTTTTCTTTTCTGGTTTGGTTTTTTTTTTTTTTTTTTTTTTTTTTTTTGTTTTTTTTTTTTTTTTTTTTTTTTTTTTTTTTCCAAATGAAAAGTGCATTTTAACCTCAGAGAAAGAAGGATCACAGTATAGTTTGCAAAAGGGGAGTTCTGGATAGGGCAAGTGAAACAGAGCAAAGTCCATGAAGTTTATCAGCTAGTACAACTGTTAAAAAACAATTTCCTGAAAGATTTTGTTTAAACAGTTTATGCCATTTGAAGCCCAGGATTACATTTTTTTCCGTTTTATCTAAAGTCTGTTAAACCTGAAGAAAGAAAGTTCTTCAGGAAAGAATTACTGCACAAGTTTTTGAAAAAAAGCGTCTTAAAGAAGGAATTTTTCAAAATGTTTAAAAATAGAGGAGATTTTTTAGCTCTGGCATGTTCATTGAAAGAGCCTTTGCTACTCCATCTCTATTCATGCAATAAATTTATTTCCCAAGAAGAAAAAATTAGGAACATGTACAGAAGCTATTTATTTCCCAATGGACCATTCTATCTTGAAATTGCAAATCTTTGAGAAAACTGATGACTTTGAAGCAGTGAAAAAGATAACTTTGGCAGAAATAGTAGGAATCTAAATAAATACCTGTAAAAAGTACTTTAGTAGATTTGGTAGAAAAGTAGTTCTGTGATTCAGAGGAGGATAGGAAAAACTCCACACCTTCTGTATCCTCTGTTCAATGAGACTAGAAGCAAGAAAAAAGGACACGTCATTGAACTCCAGCTTTCTGAGTTGGTGTCTCATGTTGTGACAGGCTTATTTAGTTTTAGGGGGCATCTCTCTAGGATCTCTTTATGATGTCCCATCTCAGAATTTTTGAAATGTTCCTGCTTATGTAAAAGAATGCAGGATTTTTTTACCATATGAACACAATTTATTTTCAAATCTTATTTTCAAAATGCAGCTGAATGCTGAAGTTTTTTTTAGGTCTCAGGTTACTAATCCCTGGAAAGAAAGTGTTTTGTGTGAGCTCTAATGAACACGTTTTGAAATGCACTGGAAATGGTTATTTAGTCATTTAGGTCTTGGAGGCTGGGGAACTCAGATAAAAGCTAGAGAGAGAATTAACCATAACATTAATGGTCTCTTTGGACCTCTACCTATATTAAATTGCCACACTTCTTTTAGTTGCTCAAATACTGGTACAGAGGAGAAGGGTGGAGGACTCTTCTGAAAAAGAACAAAAGAAGCATGGGATAAATACAATGGTAGCAATTTGTTGTCATATTAAGGTGCTTCTCTGTTTCTTCTCCACTTCATTTTGCTAAAAATTAATTTAAAGGGGATACCTCCAAACTATATGGCTAAGTTTTAAGAACTTTCCATCTGGAATACCTCATGCAAAAAATAATTCTACCTGCTTGTTCTGTCTGGTTGTTTTATGAGTACTCTGCTCTCTGAACCTTCTTGATTTTTAACAGTTTCTGAGAGTTATGTAGTGACTAATTTTTTGTGTTCCTGACTCACACAAAATTGAAGAAACAACAAACTAGTTTTAACAGAGGCTGTAAGAAATTTGCTAATGTGAAGAAGAAGGACTATTCTGTTAAGCTGATTGCGAAACCCATTGGAGGAGTTCTCCATTCTGTTTTAGTTGGCCTGAGAAAATAGCAAGTTATGCAAAACTGCTCATCTAAAGATTGTGATTAATCTCTATTTACCTGATTGGAAAATATATTTGTTTTTCTTTACATCTTGTATATTGTAAAAAAAAAGCATCTTTCCTTTGCAATAACTCTCCTCACTGTTATTACTAACAAAGGACATTGGTCTGTTTCCCAGCAATAGATGGTATTGGACCAAGGCCTAGATCTACAAAAGGCCTTAGATGCTGGTGTGGGATTTGGATGACTAAACCCAAGAATTAGATTCTCAAAATCCTTATTGAGTTGTTGCCTAATCCTGAAGGTGCCCAAATCTGTAGGAGCCAGAGATATTAATACTAAAAGTATGAATAACCACATTTCAGTTTACTTGGAATTGCAACAGAAGGTGTTTATCTCTTCACTGATCACGTAACTGTTTGCTCAGAGCATTTCAACTCCACAAATTGCAACAGCTTCTTTCTGCCAAAGTGGTAAAGTGCTCTTTATGCAGCGGTTCAGAGGTTACATTCTGGGGAAGAGTGGTAGAGGGCTAAATTCATTATCTTCTTCTTGATGTGTTTCAGCTTCACATCCCCTTCTCCCAAGACTGGCTTACAAAATTTAGATCTGAAGTTTTAGTTATTCGTGGATATTCTTAGTTTCTTCATGGGTTCGCCGAGATACTTCCTTGGCATTTGATAAATGGCCATTGTCTAATTGTAAAACCAAAAAAGTTGGATGGGGGAAAAAGCAGAAAATAGACAAAATTGAATTAGAAAAATTCATTTTTTCACAGTAGATTCTGAATGGAGGTATTACTCTATTGCACAACATTGTTCTACTCACCAGTAAAAATGTCTGTGAATATGAAATGCAGTCAGGTTGAAAAACTGCTTAAACTGGGCTGTCTTAAAAACTAGAACTGCATAAGAGGAAAATTGAAGTTCTCTCTTATTCTCTTGCCATTATGCGCATTTCCAGTCACATAGCTGGTGCACACAGATATTTCCAGTAAAATACATGAGTAAGGTTGTGAAGTCAGACACTGACATTAGAGAAGCCTATGAAACCTGAGATTGGTACTCTTGAGAGTATTGTGTGGCATTCTCTACATATATGATCAGGTATCATTTTTTTTCACTTGGAGTTTTTTCTCCCCTCTTCTGGACTCCACCTCTTCTAGTGTGTAGAGATCAATCTAAGCACCAACTAATTTATTAATTACCTTGCTTTATCCTCCTTTTGTGTCTTCTGTAACACTATTCTCTGAAGATGTAATTGCTATTTTCCTCACATATTCTTCTTCCAGTCAGGCGCAGAGGAGGCATCACCAGGAGCATCTGCAAGAGATTTTAAAAAGAAAGTCATGTTGACTTCCTCTTCCTGATCAGACGGCCAGTACTAAACACCCACAACAGTGTCATCTATTTTAGCCTGACCCTTAAGCCTCACCTATAAGCTCTCATCTTGTTTGTCAGTCCTTGGGTAGAGCTTGAGGCATTCTGGTTGCTCTCTCACATAAAGAGCAACTCCACCCCCTCACCTCTCTGACTTGTCCATTCTAAAAAGTACACCGCCATCCATGACAATATTCCGGTCATGTGAGTGGTCCCACTGTCCCAGTAATTCCAATGAGAACATTGCTCTGTGACCACCCAGAGATTGCTAGTTCCTCTTTTATGTTCCCCGTGCTGTGTTTGTATACAGGAACCTCAGAGAGGCAATAAAGCATCCAGGTTCCCTAGAGGGATGTAAGACGAATCACCATAACCGTCAGCATGGATTCACCATGGGGGAATCATGCTTGACCAATCTGAGAGCCTTCCATGATGGCATGGCAGAATGAGTTGATGAGCAGGGAGCAGTGGATGTTGTCTATCTCACGCGACATCCTTGTAGGTAAGCTCAGGAAATGTGGGTTGCATGAATGGACCCTGAGGTGCACCAAGAGCTGGCTGAACGACAGAGCTCAGAGGGTTGTCATCAGTGGAGAAGAATCCAGTTAGAGGCCTATAGTCCATGGTGTTCCCCAGGGATTAATGCTGAGTCCAGCCTTACTAAACCTGTTTATCAGCAACCTAGATGAGGGGATAGAATGCACTCTCAGAAAGTTTGCTGCTGCTATGGAACTGTGGGGAGTGGCTGATCCACCTGAAGGCTTTGCTGCCATTCAATGGGACCTTGATAGGGGGAGGGCTGGCCAGGGAGACACTTAATGGGGTTCAAAAAGGGCAAGTGCAGGGTCCTGCTGGGAAGGAATAACCCCAAGCACCAGCACAGGTTGGGGTCTGAACTGCTGGAGAGCAGCTCTGCTGAGAAAGACTTGGGAGTTTTGGTGGGTGACAGATTGCCCATGAGCTGGCAGCGTTCCTGGCAGCCAGGAGGGCCAATGGGCTCCTGGGTCCATTGGAAAGAGTTTGGCCAGCAAGGTCGAGGGAGGTTCCATTTGAACATGAGGAAGAACTTCTTTGCATTGAGGGTGGCAAAGCACTGAACAGTTGCCCAGGGAGGTGATGGTCTCCCTCTCTGGAAACATTCAAGCCCCACCAAAATGCATTCCTGTGTCATCTTCTCCAGGTGACTGTGCCCTGGCCAGAAGTGTTGGACTGGATGATCTCTTTCCAGCCCTAATGATTCTGTTATTCTTGTGCTAGCACTATTAGCATATTTATTTTCAAATTGCTGTAGGATAGGATGGTGGTTCTGCTCTACAGGTGGGATGTCCCAGAGCTGTCCAACACAGAAATATATTCACAGCCACTTCAAAACATATCCCCCCTCATTCACTGTTCATCCATAGCCATTATATAAATGCCACCTGGTTTAACCCTCAAAGAGCAGTGATGTGTATTGACAAAACATCTGTATCCCACTCTCCACAGTGCAAGTGTGCTGAGTGAAGTCCCTGGCAATGCCCTTATAAAGGCTTCAGGAGGGTGAAAGGCAAGGTCTAATTAAGCTTTTTAAGATACTGGTGCTAATGACAAGCCAATGTGCTGAGACTGTCAGCTGTTCAGGACCATTCTTGTCTTACAGTATAATGGAATTCTGGTATTAGCAGCTACTTACATTATTCATGTAATGAAATTGGCAAGATTGTAGTGGTATGAAAACAGGATCAGATTAACATTTCAGGTAAGAAACATCAAAATTCCGCCAGCATACAAAATGTATGAAGACTGTACTGTAGGTCTGTTGGAAACTTTTCTTGTGTTTGCAGGCTTTCTGTGGGCATGTTTTGGTTTTATGTCAATACATTTGTCCCTATGGTTTCTTTGTGAAAGGTACATAATGCAAAGTTCTTAAGACATAAATAGAGTGTTAAATTTTCTTTCACTAAGCGTTTTCAAACTTTTGAGTCTGGAGTGAAAAATTTGCAAAATATGGCACCTAAAAATGATAGCTCTCATATCTACCTTAATGGTGGGCATTGGTTAGAAAATGCTGTTACTCTGACAAAGAGAACTGAAATGCTCTGTGGCTGTTTTAGCCTAAACCCACTCACCTTTCTGGGGTTAATTCAAGGAATTTGGTATAAAACAAAGGTTGAGAAAACTGAATATTGGTAGGCACCAGACTTCCTGTTGACTGGATATGAAACTAGAGAACCTGGTTTCTGTTACCAAAACAGCTTGTGTGCTTTGGGGGAAAAAAGCCACTTGCTTTCCAGTCCAGTTGAGGCAACCGGTAAATAAATCTCTTGTGTTTGGTTTGGTGTTAGGATTGTTTTGAACACTTGATTATCCAAGTTTTTTATTAGATGCTCTGAACTCTTGGCTTAAGACATTTGCAGTCCAAATAAAGCTCACTGTAAAGCAAGTTCATGCATAAGTTGCAGTGTCTAAATTGCAAAACACCACAGTGACAGGAATGCCATGAGGTTATTCTTGTACTGTTGTTTGGCTTTTATGCCTCTTGCTGTCTTGACCTGTGATTTGGAGAAACAGTCCTGATAGCCTGGAAAGTTATTTTATTTAGTATCTTGTTTCTAGCAGATAGTCCCAGTCAAGGGGAAAGAATACCATTTACCATAATGTCTTTAGAGACATGTTACCTCCTACTTAATTATCAGTGTCTGTCTACCCCAGATGTAGACAAATTTCAGATTTTAGTTTCTAACCTGTGCCTATTTTTTTATTGAGACTAAATATTAAAATGCGCTTTGTTTAATCTCATATCTGAAGGTCCTTTTAAGTGAGAATGTGTTTGTGATGTGGTATTTGTTAATCTAGATGTTGAATGCTATTTTAGTTATGTATTTTTCCCTTTTTTCCCAATGGATTTAATCCCTGGCTTAGTACTTTTTAGTAGCATTAAGTATTTCCACTGCATTATTTTAACTCTTGTATTTTTTGTATCTATTTTTGCCAAGTTACTTTGTTCCTATTCAAAGATTTCTCCTTGAATGCAAACTGTGAGTTAAACTCTTTTAATTATAATTATTTACAACTAAAATAGTTTTAACTATGTTTATTTTTAACTCTTTTAACTATGAGTTAAAGTATCTTTTTAGTATCCTTTTCTCTCCTCTCTTGTCTCTGCTGTCAGCCATTGCCTGACCCTGGCCTTCCAGAAAGCACTTCCAAAGTACAACTGAAATGCTCATGCCAGTTTGGAAACTGCTGGGGCAAATCTAACTCTAATTACTGTAATTAGGTTGGGTTTCCACTTCTATGAAACAAAGCAAAAGTGCTGGTGTGGCAAAAAGAAATACTGAAGTTGTTGATGTGTAGGTGTGGTGTAGCAGACTGCTCTGTCCTTTCACTGTGAGACAACGTCAGAGGACATTGGTTCCTCCTGCATTATGAGAACTTCAGCCAAAATACTGAAAAATAGGGAAAAGAAGCTGTGATTTCCTTTATATGCCTTTAGGGTGCTGTAGTCATGGATTCTTTTCCTTTTAAAAGTATCTGCTAGCTATATTAAATCAGATCTCTCCTGTTTTCCATAAAAGGCTCTTTGGAAGTCCCATAGGTGTTTTATGGGCTTTCTCAGTCCTCCACTGAAATGTGAATGGATCAGATATTTCTTCCAGGTGTCTCTCAGTGTTTGAGCTAAGTAGGTGTTAATAAAAATAACTCAAATCATTAAACAGTCCAAATAATAAACCACTTCCCTGCTCTTTTACTTTGGTTTTACTTATACACTACTGGGGTGATAATCTCACCTGTTCTTCAGCCATTCACAGTCTTCCAGGAAAAATTCAGTAGATTTCCTTATGTAAATAATAGACAGAAATCTCTCTTCCTTTTTTTCTTTCCCCCTTAAACAGCATTTCTTTTTATGAAGTTTCTACTTTGTAGATTTTCTGTAAAGCTGATGTTGAGTGGTGATTCCAGAGGTAACTATACCAATAACTCTATTTTTTTGTTACAACAGGGGTGACTTAACCTTCCATTTCTTTGCCATGAGTGAACTGCCAGTGGGTGACTTTTCACGCAGCCCTTGGCCTAATAATGGCTAGTGCCACTTCCTTGTCACAGAGTTTCTTGAGCCCTCCTTGGTGCATTGTGAATTCTGTTCTGCAAGCCCTGCTCCATGCCCTGTGAAACCAAAAGGCATTTTGTGCTAAATTTCCTAGAACCTGTAAGCAGGGAGTTTTTTCATAGAAAACTCTTTTCCCTGCAATTTGCTTTATCTAGAATAACATCAAAGCCAAGATTTTCCTTATTTGGAGCATTTTGCAGAATATCTTCATCCCATCATCTACTGTGGGTTCATAACCACGGGAATTGAATCTACTGGCTATCACTATAACCCAAGTTTGTTCTTTGAACCACTGGTGCCAGCACAGAATATTCCTTCGTTGTTCAGGTTTCCCAATTGAAGCCCTGTAATGCTCCATGATATTACCATTTGTAGAATTTACTGTAAGAGAATAATATGGATGCCAAGGCAAAGCATAACATTCACTTATTATTGAAAAGCATCCTTTTAATGCAGAAATAATAAAACTAAGTTATGTAGCATCGCCATTATTTAAAATGAAATAAATCCTCCAGTTTTGTTGTCCCTCTTGTGGTTACAAAACTGCCCAAAAGGTCAGATTGTATCATATAGCTGACTGTGCTATAAAGGACTGTTTTATTTGGTATGTGAATCTATTGTTCTGAGGAGTTCCTTAAATTGGCTTGTATATCCATATTTCACAGGATCATTTCAATTGCTCTGCTTTAGGGTCTACACTTGGAAATTTTTCTCAGTTAGTAGACTGCATATTTTTGTTCAATAGTGACTGTGTTAACTATCTTCCCTCACCCTTCAGAGTTAATGATTTTCCATCATTTATTTTCACTGAGTGTGATACTCATGGCAACCAAAGCACGTAGCCTGACTAATGTGAGTGGCATTTCCTTCACTTGGTTCAACCAGCCCAGGAAAAGCAGTGATAAGTCTCCTCATTGTGTGCAGTTTGGGGGAAGATGTGGAAGAGGTTAAGCTTTATGACTTTGTCAATGCAAGTCTTTGTCTTTCACTTCTTGGACGTGCCATAGTGTCTTGTCTGTTGGGGTGTGAGCGTGACCTGTGTGGTCAACAAGGTGGCAAACCACTTGGAGTTCCCTTCTACTGCCCAGTATTACAAAAGAAAGCCTACTAGTTTCTTCTTACCTCTGAGTAAGGTGAATTCATAAAACAGTGTCTAAGGATGTCCATTTCTCTAGGTTGAACTGTCCATTGTTTTAACAGAGTAACAATGCTGGTGGGAGCAGCAGAAAATAAGGCATCAGGGAATTCATGGCACCTTTTTCAGGGTTGCCTATCCTAGGCATGACTTCCATGTCACTAATTTGTTTAGAAATTTTCCAAGTATTTTGAAATCCTTCACATTAGCGTGAGAGCTGAGGTTTGAAGGAATGGTGTTGATGAGGCTTGTTGGTGTTTCTGCGTTACCTGCATGCTTTGATTGGATCTCTAGGGGAAGTGTCTGGAGACGAAGAAGATTTTCCCCCCCCCGCCCTCCTCAAAGCTGAGAACCGGTAGTGGATTTACTGGTAGCTAAGTTAATTTTTCTTATGTGCAAAAGCATCAGGTTGCAAATGTTCCCATTGGGAACTCTTCCTTCTCCTGGACTGATGCCCGCTTTTGAATCCTGTTTCTGCATATTAATTCTACTTGGCTTGTCAGCCCCAACATAAGTGCCCTTAATTTTGTAAAATAAAGCCTACATTTTGTGCTTCAGGGGACTAACAGATTCCACAGAGGTCAGAGCTTTTTCTTTTAACTGCTACTACTACAAAAAAGTATAATTATCTAACCAACATAAGGAAAGCTTTCAGGGAAAGGGGATAAGATTAATTTTTTTCTTGATTTTCACAGCTAAAATCTATTTACTACAGTTTACAGATCTGTGATGTTCTAGAATGCTGTCAAAAAAATCATGTCATGTAGAACTATCTTTTGTGATACTTGTGTGCATAAGTGTTTGAGTGTCCTTTCCAGTTTACTTCCCAGCAGTTGTGAAGCTCTTCTTCCTCATTGCTTCACTGGACTGGTCGTTCACATTATGTCATGCAGAAGCCATGCTAATTTACCTTGTTTCTTCCAACACCTGGATTTTCTCAGAAATACACTAAGATTCTGAGATACTGTAATGTATCTAGTTACTCAACAAAGCTGTATGCAGGAAAGTTCAAGCTGGTTTTAGACATAAATACAAGGAAGCGTCAAAATCTGTGCAGGTAAAAAAACCCCAGAAACCCTGTCATCTTGTCCATCTCTTCCCAAATGAAGTGTAGTCTGTAAATTGATTTATTCTAATTTACTTTTCCCACAGTCTTTGTTAGTAAAACAAAAATCCAAGTGGTGCTATGTGAAAGAATGGAGTTACTTCTCTACAGCTCTTTGACAGCACAACTCACAAAGAAATTTCAGAAGTAAAACAAGTCTTCACAAAATAAACAGTAGTATGAGCATGACAAGATGCAGAGATTTGGTCTCATTTTCTCTGTGAGAGCAACTACCTGTGATATTCTGAATTCCTGACCCTTGAAAAAAAGATAGGACTCCTTCTTGGAAGAAATGCTCTGACTTCCTCACAAATTGAAGTCTTAGAGTAAGAATTAGTAAATGAAGTTTGTCTTGCACTCAGAAATGCCTGAGTATCTAATCATAATATTTTTCCTAAAGTTTAAAATATGCCACTAGAACACTGGTCTAAGTGATCAAGAGACATGCTTTTGAAAACTGTATCTAGAGATATCAGCACGAGAGCTGAACTAATTCTCAGGGTTTCATTTTTACCTTGATTCCGCTGTTGAAATTCAAGTCACAGTGGGACACCAGCTCTCCATTACACAGCTACAGCAGCAGATGATTTGTGCTGTACCTGTGTCTGTCAGTCATGGGTGAACTAGTAATTGCCAAAATATGTTCTCTGGGAAGAACTTTGTTATACAAGCATTGTACTGCTGGGTACTGGCAGCAGAGTGTTCGTGAAAATAAATCACAGTGAGGCAGGTACAAGTTTCTGCTCAAATCAGTATTTTCACTGATAGTTGGACGTGAAACATTTGTTTTGAAAACAAGACATAGGATTTTAATTGATCTTTTGGCTCGGCATTTTAATGGAGAGACTTTAACAGAGATCTAGTTTGGTTGAAGAGTTTTACATGAACTTACTGAATCGTGGCGTCTACCTTGGCATGTAAATGGTCTTTAGAGAAAATTTCTCACATAGCTGGCCTTCTCTGAAGAGTCTCCTAATCTATTCCTGTACTTTTTATTTGCCTTTGTATGAAGGTAGAGAGTCCTGCATGTAATTTCCTGTATATAATTAACATAGATGGAGAGGTGAGAATGCTCATTTTAGATTAATAAGAAATAATATCTTCTGATGCTTCAAATAACAGAAAGATACAGTGAATTAAAATATGCAAAGAAATCTTTCTCAAGTTCCAATTTGTAACATCAAATCAGTAACCTATCTGAAAATGTTAAATCTCTTGTAAGGTTTTAAATGGGTGAATCATGGCTGTGTTGTGTAGGAAGACTCTTCAGGAAGGAAGCATGAAGTGTAGTTCTCTGTCTATGATAGAGAAAGGCAGAAAAAGCAGATTAAAACCTGTCTGGAAACGAATTTAATTTTTTTGTCTGATTCATCTGAAAGCCTTCTCCAAAAGCTCTTTTAAAGAGGAATGTTTAGAATTAATCATTCACTACTAGTTCCTACTGACGAGTTCTTTTGATGTGTCATGGTATAAATACCGCAAAGGTTGTCTTTCAGTTTAAATATCTTTTCTCCACCACTGATGTCTGTCTGAGTGCTTGAAGAGAGCAATACACTCTCCTTTCAGACTTAGCAAAACAAAACTCCTTCTATTTCCCACATGTCCTTTTGGATGCTCCTACTGGCAATTCACTGAAGATCCTCTGGCTTCAGTGCATCCAATCAGACATGGGAGATGGGAATGGCACACAGTATTTCAGGTGAATTTTCTATTGTGTCTTGACATGAAACATATCTAGCTGTGCTTCAAAGGCTGTCATATGAAATTGTCTGGAATGCTCCCCTGTATCAAGGAGATAGGTTGAGTTTTTTTTCCTCCAGTTGTTGCTACTCTCTGAGTGATGATAAAAAATTGCTTAATAACGTGTAAGGTGTTATAGAGGCTCCTTCTGTACTAAAAGATGTTTAAAACCTGGTGACACCACAAGTGAAGATAGATGTTAAACTCAGCTCACAGCTCATTTTAACAAGAAGATTTAGAAGCTAAATTTGTTAGGATCACAGCAATTTCCACTTTATCATATCCAGAACAATTTAAATTAATTTAGCTCCATAGAGGTATGACACAGGACAGAACAGAGCTACGATTTGAAAAGAACAGGAAAAAGAACAAGTAAGACTAACAGTCAGCTATCAGTAAAACTGGATACATGAGACACTTGAGGCTGCCTCCTGTAATAATGCACATGAAGCTCAAAGCTTCTCTTCTTCTTCTAGTAATGCATACAAATAAGTGTGTATCAAGCTGTGCATTTTTTCAGTCTTCACAGCACAGGTAGATTTTGCAGACAAGTATTTCTCTCAGGGGCATTCCAGGCAACGTGGTAAAAAGCACAGAGAGAGGTCAGTGGCTAAATTGCTGCCAAATTAGAAAGTGGCACTTATATAAGCTTATTATGAAACCCCCCCACCCACTGGGATTCCTGCAGTATTTTTTTAAACTTCAGAATTTGAAACATTTTGTGCGCATTTAAGTAAAATATGATCCAGTGATAAAATACAATAGTGAATTGCTGTGTTTTTCAGCCTTCTTTTCATGTTTTCTTTACCTTTGCACATAACTGGCTACTGAGATTTAGAACCACACATTACCACCCACCTTCTAGGCTGGTATTGACTAAAATTTAAGAAAAGGATTATTGAATGAGCGATCAAATTATTTTCTTTACTGGCTTTTTCCCAATGCCTGCAAAGCCGTCCAATTAATTTTTAGGCACAGAGTCCATGTTCTGATATAGATGTGACAATCTCTTTTTCCTGAGGATGGCAAGAATGCACATTACTGGATGAAAGGAACATTTTTCACGGTCATTCAGAATGCCACTGAATATCAGAAATCTAATCTTTCAGGCATCTGAATAAAGGTCAATGTCTTTGTATATATTAAGCTTCAGTGAAAAAAAATAGATATTTTGTCTCAATTTTCTGGCTTACTTCTGAAATACTAGTGAACTCAGTTCTGAATCTCACCATCTCACTGACATCAAGAATCTCAGTAAATTCAATAAGATATTGGACATTATGCATTTTTGTCTCTATTTGTTCTGGAATGTCTTGATTGTTGCCAACTCTCACAGCTGGATTGTGGACTTGATATTTCACTTCTTTCAATAGCCAGCTGCAAAAGAAAATGGGTAATAATCTGTTCAGAGATTTATCAGTCATTCCAAAGAGGTTTTGGGGGTTTTTTGTAGTTTTGTGCACTAAATGTACTATATCCCTGGTAGTAAAGCAGGCTGAGGATGGAACTAGCTCTAAAGCAAGCAGCCTCCCTCTTTCTGATGGGCTCACAACTGGAATGCTGTCACATCAGGATGAGAATCCTAATTGCCAGCCTAGTTGCAAACTAGGTGCAGAGGTGAGGTTCAAGGTCCATTTCTCTTTCCATCCATCTTTGACTAATTGCCAAATTCAGCACCTGAGGTAACAAGCATTTTTGTCGAGCCACCTCCCAAACAGCATGGCTGTAACTCAAGAGCACTAAAAATAAAGACCCCCTGTACCAGAATGAGTGTTGTTGGATGCAAATCATTGTGAGGCTATGGCTGTTCAGCCCTGTTCCACAGATGGTATTTTCAGTTTGGGCTGAGCTCTACCAGTCCTGGAAATGCTGGTCTTGAAACATTACACAGAAACTTCTGTGTAGGAGCAAGATGCAGCTTCCTTGTAAAGCTTTCTCTCTAAATTGCCCAGAGCCCCGTGGGCAGCAGGGCAGGGAGGGGATTCTGCCCCTCTGCTCTGCTCTGCTCAGACCCACCTGGAGCACTGCACCCAGCTCTGGGCTCCCAGCACAGGAGGGAGAGGATGTGTTGGAGCAGCTCCATAGGAGTGTCAAAAGGGTGATCAGGGGCTGGAGCACGTATCCCATGAGGAAAGGCTGAGAGAGTTGGGATTGTTCAGCTGGGAGAAGAGAAGACTCCATGGAGAATTTATGGCAGCCTTTCAGTACTTACAGGGGGTTTAGGAGAAAGAAGATTTTAAAAACCACCACTGAAGGTCTCCTGAGGGGAAAACCCCTGAAAAGTTCTGTGCCAGAATTGAGAGACGAATGGGACTTTTGGTTTTTTTGGTCTTCAGGTTGTTGTTTATTTTTCTCTTATCAGCAGTTCAGCACACAGTCTACCAGTATGCCAGACTTGACATACAAANAGTTAAAAGCAGTGTTTTCCTGAGGGTGAGGACTTCTCAGGACAGGCAGAGAAATATACCCTGTGCCCTGGGTTCTAACAGATAAGGACAGACTTTTTAGCAGGGCCAGTAGCAACAGGACAAAGGATAATGATCTTAAACCAAAAGAGGGTAGATTGAGACTAGGAATAGAGAAGAATTAGAATTTTTTTATTATGAGGTAATGGAACGCTGGCACACGTTGCCCAGACAAGCTGTAGATGTCACATCTGTGGAAGTGTTCAAGGCCAGCTTGAATGGGGTTCTGAGCAACCTGGTCAAATTGAAGATGTCCCAGCTGTTTGCAAGGGGATTGGACTTGATGAACTTTGAAGGTCCCACTCCAACCCACATCATTCTAAGATTCTATGAAAACCTTGAAGACTTCATGGACTTTTGGCTGCATGTTAGTCTCTACAGAAAGCAGCATAACTTCCCAGGTAGAGTCGTCAGAGTCAGCTGTTTCCTGCAGTAAATACTGGGGTTTTTTTGAGGAACTGTGCTTCTGGCTAGCTCCTGTGAAAAATTCTACCTTCTCATGTCTGTGTTGGATGGATTGCCACAAGGGATCTTCTAGAACTGACTGTAAGTGCTTTTAGCGAGTTTTCTTTGAAAGGAGCTCTGAGGAACTCTGATGCTTTTGAGAGGTTCCTTCCAACCTCAACAATTCTGTGATTGAGTGAAATACTTTTTTAGAAAAGCTGTAGCTACATCAAGGGGAGTCAGTCATTGCCCTCTGTCTTAGTTTCCACGGTTCTCCTGGACAACTTTATCTGTTGGCATAAGCTGGGTTCTTTCCATTTGGGAACAAATAGGCTACCTAGACATCTAAGTAAAGGAGTTGTTGGATATAGTGTTTTAGAAACTAAGTCTAAACAGTTTCTAGTCTTAAAACTGATGGAAAAGCTTGTGACAGCAATAAAATTATAATTTTTCTTTTCCACTGTGAGCTACCTCAGAGAGTTTGGAGAAAGAAGAGCAGGAGCATTCTCTGTAAAAGTGAAATAAATTAATAAGAAAATCTTTATTTCAAGGCATTCCCATTTAAGCATACTTTAGGCAGTTCTTTAAGGCAGCTGGATGGCACTCATACTTAGTTCTTTATTTTCTCCCCAGTTGAATAATCTTAACACATTTATGATATATGCCCCTAGGATCTCCTTCTCCAGCATGACTGTAGTAATAATACTGGTTTCAGAAAAGGAAAATACTTACTTCTCCCTCCCTGGATGATTCTTGGGTGAGCAATTTGATTCTTGGGGGGGTTTTGGATTGTTTGTTTTAATGTAGCTGGGGGGGGTATCATATATCTTTTTAAGATTTTTTGGTTGTTGGTGGTAGTGGTGTTTTTTAAGTTTTGTTTATTGTTACCAGGGGTATATGCAGAATAAAGTCCACAGAGGAGGCATGGGAAGATACAGTGTTTTGGATTTGTGACAAATACAAATGCATAGTGATAGGCTATGCCTGAGAACAAGTTCTGTCTGCTGTAAAGACAAGTTCATGGGATTGTCAGCTGGAAATTAAAACTGCGCGACAGGAAACTGATGGTGCCATGCTAAAGCCTTGATTTCCTTGGAAATTCGGGTCTCCTAATGCATCCGTTCTCAACCCATCAGTTCAGTGAGCAGGTTGTTAGAAGTTTGGTAATATTGTTTCTGCTTGACTCTTGCTGTTTCTCCTGTAATTACACATAAAGATTGAGTCATTGGCCGAAGTAGCTTTTATTTTGATTAATTCACTTGTCACCGGAAAATTTGTATTCTTCTGCTGAAAAGAAAATGCAAACTTGTGACAAACGCAACCAAGGAATTTCCTCAGAACTTTCCTTCTCAGTAAACCATTTCCTATCCAGAACTGCATTGAAAATACCACTTAAGCTGTTACAGAACTAATTTGCAATTCATTTAAGATGTCTTTCAGCATTTTTCAGTGTGTTCTCTGCTTTTAGGAAGCTGGGGATAACAAAAATATGTTTTCCACACACAGAGTCTTGCTGAAGGCTCTGAATGTGTTTACCTAAGTGACAGAGCATAACTCCTGGTTCCGTTAGGAAGGTGGTTGCCACAGTGATAAGATAGCCCAGTTTTGTCAACAGTGATAAGTATGAAAATAATCTTAACACACCCACTCTTATTTTTGCCTGCTGACTTCCACAGGATTAGTGAATCAGTGTGCTGGGGTTAGGTACCAGGACTGAGCTTGGTGGAGTAGGGGAGGTCTTGCAGGAGTTTTTCAAAATACACATTATCAGTCTCAGATCTCTCTTGGTTTTGAATAGTCTGAATGAACTTCAACTGCACATCTGCATATGCTGTACAATTCATACTGCCTTCCTTACCTATCCTGTGACAGGAGAACAGCAGTTATCTCCCACTTTCCCTCCATATTTTTGCTCCTTCCTGGGTCCTTTATTTTGCAATGCAGATGTAATCCAGACTCCAGCTAACACACATGCAAATATGCAAGAATTTGTGGTATTAAAAAACTTTTGTTAAACAAAACAAATTGCTTCTTGGTTCATTTAAAAATAATCATGGTGCTTGATTTACATCTACTTTGGAACATTCTCCAAATAGCTGTTCCAAATCTATAATTTCAGCTACTGCATCTGGCACAGTCAGATTTAATTGGGTTAAAAAATGTAATCCAAGAAGTATAAATTCTAAATCTTTGCACATTCCTGGGATTCCAAAAAACATGCATAATTTTATAACTTAGCCTTTGTAGGATCAAGCTTTTAGTGCCTTCCTTGCCTACTGAGTGTGAAGAGTTGAATGCCCTCACCATATTAGCCGAACAGAGAGCTGATGGAATTCAGAGGAACCCTGGAGAACCACTACAAGTTAATTCATTCATTTGATTCACCTCTGGAGATAATAATTTTTTATTTTGGCAAGACTTCTGTATCTTCCAACCACCATTTCAAAATCACAGAATTACATGGAATGACCATCTCTTAGTTCTGTTGTTGTTAGGTCTATATAGAAAAGGGAGATGTGGTTACAAGTAATCTAAATCTAATTTTTAGTGCAAAACCAGGATGCAAGTTGCCCCCTGACCTGGCTGTACACACAAAGCAGAAAGCTTAAAGAGTTGATTGTGCCCTACAAAGCTCCAAGAACACTGTATTCCACAGTGCCCATTCAGGTTTGCCAGCTTTCAAGGTACTCAATACTAATGTGACTGGAGAAGGGATATTGAAGTTTAAGAATTCCAGTCAAATACCAAAACTAGTAGTTTTGTTGCATTTTAAATTCTTCCCCTAAGTCAAAGTTTAAACATGCTGCATGTCCTACTTTATTTATAGACCATTTATTAATGGTGTGTATGTACAATGAACACATTGGGAAGTTGATGAAATGTATCAAAAAGAACTGAAGTAGTGGCTTCTGGTGTACTATTAATGCTGGCAAATAAATACAGATATTGGAAAATAAAGCAGTTTCACTGAAAATGAAATACCAGAAGAGGCTTCCTAGAGAGGTGGTTAATATTCCCAGTCTGTCAGTGTTCAGAGCCATTTAGACAATGCCTTGAATTGCAAGCTTTAACTTTTATCAGCCTGGTCAGGCAGTTGGACTGCAGATGGTCTCTGTAGGTCCCTTCTGACTGAAAGAGTCTCTGAGTTTTTGCAACAATTTTCAACTTGATGTATAAATTTAACTTTTGTATAGACCTTTCACACTTCTGTCTGACCCTTTCTGGTCTGCTTATGTGACTTTTTGTGATTGTGTTTGTTCCGACCACGTGAAATTGTTGCCCAACTCTTCAACATTTGCTGTCTGCAATGCCACTGATGCTGTCACCTTGATACAGATCATTTGTAAAGCTGCTCCCAAGGCCAGATCTTACCTGAAGTGCATCATCAAGCTGATAAGGAACTGAACACCCCAAAAAGTGACATAGCAGGAGTTGTCATAGAACAAATGAACAGCTGCTGTTCTCAGATGAACAGTGGCTTGTCCTGCCTTAATATGGTGCTTGACAGCATTGTGTCTCTTCTTGAAAAATCGTTATCTTAATAATAATTCTTAATAAGAAAGAATTGGACATGGAAAGAATTCTGTTCGCTATTATTTCTTTAATAATCCAAGGGAAGTGCTATTCCCTGTTACTGTTGGAAGTGTCTGAATTAAAGTGAATGAGATAAAAAATTTTCTTCTCATCAGTCCTTCCTTACACATTATTATGAAATAGCAGAGATTCTTGCTTAACTCAGTAAGATTTATAATATTTTTTTTTATGAAATTCAGATGGATCTGATTTTGATGCAGTTTTAATCAAAGCATGTTAGAAAAAGAGCCAGGTTTGAGAGTTGAATCAACTAAAAAGTGATGGGAAAACTAAATTTTCTTAATAATATCAAATTATTTAAATCTTAGTATTTTGAAAGGTAATAGAAATATGGTGTTAAACATTGAAATTGGCCTATGGTAATGCAGCACCTTCTGCCAGTGAATCTTCATCCTTCATCTTTTCGGCCCTTCCATTTCTTTTCCAGCTAAGACAGCTGAGTTGTCCTCACTATCTGTCCCTAAAGTGGCTGGATTACAGTCTTAAAACATCTCAAAAGGCCTTGCTTTTCAATAACTCAAAAGACAAAAAAATGAGGTTTTGTATATGAATTTAATATTTTGTATGAAAATGTAGGCACTTTCTCTATTTTAACCACAATATAAATCAGCACAGAAAACAATGTAGGTTTTGGCATCTCTGCCATGTTAGTTTTGAATGAAGAATACATACCAGGTTTAGGAATTACAAAAGCTGCTTGTGTGGTATGCTACAGTTTTTCCAGTGTACCTACAAGCACTTTATCTTTTCATGTCTTAAATTCTCTTTTGTCCTCCTTGGCATAGCCTACTGGGATTTCCCACTGAGAACAAGGAGTCTTCCCTTGAGATTCATCTGCCTAGGTGTGTACCATGAAATTATTAAAGTGCAGGGCTATAGGGAACAATGAGACATCATTTTATTTGAAAGAGGGTAGATTTAGATTAGATATTAGGAACAAGTTCTTTACTCAGAGGACAGGGAGGCCTTGGCACAGGTTGCCCAGAAAAGCTGTGGATGCCCCATCCCTGGCACTGTCCAAGCCCAGGCTGGATGGAGCTTGGACCAACCTGGTCTGGTGGAAGTGTCCTTGCCCGTGACACTGTGAATCTGTTTACAGTCTTCTATATATTGGAGGGCTACAATCATGTCGTTCTTGGTCTTCTTTCTTCTCAAGAAAGTTAAGTCTTCAAACTTCTTTGTAACTCTTTTTTTTTTTTTTTAATACTCTTTATTCTATTCTTCTTTATTCTTTATTCTATTCAGGTAACCCATATCTTTCAAAAGTGTTGTTGTTTTATGGTTTTTTTTTTAAACTGGATGCAGAACACCATCTCAGGCCTCTCAATCCCTTTAAAGAAGGTGGATTAGCCTCATTCAGCTCTGTGTTATTTTGAATGTACTGCTTCTTGTACTTAATTTAGTTTATCTCATGTTCTCTTGGATATGTTTTGACTTATTCTAATCTAATACAGAGTAAATTCTAAAATTTTGTCTTGTCTTAGTGGTGAGTTAAATTTAAGAGTTCTTGCATAGAAATAGTTCTTAAAGATCAAATTAATCACACAAATTATGTAGTCTAATTAGATAATTTCTAATACAGTTAGGAGTAATATAGAAAAGCAAGTGAAAAATCTCTCTTTTCATTTTTTAAACACTTTTCACATAGATATTAGTATTTACTTCAATAGGACTTCTCCTCTGGATTAAATTCAGGTATCTTTGGAAGACTGCCATGACATTTTTAACAGTCTTTGCAGGTGTCAAATGGAGTTCATATTTGATAAGAACCTGAATAATTTGTTAAGGATTTTTGGCATGAGCCCCTTAGAACACACAAAAAATTCATGTGATCCTGTATCTTACCTCCAGTGACATCCATGAGCAATATCTTGAGAAGAATCTACAAGGAAATCATTAATAGAAAATTATGGTAAAACATGCCCAAAGGCCAACTTCCTAATTGTATTTCTTGGTGATTGCTTATTCATTGAGGAATGAGGACCCAACATTTAATCATGTTTTGTAGAAGGTATTTGTAGAATTCACATAATGCTTAACATTTCTGTGAGTCCTATAATGGCTTTCTCCTTCAATTTCCCCTGTAACAGGTTAGTAATACTTAATGGAGTATTATTGGGAAAAAAGAAAAGCTTATTTTAATGTATTTACCTTCAACAGCTCTAAATGACTTGCCTTTCAATTTTGTCAGATGTGCCTTTGATCCTATATTACAAGATTGAGCAAGCGAAAAAGTCAGCCTTCCCTGACCTGTTCAGATGACTTCCAATTCACACAAAAATCATGTGCAGAAATGTTACCATTTTGTTGCCCCTTTCTGTTTCTGTGTTTTTTTCTGGTTACATTTGGAGGTATATCACATTACTGAAGAGTAACTTGGTGTCGGTGACATTACAGACATGGTCCCATGTATCTGCAGACTGCAGTGTGAAGTGAGGGACGGGATTCCTTCCTTGTCCAAACTGGTGGGAGCCCCTGATACCCACAGCTACTTAAAGTCCTTGTGAACATATATGAATTCTCAGTCTAAAGAGGGAAAGTGAAACACCCCACAAGCCCCAGTAATATAGCTCACAATTGTTGCACCATCCCTCAACTTCTACTGAAAACTAACCCAAATAATCATATAATAGGGTCATTACAGTCTGAAAATTTTGATTTAAAATTTTTACATTTAAAGTTTTGGGTTGTTCCTGTTTTTCCTGTCTGTACCCTGTGATGTTATCTCTCTCTTTTGCAGGATGTAAAGCTAAAACCCAAATGGTTAGAGTTCAAAGATACCAAAAAGTCGGTTTGGCTCAGGGTGGCAGTGACCACATAAAGGCTGTAAGTTTTTCCTTGTTTCATGTGGCTTTTTCATAGGTTGAACAGCAAAATAGTAGAGAGAGGTTGCATAGTGCATCTGAACTTATTGTAGTTCCTTAAAAAAAAAAAAAAAAAGGAGAATAAAGAGAGAAAGACAGTATAAAGAAGTGTTCAGCCAAGCATATTTTATAATCTTCTAAGCATAAACAGGGGTAAACAGAACTCCAGAAGTGTATATACAATCAATAAAATAGGCAATTATCATTGCCAGTTTTATGGGTATAGTTGCAGGAAGAGCTTCAGTCTAAATAATTACCTGAGATGAACCTTCATTGATAGGTGACGCTAATTGGCAAGAGCTTTAAATTTAGTTTAGATCACTGCTCTTCAAATGTGTTAACTCCTAGCCAGTAAATTTGTGAATCAAAAACTGGTGATGGGGCTAGTAGATGCATGAGAACCTGTGGTCTGAGCAGGATTACTCAGCCAGATCAACGTTATCTAAGTCCTATGCAGTCTTCAGCAGTGGCCAAAAGCAGATGTATAGAACAGGGTATATACAAGGTATATTACATAGGGTAATATGTGAGTCTGTCACAATATGTGGCTTCTTGAAGGGCTGTGGTATATATGTAACCTTCATGGATTCCTATGCCTTGAACTTTTTTGGTCTCTCGTTGGGCTCATGTAAACTTAAAGCATCCAACATGCTGTGGTACAAATTCTGTAACCTTCTTCTTTTTGGCTTCTTACTTGCCCTTGAGTGATTTCTAAGAGTAAGATGACTTATGTTTTAATATAGCAGGTGCAGTTTTTCACCTTCAGAGGCTTTTTAAAGTTACCAGCAAGACTTCTTCCAAAGTTACAATATACTCACAATGGGCAGTTTAAAGTATGGATAAGTGTTTCTATGAGACTCTGCTAACTTTAGACAGAATTAGGCTTGTAGCTTAACTAGTTTACCAAGTTTCCCCTACTATCAAAACAGCAGAAGCTTCTGGATGGTGATTAATTAAATTTATTTTAGGCATCCATTTTTGACTGGATTGAGCTGCTTTTGGAGGGCTTCTCCCTGGAGGAGGAGTATAGATGGCCAGCTTAGAAATCTGCTCCACTTTTAAAACTAAAAACAGGTGCCATGAATCCCAGTCTCAGAACTCATAAATAATACCTACTTTGAACTTTTGGAATTTGGAAAGACATCATAAACTGAAAGCAAAGGACTAATAAGCTGATGGAGTAACAATGCTCGAGCATATTAACATCCTCCTCCAAGGTGCTGCATCAATGAGGCAGCCTGGTAGCAGAAGCATAGGCCCAGAATACAGAAAAAGTCTTGTTGGATGGATCCTGATGGATTCAGGTCTGACTCAAATATTCCTCCAGATAATTGCTCGGATCAGATATGCTGCTGAGAGGTTAAGCATTTCAGTAGCCACTAAACTGGGCAGGTGACAGATAAAAATTTATGTTCCTACCCTGCAGAATATGCCCGTTACCCACAGCATGAAGGTCTGAAAAGCATTGTTTGCTACAGCTTTCCTTGTGTAGGCTGTATGACCTGGGCAAATTCTGAGCAATCGCTTGGTTTGATGATTTCTGCTGAAGCAGTTAGGGAGGATGCTCTGAGGCTTTAGCAATGCACATCTGTTTTCTTCTCATCTCATGCAAATAATTTATTTGCCGGTGAATGGGCTAAATCATCACATTGATGCACTTAATTATGTTGTATTGACAGAAAACTGTCAGCAAGAGTTTTCCAGAGGGACTGAACAGCAGCAGTGACACACACAAGCTCACTTTTCACACACAGAGATATTATACAGCTGCATTGCTCTGGATTCCCTACTTAGGCTGATTGTTCACATACATTCTGAGAGGTTCCCATGCTGTTGTTCATGGATGAACCACCAATGACCTTCTTGCCTGTGCTGCACCTTGACAAACTTTGGCTCTTCTTTTTTTCCAGCTGGTTATATAGGTATTTGGCTGCTTACAGAAAAAACCTGGGACCCTGTAGAAACACTGATGCTCTGGACTCACTAACAACAGCAGCTAGGAAGGTGATGGCACCTTGTGTCAAATTCCTGACAATCGCAAAGTGTGTAGTCCCTGTTACTCATCCCTGCTCACCAGTTATTAATATGTTTTCAGGGAAGGCTTTCCAGCTTACATCTCCCAAACCATCAAAGAAACCTCCTGTTTCTTGCTAACTTTGATAATGTAATGTCTTTTTCTAGTTGGTATTTTAATCTGAATACAGCTGACACCTAATATCCTTGAACAGAGGCTTGGTCGGTAAGGAGTAAGTGGCTTCACTTCCGCTAACTTAGATGAGCTTGGTTGAGTGAAGGGATTGATTAAGTATTTCTTTAACACTGAGTATAAAAAATGTATCCATCCATATGTGGACAGAGAACACCCAGTCTGAAATTCTCAGGCAAAACTTTGTATTTATTTTTTTAAACACCATGCTTTTTGACAATCCAGACATGATCAATGTTTCAAAGTGATGAATCATAGTGCAAAATGTGAGCCATAAAAGACCTCATCTCCCAAAGAGCAACGGAAAACCAATCAGAAAAAAAATATTTCTAAAAATTAGTGTTTTCAAAGAACTGGCTAGTACTTGCACCTGAAGGTTTTAGCCTAAATGTTGTGACATGTTTTTTCTTGTCTGTGTCTGTGCATGTCTTTTATCTTCATCCAGCAACTGTTTTGATGCTATTAGGAATCTAAAAGAAGTGAAGCTGTTCTGTCACTGAACCACACGTCCTCTCTACAGAAATACGAAGTCTTATGACTTAAGGTCTGAAAATTTACCTAGCCGTGTTAATATCTGAATTGATGTTGGACATCTCTTCCTTTTCCCAACCAGCTCTTCCTCAAACACACAGAAATTTTTCTATTCACTTAGGTAGGCAGTGGATCAAACCATTTCATGATTCTTGTTGCATGATGGTGCTGTTGGCCAGGCTTGAGCACTGTTGATGTTGGATCTGAACCAATTCCTTAATTTCTAGTGGTTTAAAACCAGGTGGTAAATTTTTTATACGGCAGGAATGTGACCCTGTATGTAGGAACTTGGGATGAGATTTTAGAAACTTTTGTTACAAGGAGGGGTCTCTGAAATATTCCTCATGGCCCTACAAATCTTTTTCTTTTTGTTGTGTTAAGGCAGGGTGCAGAAATGGGGTTTACAGAGGGTCACCAATGGTTGATTTTATGTGGGATAAATGTACTTCTAGTGGCCATAGCTACTAGATGGGTCAAGCAAAGGTGTTATGACTGTCCCATGCATGTAATTGTAACCATAAATTAATTTTATGTGCCAGCATGACTCACTTCTAGACAACAGTATAATTGGGCTGATGACACATGTATTTCCAAATTCCACTCTTTGACTTTTACCTCTTTCTTAAAATAATGGCAAGTCAGACATTCTGAATAGGGCAGAAATCTTCAAAACAGAGCTCAGAAAAACTAAGCTTTATTTCAAAGTTAATATCCTGGCGAGACTTAAGGGAAGGCTTGACAGGGTTTGTGCATCCAGCTCAGCCAACTTATGTTTCCAGACGGAAATTTTGTGAGATGTTTTTTGGTTTTGTTTGATGACCTCGGACAGGTCAGAAGTAGATAGTTTATCCATGTTTCACACCGTGTTCTGGTTTTGCTCAAGCATGAAGCTGTCAAAGGCAGCAGATCTATGTAAAAAGAAAGCAGAAGTACAGAATAATTATGAAGTGGGCCACCTTTATTGTCAAAATTCATGAATAAAACTTGAAGAAATCAGCCCAAAATGTGGTGGAGACTGAACAGCCACAGCTCCGTTTATTGCTCATCTTTCTACTGTACTTGTGACAGCTGCAGCTGGGCATTATTAAGTACAAACCAGCTGAATGAATCTGTGCCAGTGTAGTATTGGGAGTTTAATTGCTTGATCTGAGACATTTGTAACTTTATGGAGATCATTTCCCCAGGAAAGTCACAGGATTTCAAACACAAATCTCAATCTATATTCCATGTCCTGCAGTGGATCATCCAGCCGTGGTGTGTTTTCAACTAAGGAAATTAGGCCTTGGTAAAAAAGCAGGCTCCAGCTGCCATCATTCAGACTCTTATTCTTTAGACCTTTTCTTCTGCTTCCAGTTCCTCCTATATTAGAATGCTTTCTCAGTGGCAACTTCATAGTGCTTTTTGCTTAAGTTGATGAATAGTATCTCACTATTCATCTGGGACTTTGGGAGGAGGTTGGGATTTGACAAATTCTGAAATGAATAGCAGCTCTGGCTCATGCATGTGTCCCATAGAGGACAATGACATTGTCCTCAGCAGCTATGGATATAGAAAGAGACTTACTGGGGAAAATTTCTGGCTTTAGCCCAGAGTATAGGGTGAAGCCTCAGACTGGTGAGTATCATTGCAATGTATCCTAGAATCCTACAATGGTTTGAAAGAGATCATCTCATTCCAGTCCCCCTGCCATGGGCAGGGACATTTTCCACTAGACCAGGTTGCTCAGAGCCCCATTCAACCTGGCCTTGAACACTGCCAGGGATGGAGCATCCACAGCTTCTCTGGGTAACCTCTGCCAGTGTGTCACCATCCTCACAGGGAAGAGTTTCTTCCCAATATCTAATTTAAACCTGCCCTCTTTCACTTCAAATCCATTACCTGGTGATTATCACCACTAGGACAAGAGATAAGAAGTCCATCTCTAGCTCTCTTGTAGTCTCCTTCACACAGTGGAAGGCTTTTCTAAGGTCCCCCTGAAGACTTCTCTTCGTCCTGCTGAACAACCCCAACTCTGTCATATATTTTGTTTTGACGGGAAAATTCTGTAAATTTTCCATAGAAAAGAGTATGAGAATTACTTATATAGACTGGATTTTTTGACCGCAAAAAAATCCAGCGCACAAGATGTTTAAATGAAACAAAAAAGTCCTATAAATCCACATGAAAGGGCAATGATGGCATATTTGGACCAGTGAAAAAACTAGAGCATGTGTAAAGAACCAATGTTCAAATTGAAGAGGTATCACCTAAGATATGAGAATGTTTCAGTTTTCATAAGCCTTGTTCCACTGAAAATCCTGCAGTGGAATCCTCCTTGTTGTTGCAAGAGGCTCCTGTCTTTTTCAGAGATAAAGTGTTTTGTGCCATGTAAGCAAACTGCCTTCCTATCACACAGTTTCTACTTCTACAGATTCCCAGATTATACTTTTTTCCTGTTTTTTCTTTTTTCCTTTTTTTTTTTTTTAATCAGCAATTCCTTTTTCTTCTGAAAGGGCTGGGATAGGCATGAGCATGGCTTGCCTGTTTAGCTAACTTTATTTCCTTTCACCTTTACACAAGAGTAAACTTCAAGGCTAACAAAGGTTTTTTGCACCATCTCTCTCCCTGAATAAACAGTGAGCCCTTTCTAAAAATGTCCCACCTCTTCTTTCTTTCTCAAAAGGAGTCTCCCTCAGTGTTTGTTCTTCTGTTTCCCATTCCTAGGAACTCTGTGATTAGCTCTCTTCTGCCTTTGTTGGTCCAGGCACTGGCATTGCACAGTGTCAGATCCTGTATTTCTCCCTTGTTGGTTATTGGACTGGCTGTATGGCCACTTTAGTTTATTGGCTCTGTGATTTCCAGTGTCTGAGAGCAAAAGACACTGAATATGGAAACGTACAGCATGACAGAATGATGTGGAAAAACTGACAACAGCTTGTTACAATCAGCAGAGGGTAGTCCTTAGAAGATACCTCTTACAATGTGCCTTCAAAATGAGTCAATTTCAATCATCTGCTTGAAAAGCAACTGAACCAGTTATTAAATGAGTTTTATGTTGAGAGAGAGAAGAATATATGGACCTAAAGCAACAGATTTGCCTAATGTATGCATCAGACTAATTCAGATTATCTTTAGGTGTAGGAAGAGGTCCTTTTTTGATTTGTAATTCTTCCTCAGGTAACGCTTTTACTGAAGACAGTGATACATTCCTTGAATGACTAAGAAGAAAACTCTTAGACTGCAGACAGATCTCCTACTGACTATGATGTTTAAGCATAACTGCTTTTTACTTCTGTACCAGGGGAATAATTGCTTTGTAGCCTCAGAGCATTGCTAATTGAATCTGAAGCAGAATTGACTGTAAGCAGCTCTTTGGGTCCAGCTTGCTCTTTACACTGTTATTTACTTACCTAGCAGGAAAACATCACTTTGGTTTTGCTTCAATCTTACTTTTAGTAGAAGCGTGGAAGAAATATTACCTATTTTTGAACTGGAGAGAAAAAAAGACAGGAGACTCATGCCAGGTCTTCAACATTTTAGTTAAGTTATGGTTGATTTCTCTCTTTCTTTAAATTGTGTGCATTTGTCTGACCCCAGCAAGTGGGGTGACGTGCTTTCACCATACAACTTCTTAAACTAACAGTTGTCTTTGGCAGATAGCATAACTGCTTGGGCTCTTTTATGTGTCTGGGGCTCTTACTGTGGTCAGCACTTCAAGTATAGCCCAACATAGATGATCTGAGGAGAAAACATGGAAATAAAATTATTTTTTCTGTTGTGAACAAATGGCTTTAGAAATTATTAACATTTTACAAACATTTAAGGCTTTTGTTAGAGCTTTGAAGCAGACCTGCAATTGTTAACATTGTTGATGTCTCCGTTGTAAAAAAAATAGCCTTTAGAGTTTACTATTTGGCTCCTTTTAACAATATTCAAATCCAAGCTCATTTCACATTTCATGTCTCTTGTAAAATTGTTCTATATATATTTTTACAGTGGCATTTGGGAATGATCTCAGAGTATTTTGTTCCTACAGATGTTAGACTCCATAACATTCATTTCAATTTTTGAAGTATTAGTCTTTAAGGTCTTTTAAAAATAGTGTTCTTTTCTTTTGTAAATGATTAGTCTATTTATAACCAAAACACAGTAAACCTTTTTATCCTGGCATTTTGGACAGTGTCATATTAACATTCACTCCTTTTGGACTTCCTACTATCATAAAGTCTGAAAGACAACCTCAGCCCCAGTGTATGAGCTGGATTTGTGAGTTCTGAGGATACTTAAAAACTTCCTCCAGGCCATAAGCACATGTTAAACACTCCTGAGCAAACTACTGGGCTTCCTTCACACGGCAAAGCACGCTACCACTGGCACTAGCGCCTTTGTCATGTAGCAGGAACACAAGCATGGGCCACCAGGTCTCTTCCTAGTTTATAAAGTACAACTTCTCTTCCTGTGAACCTTGCAGTGGTCAGTGCTAACACTGGCGATTTTTTACTTCTTTTGCAAAATCCCCATGAGACTTCTGGGAGAATTGGAAAGAGAACCACCATAGTCTTAGCTACCAGCAGCAGAATGGTAACACCCTGCTCTTTATCGTGTCCTTTGCTCATGTAATTTTGTCTAATGCATCAGCAAGGGGTAGGAAATGGCCCTTCAGATGACAGCCGACTGGCTCGAGCGAGATGAAAGCAATGCTTGGGAAGGTGAAAGCGCTTGGTGCTGTTTCCACATGTGCCTTAGGGCATTCAGCCCGCTGCAGCCCTTCCCGGCACGTCTGTCTGTCTGCCTCTCCCTGACCTTCTGCCGGGCTGGGGAGCTGCGTCCAGAGCGCAGGGCTGGCGGCACCAGCCTCGCCCGCCGTGTTTGGGGCTGTTTTCCCGCATCCAGCTGCGGTGCTGATCTCGGTTCAGGGGCACCGTGGCTTGTGACCGGCGGCTCTGCAGCTCTGTGAGCCCCGACCTGCGCCGCGCTCGCACCCGCAGCTGGGTCTGCCTCCCTGGCCGTGCCGCTGCACGGTTCTGGTTCCGATTGCGGTAACGATGGAGGGAGTCTCACACCCTGAGCTGCTCTCAGGCACTGCAGCAACTGCTCCTGTTAAAGCAATGCAGACGAGGAAACTGAGGAGGAAGCTGAGATTGGGAGCAAGTGTTCTGTGATATTCTGATTGGAAGATAACCCCCCCAAGCATCAGCCAAGTACAGTGTTGATTGAGCTCACAAAATATCTTAAAATCTTCATGTGTGTAAAGTCTTTACTACAAATATATGCCTTTTTTTGGTGATGATGATAAATGTAAGGACTTAGAGGGAAACATAAAACATTTTATTAAACCAG
The DNA here is from genome assembly GCA_013397155.1 of Irena cyanogastra. Classification (NCBI taxonomy): domain Eukaryota; kingdom Metazoa; phylum Chordata; class Aves; order Passeriformes; family Irenidae; genus Irena; species Irena cyanogastra. The sequence goes on along the minus strand of VWZV01017425.1, from coordinate 76,598 downwards.
TGTTGCTGATAAAGAAGTTAGAAAAGCTTGTCGTCTTTTGGTGGATCATCTTTTCTCCAGGCTCATTACTGAATGTTTTTATTTATTTTTCTCTTGCATTAGCTACTCATCATAAATTATCTTCTCATTGTGTTCAACCACATTTCTTGTTCAAAAAAATGTGCCTTATTTTCACACCTGCCTCAATTTACCTGCATTCCCAGTAGAATTGTTGCTATTGCTACTTATTTTTTTGTGCTGACACTTTCACCAGCGAGTTTAATATTCTTTTTAGTTGTTTGATATTTTGTTAGTTTTCTAATAGTTTTTTTTCCTAATAGCTTTCTCTCAAGGCATCACTTTAATAGGCATTGTTTTGAAAATGACTTGCATAATTGGCAAGTTTTTAACCAGGAACACTTACATTTCTTTCTTGGTTTTGAAGGAAAAATTTTAGTAAAAAGATATTGCTTTTTGGGACTACTCTGATTGAGATTTTTCATCTTCCAGATATTTAGAAATGGATCTGAATTGAAACAGTATCCAAACTCTCAGAATATTGGTCAATGCAGCAGTTCCAATTTGTATTATAATGAATACCCAGTTCTGGTCTGTGACTAGACTGCGGAGAGATTTAGAAAAAGTTGTATGAGAGGGAATTCTCTGGCTGCTTTAGACAAAAGTATGTATTTTTATTCTCTTTTAGAGAGAAAAATGTGAGAAAATATTTAGCAAGACATAGGTTGAGGGGGCCTTAACCTCACAGAATCCCTGCAGAACCCTCTGGAAAATAATATAGTTTCCTGAGTGATTTCTTTGGGGATCAAATTCTCCATTTAGTTATTTGCACAGGTGAATGCTAGGCTATGAATTTAAAGCCAGAACTGTCTTGCAGAAACATTATTGTTCTTGATGAGTCACAAAAAAAAGTTTAACTTGATCTCCAGATCAGATTGCATATGAAGGGGTAATACTTGGAGAAGCCATCTTTTTGCTAAGACTGATATGTGATTCTGAGCCAAACTAAGCATAAATGTATAAAACTGTGTTAAAGATCAAGAGGCAATCACACAAAAGAGGTTTGGGTTTGTTTTTTTTTGACAGATACACTAAGAGGAAACTGTGACTACTGTAAGATTAATGAATTTCTTTGAAATTTTGTAGAAATCACTGCCCTGTCCATACCAGAGTCGTGTTTAACTCACTGCCTTCACAAAGGCCCCAAACCTGGCTTAATTCATTCTAAATCATGCTACTCTGAAGCAGAAAAATGAAGACATAACATGATTCAGTTTAATAACACTTCTGTCTTCCCGAATGTACTCATTTCTGTAGTCAAATGTGTAATAAGAGACCTGGCTGAGCTTCCAGGCTTGCTGAGCACCACAAGAACATGATACAATCAGTCAATGCCATAACAAAGAAATGTATAATGATGCAGTGAATACCCTACAAACCTCCCACAAAGAACTTTTGCCTGGAGTAAACTGAATTCCCGAACAAATGAAATACAGGACTTCAGAGGAAAAGCAGAGCCAAGTATCTCTGTGCAGTGTCTCCATCTAATCAGCGGAATGACTCTGAGACAATTTCACTTTAAGTGCTTTTTAATATTTGGATTACTTTATTTAAATCAACAGGAGAAACTTTCATTATAAAGTTAAAGACCACAGAATCCTGCACATTGCCCTTCTCAGAGCATAAAACCCTGATGAAGAGGCTCAGGATCAGAAGTCAAGCTGTTTCCTGCTGCCATATTACTGAGCAGCTACGCCAGGTAAGCTTATATAATGGTTTTAGAAAGGTGTGTGTCAACCTGAGATTTTTTATTTCTTCATGTCAGACATGAGAGGTGAGATAACATTTTTAAAAAGAAGAAAAAAAATTCTGTCAATATGAAGGGGAAGGGGTTGCTTTCAGACAACTGAAAGGTAAGTCTGAAAAAGAATTTAGGAGTCTAATGTGTGTCTTAGGTATCTAAACTGAAAACCTACAGATCCTAGTTCCCTAATTAAACAGAAAGACCACTTATTTATGACCAGTGAGCTTAATCATCTAGAATATTGCTCCTTGACTTATCCTAAGATGGTTTTGGTTAGTAGTGCCTAAATGACACTCCATAGTGCACACTTGAATTTCCTAAAGAAGGTAGTCCCTTGAGAAGGTTTTGTGAGTGATCTGACAGCAAGATTAGGCTATTATAATGTCTCCTGCTTACCCACTGCTCACCCATGGCAACTCCACCCACCTTGGCTGAAAACCTAAAACTGGTGAAGCTGCTTCCAGCAGCCTTTGTGCACTAAAACTTCAGCTCCCAATGCTCATTCAGGAATGGCACCCTGAGGTTCAGCAATGCTCGGGATGTACTGCATATTTCCCACGAACAGCAGAATTTGTGGGGCCACTGTTTGCCAAAACGCAAATTAACTTTCTCCTAAGGACAATAACAGCTCCAGGGACTGTAGCCAATTGCAGGAAGTAATTTATGGACATTTTCAGAATACACAGTGTAGCACTGAGGACTCACACTTCCTGCACATATACTCTCACCACTAGGCCATTACCAAGAATGTGGCACTACTAGGACCTCTCCACAACTTTTAAAAGAATACAGTAACCAGGGTGCCACACTAAATGGAAAACTTAAGTTAGATATGGGTTTGAGACTGTTCCCCACGTCTTTATTCAAGCATTTGATGTGTTGTTGCAGACAGTGCCCAGGTCTAGTAGGAAAGTTGCTCTTTTGACATCTTAGTCCATCACTGCTGCTGTTGGCCAGTGTGGGTGTTCTTGTTCTTCTTTGTGGCTCCTGTGAACGCTGTTGTTGAGGGTGTAACTCACAGAGGTTTTGCTGCACTCTGCAATTAAAGATTTCAAAGTCTGGTTCCACATAATTAAGTCACTTCAACCACAGAGTAACTGTTAAGTGAATGAAGTAAAGGTCCAGTGGTCATCACCAACTCTTGGCTTAAGATTTTTGGCTTTTGGTGGTGGAAGATTTATTTAGTCGCCATTTCCAAGGAAATCTGCTGCTCTGGATGGCTGGGGCCATCAGCTGTTCCGAGGTGGGTCTAGAGAAACACACAGAAACTTATCTAAATGCCCTGAACATCTGACCTTAAATACAGATCTCAAAGTCTCTGGAGAATAGATGAGCACTAGAGAAGTCCAGCTAATGGTGCTTTTTTGTCTAACAGGAAATACTGAAAGAATGGACTTTCTGTAAGAGTGGTTATTTATAATTCAGCTGCAAACAAGAAGATAACATCAGGAAAATGCAAAGTTGAAAGCAAGCAGTTAAGGTTTTTAATAAAGAAAGTATGGGGACTGGTTATACTTCCAGCAGTCCAAGGCGAATGTGAATTCTTTATTTACACATCAAAGAATATATAAAATTTATCTACAGACATTTGATGCTCCATTTAAAAGAACACTTCATTATATATTCCTTTTCAGGTGTGATACTTGAGAGTCTAAACATTCCTTTCTGTGGGACTATTTGCTTAATTCTTTAAACATGTTCTAGACCAGCTATGATGCTGCTGCGAATGTGAACACAGCTGTGGGTGGTAAATGGTAGGGGTTTTTTCAGTTTATTGAAATATTTGACACTTTTTGTTAGCCTTGGGCTTCAACCCCCCAAAAGAGTGAAATGAATGATCTTAGAGTTACTGACTCGTATTTTCTATCCTCATGATAATAAAACATAGTAAGAACAAATATGGAGAAATTAAGAAATAACTTGGGACCAATTGTAAGCTGGGGTGCCTTCAAGAAAAACAACGTTGTTAAAAAATAACTAATTCTGTTTCACTTGAGAGTCTGGCTGCAGGGTGATTTTGAAAAATCTTTCTCCTTAAGCTTAGCAGCCAATAGGAAGTAGCAAATGGAGTATTTTTGAATAAATACTTTTAAAGGAATACAGACTCTTTCACCCTTGGGAAAAATAGTGCCTGCATGAGTGGGCAAAACACAGGAAATTGGATTGTTGTGGGGATTATGAAGCCTGCTTTCTTTACAGAAAGACGGAGCACAATTCAAACCATAAGACACCATTCATTGCAGGCTCAACACCTTGGAAGGGAGTGAAGCACAGACAGATCTGTGTTAAAGTGGTTTTCCACTGCTTTTCCACTTCTGCTGCCATAAATAGTCGTCTTCCAGAGAGCACTCCACATCAAAGCTATTAAGTGATGTGCCTGATTTTCCATGTTCAGAACCTCCCAGGATGGACATTCCAACTTTTCTTTGAGTAGCCCGTTGCAGTACTGTAACACTGTCCCATGGAGAATTTTTTCTAATCTCCATTCTGAACCTCTTAAACCTTAAACTGTTTTTTACATCTTTGTTCTGTAACCTTCCACTACACAAGAGAGTTCAGTTCCATTGTCTCTGTAACTTCTTTAGGTCATTATGGGCAGAAAGCATTTTGGAAATCAGAATGAACAGATGATTTAGTCTCTCTGGAACAGCAAATGAGAAATGTTCCAGATTGCAGATCCTTGTGCCTCTTCTCTAAGAGGGGCTGCTTTATCTATGTTATGAACATAGTAGCAAGTACAGGTGAAGTGAAATATTCTGCTGTATGATGCTAGGAACAAGACTTAAACATGAAAAATTATGATGGATTTTTACTTCCTGCCTTATGTATCCAAAATGCATTTTCAGAGTAAGGACTGTTCTCAGTGATGCAACCAAATCCGTCTCTGCAGGCCTCACAGAAGCACAAAGATACCATGACATATTAGGATATCAGCAGTGCACAGCAATGCAGTATTTGAATCTGAGAACAATTTTGTCTTTCATGCACTTTTTGGTTATTTCCATTCAGCAGTTATCATGGTTTAACCCCAGTCAGCAAATCTGCCCCACACAACCACTCACTCATTTGTGTGGTGGGACATGGGAGGGATTTGGAAAGGTAAAACTGAGAAAACTCGTAGGTTGAGATAAAAATTGTTTACCGGGTAAAGCAAAATCCATGCACGCAGTACTGCCCATGGGCAGGGAGGTGTTCAAACATTCCTGTGACAGCAGAGCTCTATCACACATGAAATAGTGACTTGGAAATACAAATGCCATCACTCCAAATGTGCCCCTTTCCTCCATCTTCCACCAGCTTTGTATGCTGACTGCAGTGCCCTATAGTATGGAATGTCCCTTTGGTCAGTTGGGGTTTAGCTGTCCTGGCTGTGTCCTTTCCCAACTCTTGTGCACCTCAACTCCCTCACTGCTGGGTTGGGGTGAGGAGCAGAAAAGGCTTTGACTCTGTGTAAGCTCTGCTCAACAGCAACTAGAACATCCCTGTGTTATCAACACTGTTTTCAGCACAAATCCAAAACACAGCTCCATACCTGCTACTATGATGAAAATTAGCTCTACTCAGCCAAAACCAGCACAGGAATGGAACAGAATAGTATCAGTTTCCATCCCACCAAGAATAAATACATTGACTCCAACTGCAAGAGTATGTAATTCTTCCTAACACTTTTTGGGAAGGAGTGCTGTTACACTAAGTGATGAGAGAATCCCCGCTTGAGGTGAAAGGTTCTGTGTTTTGGACATTGCTCCATCTGTATATGTGTTGTTTATGTATGCACATTTTTGAGAGAATAATCTTTGAGAAGGCACGTTAAGGGCTGCAAGACATTATTGTGGTAGGGCCCATATACTGAATAGCAACAGTGTGTACTCCAGGGAGCTGTCATCTCCTCTTTACAAACCCATTACAGTCCATCTGCAAACACTGGCTCCTCTAAGATGTAAGGGAACAATTGACTCACTGAAAGATCTATCCAACAAACCCCTAGCTGCATGCACTGCATACAACAGACATCCCTCTGGGGCTAGCCATAAACTCTGCGTCATGTGGGCTGTGATATTCGTGTTTATTCTTCTGCTCCTTCAGCCAATCTCTCATGTGCTCTTCACTAAACAATGCCTGATATCCCTCTTCCCCCCTGAAAGTATGATCCTGCAGAGAAAGAAAAACATAGTGAGAATTCATTCACATCAGGCTTTCTATTATGATAATGAAGGCATGGGACAAAAAGCCTTTTCATACTTCAGCTTTAAAACATTTTTTTCCAGTTTTAGTGGGAGAGAATTCAGCAACCATCAAGAGAAGCAGACAGAATCCTTAGTGCCAAAGTGAAGTGTCTGTGTTCTCAAGATCTTAACAGTCCTGAAGAGAGATGTGGAATAAGTCTTCTGGAGATGTCAGCAAGACCACAAATAGCTAGAGAAGAATTAAGTAAAATTTAAAAGTAATAGACTACAGGTGGCCTGTGGGAAGACCCCCAGTACACAAGGAATATGTGTTTGGCTTATACCAAGCAGCTATGTTTTCAATATAAGCTGAAGTCTGGGATGTAACAAGATTTAGTTAGATGCCATTTAAAATGGAATTATAGCAGTTACAGCATATAATTATATGATTAATTCAGCAGACTTAGCTGCATCAGACACTTTCCCCCCACTGCACTGTTAATTCTCTGCAAGTAATGTAAGTCTAAACTTATAATATAGTATCTATATTATGGGAAAAAGATCATCTGAAATAGAGGCAGGACCAAATACCAAAACAGAGTAAAATGATAGATAATTTCAATCATTGATTCCTAATTTTCGAAGTTAAGATCATTTGAAACAGCACTACACGGTCTGAATACAATCAGTATATTTTGTACAAACTGTCATGTTAGATTCCTGTCTTCAGGAACGGCTAACACAAACAAGGATTTCAAGTTTGGCAACTGTGTGCCCTGTATTCATCCCCACAGGCCCCAGAAGGATAATTCTTAAACTTACAAACTCTCTTGTGCAGCCTTTTTTTTTTTCCCTGTAAGACTATCCAATTACTTAGTGCTGTGCTGGGAGTACCTGAGGAAATAGTAAAAGGAAATACAACTGAGAGCCACTGTGGTTTGACTCGTCTCCAGATACTTTGAAAATATTTTGGCAAAAACAAGATTTTAAGTAAAACTGTTTCCTTTGGTAACATACCGAGGACTGCAGGTTTTACATTTTTGTACTTAGTGTCGAGGGCCAAAAAAAAACCAACCCCTTTTGTGAGAAGGTTGTACACATGGTAGTAATATTGGTGGGGAAAAAAGAGAGAGCAAAGCAGAGGTGAAGGAGGTGGGGAATTTGAACAAGATGCAGAAAGAAGACAAGGAGACAACATAATACAAATACCTATTTTCTACTGACAAAACAAACTGCACAGTGCTGCAAGAAGGAAAGTATCTTTGGGCACTTTAGACTTCTAGTGAGTGACAGTGCAATGGTTTGCTCATCGAGGGATGACTGTGATCACAGAGACAAAACCCATGATTTCTTTTAGCTTGTTTGGACATCCAGTGGTGATAACGAGTGAGCTCCTAAACTGACAAGTGTAAGTCGTATTTCCTTTTCTAAAAGGAGATTCCTTGGAGTACTTTTTACTTTTTCTCTCTGAAGTTTTTATTAAGAATCGAAAGAAGTGCCATGAAAAGCTTTCTAAATGCACTGTCCATACTGAATTCTCTAAAGCCAAGTCCATCCCTGGCTGCATCCAGAGCCCCGTGGGCAGCAGGGCAGGGAGGGGATTCTGCCCCTCTGCTCTGCTCTGCTCAGACCCACCTGGAGCACTGCACCCAGCTCTGGGCTCCCAGCACAGCAGGGACAGGGACCTGCTGGAGTGAGCCCAGAGGAGGCCACCAGTGTGATGGAGCACATCTCTTATGAAAAAAGGCTGAGAGAGTTGGAATTGTTCAGCCTGGAGAAGAGAAGGCTTAGGGGTGACCAAGTTGTGGAGTTCCAGTACTTAAGGGAGCCTGCAAGAATGAGGGAGAGGGAATATTTACAAGAGTATGGAGTGACAGGACAAGGCGGAACAGCTTCAGACTGAAAGAGAGTGATTTTAGGTTAGATATTAGAAAGAAATTCTTGCTGTGGGGTTGGTAAGGCCCTGGCACAGGTTGCCCAGAGAAGCTGTGGATTCACCCTCCCCAGCAGTGTTCAAGGCCAGGCTGGATAGGGCTCTGAGCAACCTGGTACAGTGAAATGTGTCCCTGCCCACAAATGAGCTTTCCAAACCATAATTATGAGGTCTTCAAATATTTAAATTAATTAAACAAAACATTAATACCTTTGCCCTTCAGGACTGGTTGCTTTCTTTAGAAGATCTTTGTGTTTGTTTGGCTGTCATGCCTAAATCCCAAGTCTTGTTTCCCTGCTGTCCTGCCCTGTACACATCACTCACAAGTGACATAACAATTGTCATTCAAGAGAACAGTGTTAAGTCATTCTTATTATTCATAAGCAAATTCGCCAGATAAGCATAATGTAAACACTTCTCTTCAGTTGTTCATTTCCAAATACAAAAAATTACAACTCCTTACCATGGTCTTCAGGCAGATATAAATTTATGTGTTTCTTTCAATTTTTGTTCAACTTATGAGAGGATTTTTTTAAGGCTGAATTGCTGTTTTCCCTGTAGAAATATTCACCTATTCACAATGGGTCAAATTCTTTCTATTTGTATGGAAATGCAGTGGGTTAATGCCTTTTCACATCACAGCTTTTCCTCAGAAGAATACCTTTTTTTTGTCCTGAAGCCACTTGTTTCTGGGAAAGGCTCAAGGAGGGCATTCTTTAAAAATAGCTGTAGGATGGAAGTCAACTTTTTTGGGATTACACAGGTGCTGACTTACACTTTTGCCAGCTGTAGTGGTGTGGAAGTATTGCATTATCAATTACCAAGCATATGAGATTCAGCTTGGAAGTTGTCAGAAGACAAGGCTGCAAATCAAAAAGAAAAAAATGAAGAAGGCGTAAGCAATGAGTGCATGGAGATGGTGAGGGTTGGACAGAATTGAGTTATTTTGTGAACCAAATATCTGGAAAGGTTTTGTTAAGCAAGAGGCAGAAGGAACACGCTGATATAAGGCTTTAAAAAATTGTAATGGAGATGAGTTTTGATACTTGAAAAGAAAGGCAAAAGGACCTATTCATTTAATGAATGCATTTGAAATCATAAGTGTGATTTCCAGTTGAACAAAGAGTTTGGATTGATTTTTTTTGAGCTCAACCAGTCAGAACTAATATGAAATTAAATCTGAGGTGCTTTTCAGGGGGAGAAAAATAAAACAATGCATAATGTCCAGTAACTGGCAACTTGCCTCTTTCCTGTACTATACTAAATCATTTTTCTCAGATGCTGAGCTTCATTGTTCTTTGTACCTTGTTGGATTCCTAAGTTATTACACACTAAAATCTAGTATGTTTAACCATGTCTGTGTAGGCTACTTCTAACAATTCCTTAATATGCCCTGTTTATAAACAAGTCTTTCTACTATTTTACCCTCTTCAGCTTAAGTGCCTTTTTTTGTATGTTTTTTGTTTTGGTTTAGTTTGTTGTTGTTGTTGTTGTTGTTGTTGTTGTTGTTGTTGTTCTGTGGGGGTTTTTGGGTTTTGTTTGTTTGGTTTTTGGTTTGGTTTTTTTTTTTGGGTTTTTTGTTGCTGTTGTTGTTGTTGTTGTTGTTAATAGTTTGTTCACCTGGGAAATCTGAATCACCTGGGAAATCTGTTCACCTGAATATGCTGTTGGGGACAAACTGTGTTGGAGGGGATTTTAACCTCACACAAGTGACAGTGCAGTAACATCTACTGGAGCCATGTGCTGGAGTGCAGTCCAGACTTTTCCTTTGGTAATCAAGGGAAGGAAGAAGGCTTTTGACATAACTATTATTTGAAGGCTACCTTACATGAAGCTGGGTGGACATCTTCTTTAGGTGCTTAGAATTGAAATCCCTTTTCACACAGCTGTCTTTCAGGACAAGGTTACAAAAAGCCTCAAACTTTGAGCTGCCATTCTGTTTTCTGCTTCTGAGACACTTGGACGTGGACTAAGGCAAGCTGATTTTGTTAAAAAGTACCTGAAGGAAAAAATATGCCCATTTGGTACAGCAGTCCAGGGAATAGCACTAGTTCAAACAGAGAAGAGTTAATGTGTGAGAAAACACAGTGTTTTCAAAAATCCAGTACATGTGGGTTAGTTGTTCCATAAATGATGAGTGTGTTCCATTGAAGTGTTATGCCAAGAAGCTTTAATTTCTACACCTAATTCTTTCACGATCTGAAGCCAATTTTAAAAATGTTCATGTAGTTTCTTCAAAAACAAAGCTTTGATGAAGAAATTCCCTGGATTATTTCTGTAGTGATCAGTTCTAGTGGTTTGCAGCATGCTGTGGAGAACTGAGGGAATTCTTCCTGGAATTCCTTGAATATGTGGGTTTTTTTGTCATTTGTGTAACTAATCTGAAATTAAACAAGACTTGTAGCTCTTGTTATTGTAGTTTAGATTACCTGTCTCTTTGGGATTGTCCTAGAAGTTATAGTTATCATTTAGAGCAATAGTCTGTGTGTCCCTTCAGGTTGTGCTGGGGACTGGGCCCCTTCTCCACAGTGGCACTAAACTTTGAAAGTGAGGTTCATGTCCTCACCGGTGTTAGATCAGTGTGATCACAGCACACAGTAAGTTATCCTCAGCTCAATACCACACAGGACATTCACCACAACTGTATTCTCCAAGTTATAGCTAATTTACTTCCATGACTTTTATTTTCTTTTTATCGTGACCTTTTTTCTTCGTGACATCTTTGGTTTTGTCCCTTACCTTTTTTATCAAAAATATAAGCTATTTGGCCTATAATTAATCTCTTTATACAAACTTACATCTATCAAGCTCTAGGTTTACCTTCAACATTCTTCAATATGAGAGCAAATACCCTCAGCTGATGGAAACTTTTCAACCATGGGCAATTTCATCATCTCGTCTGTGGAATCTCTTCAGCATCAGGCAACATCTCAAGGTCAGTGACCTGCAACTCCTGCAGGCTGGCAGGTGTTCTCCTTGAGAAGAGAGCTGAACTCACAGTCACTCTCACTCACATTCACTCTCAGACATCTTTCTAGCCCCTAGAATGAGGAAATGGAGCAATGTATTAAATCCTGTACCATGCCCTCTTCCTACTTATTTTTCTGCCTATCTTCACGGCTTACTCCTCCTTTGCTAGTGTTCATCATCTCTAGAATTCCCTGCCCTCTGAGCTCTCCCAGTCACTATCACATGAGGAAGGACAGAGGTGAAACAACTCAGAGAAGGTCATGATCCCTTTGCAGCCTCCCCACAGGGCACCTGCCTCTCTGACAGGGATGGGTCACTGTCAGTCAGACCTTTCCAAACCTAAAGGATTCTGTGACTCTGTGATCCCAGCTGTGGGGTCCTCAGCACAAGGAAGATGTTAACCTGGTGGAACTGGATCCAGAGGAGGGCTACAAAGATGATACAAGGGCTGGAACAACTCTTCTGATGAGGAGAGGCTGAGAGAGTTGGAAGTAAAGAAGGCTCCAGAGAAACCTCACTGTCACCATCCAGTATGTAAGGAGACTTAAAAAAGATGGAGAGGGACTTTTTATGTAAGCAGATAGTGACAGGACAAAGAGGAACAATTTTAAACTAAAAGACAAGTTGTTTAGTTTAGATGTTATAAAAAAGAGGTATTCCTGCTATTGCTTAGTAGCAGCATTTAGTTCAGGCAATTTTCTTAAAGATAATTAGCACTAGAGGGAAAAGTATTTGCATTCTGGTCATAATTCTGATAATATTTTCTTTGAATTACATAGTGCATTGAGATTACGTGAAATTCAGAACCACTGTTATTGTAGGTTTTTTCTTCTTTTGTGTCAACTCTGTTTTTCTTTATCTCAATAGTTGTGATGTGCTTCTGATTAATTAATACTTAATCTGTTACAGGAATTCATAAACACCATGTAGAAATTCTAGACGAAGATGCATTACTAATTAATTCAACTAATGTTGAATTAATGGTTGTAGTTTGACTGTTTAAAAAAAGAAAAATCTTGTTTTGCATTTTAAAATAATCTACACAAACCAGATTCTTTGAATTTCTTTCAAAATCACTTGGAGGTAGACATAGATTAGCAGGTGCAATGAAAAATGCCAGGCATCCTTTCACAGCACAGTGTTCAAATGGGGATTTTTCATCAGAGGGAAGACAGAGGGAAAAGCTGACAGAGAGACATCTGCCGGTAACACAGCAGAGCAGTACTGAGTATTTGGCTTCTGAGCTGAGCCTTTCCATCCTGATGAATTTGATGGAGTTTCCAAGCTCGTATTTGATTTGACTTGGTGGTGCTCTTACCTCCCAGTGTGAGAAGCATAAAAAATCAGTAAAAATCCATATGAAAATTAAAACATTCTTCACTCCAAAACTGGATAACTTTTGTCTCCCTTCCCAAATAACAAAAGAAAAACAGATTTGGTTACACGTGAATAATGGAGGAATACGTGAGCAATTTCAAAACAAGAGCGAGAACAGTCCTAAAGTTAAGGAATGATTTTCATGGTCATGGCTATCAACCTAGTTTTAATTATACCAAGAAACCAGCTGGAATCTCTTGCAGTCTTCAGAGCACAGACATGAAGTGGTGAATGGTTCAAGCACCTTCTTGATATGTAACACATCACTGCTACAATGAGTTTTATGAAAAAGAATACACAATTTATGAAAAAATGTGTCATTTTTTTGTGAATGAGTAGCAGAAAATGGAGGCTAGTGACTGAGTTTATGGGCTGCGTGGCTATGAAACAGTAATGCTGTCATGGCATGAAACTTATTTGCTCTGACTCAGGCTGAAAAGGAAGTTCTTCAGACTAGGTACAGATTTATTTTAAGAGGTGGCACCTTGGTTAATCTGAGTCATGTTCAGTCAGTGCCTGGATAGAGTCCCTCTTGTTATGAAAAACCCTCTGATATTTCATCAACACAATGAAATAAAGTTAATTTGGATTTCCCATTTTTATAGCAGAGGAAAACAAAAATTAAACTGACAAGTGGGACATTCTGTCCATGATCTTAGTGTGCACTGAGTGTCAGCAACAAGTGCTGGAAGACGCTTCTGCTCCCACCACCCTGTCTTATTTGCTTTTCACCTTATCTATTGAAGCCCAAATGGAAGATGCAGTATTACTTCCATGGTGTGCACAGGAATTATGACACACACTAACATGTCCCAGAGTCTTGCTTTGTTGATTTACTCCATTATTTTCATTCTCTACCTGCTTTGAATCATGATAATCTCAAGACAACTCAAGACAAAAGGCAAATCAAAGCATTTCAGATGGTAGGCAAAATAGCCAGTATAGTTAAAAGTATTTTAAGGACACAGCTGAAGAAATGGAAGAAAATCTATAGCTGGCTACAAAGAAAGGTCTCTCCTTCTAGCATCTGCCTGGCTGGTACCCCTCCATGCACATGCATTCCCTCTTCTTATTATGGAATATGCTCAGGGTTCTGGCCAGTCTTGACTTCGCAGTTTACTACCTCTACAAATGTTTAATTTTCACCTTAAAATTCAGTTTGCTCCCTCAGTAAGTAAGGGATAGTGTGACCAATATCCTAAAGGTGTCTTTCGCTGTAACAAATGCTCTCTATTTGTGTATGAGAAATGTGCATCATGCAGTTGTTTGAACAGGACAATTGTGAACTACACCAACTCCCAAATCACAGATCTATTAGCCAAAATCATAATACCCAAATACCTCACCTCCAAAGTAAATTAAGTTTTATGCCCATGTACTTTACAAGGGAGAACTTTTGCTCACTGTAAAATCCCAGGAGTACCTAAAAGCCTGAAATGCTTTTTAAACATGTGTGTGCAGAGGATGATGTTGGTACTTTACCTGCAGGATTCAAAAAAAATTAAGGTCTCTGAAGAAACATTTTTAAAAGCATAATGATTATTCTGCCATATGAATACTATAGAAAAATCTACACTTACACCCTTATTTTTTGGAAGAGTTATTTTAAATCTCAAAAAATAAATTCTGTTGCCAAAATTTGGAAGAAAATGTTTAAACTCTTTTTGTTTTCCCAATATCAGTATACAAATGCTCCATTTTTTCTCTCTGACGTTATCAATTTAAACTAGATTTCCTTGTTAGATTTTGATTCATCTTTGTCTATTTATCATTTCTCATTGAACAGTAACTCAGAGAATTAACTTGATAAGCCATTTCCTATTTCAATTGAGATGGCTTGTAAATAGGGATAACTCTGTAAGAATTGCCATGCTATCACATCTGGGACAGAAGGCAGCAGTGAATTAGGAGGAATTTCTTCACAGGAAGGGTGATTAGACACTGGAATGGCTACCTAGGAAGTTAGTGGAGTCGCCATCCCTGGAGGTGCTTTAAGGAAAGACTGGATGTGCCATGGTCTCCTTGAGACGGTGGTGTTCAGTCATAGGCTGGACTCAATGAGCTCAGAAGCCTTTTCCAACCTAATTCATTTTGTGATTCTGCAGATGCTTGGGATGAGAGTGTAAGAATAGTCTGCATAGACTGATCTTCCCTAAAGATTACTCTGTGCCTTTGAATTGTTGTGGCTAAGGACCTTCTGAGTTAAATACTGTATCAATGAAGTTACCTGCTATAATTTTATCTGCTATATATATTTTTTCATACCTTAATTGACACAGTATTCTGACCTTCATAGGAAAGTTCTTGTTCCCTCCCCTTCTCAGGGACTAGTTGAGGCTGAGTAGCCTGTAGTTCTCCAGATTCTTCTTATGGTCCTTCTTGAACACAGGGGTGTTTTTATTTTCATTCTTTCTGTGTCTCAAGAACCTTCCCAGATCACCAACACTTTAAAAAACTGTTGAGAGTGGCCTTACAATCACATTGACCTACTGAGAAACTTGGTTAACTTGGAGATGATTTCACCTGCCAGTGGTCTGTGCCTGAGTAGCTGATGAATGTGTTCTGGCAGCAGAATTTTGGGAGGTTGGAAAGCTTGTGTAATTCTGGATACAATTCAAAAGACTGGCTGATACCAGACCTTCGTAAAGCCCCCACAGAAACATGGTTGAACTCCTGTAAATACTGCCTCTATCTCCCTCCTTCTGGATTACCTCATTTTTTGCAACAAATGACAGAGAAACTGTGGGTCAAATGGAAAGCTTTTCAGAGAGGAAAGGTACAATTGGAAATCAGGATGCTCAGGCATGGTCAGCAAACCATTTAGTTCCTTCTTGGAGGCTTTTCAGAAGTTATTGGGCTTTAGTTCACATACAATACCCGGCCATGTGAGCATTTCTAACAGAACTGAATCTGGTTTGCTTGGTGATGGTGAGGGCAAGGAGTGTTTACAGTGCTTTGTCTGAACCTGAGAGTTATGGGAGAATGGTATCTCAGGGCAGGGCTGATATTCCACAACTGAACCACGTGTCTAACCAACTCCTGAGCCCTCATCCTCTCAGAATGTAATGCAAGAAATGCTGTTTCACAAGATTTTGCACAATATTATTAAATATTGAGTGACCGGAAATATTGTGTTTCATTTGCCATCATCAAGAAAGAAAAATGCCAGAAAAAGGAAGGAGAAGCTGTGGAAATCAGACCCTGGGACTTTTTCTGCGGAGGTGGAAAACTTCTACTGCTTGACAGCATTATTCCACTGAGTGGTTTTGTTGCACTGTTAGAAATTACAGCTGCACTGTGGGGATCTTCCCTGAAGGAATCTGTGATCCCTGAGCAAAATTTGCCCTTTTCATACTGATTTGTGACTCAGTGTAAACAACAGCCTTACTGTGCAGTCACATGATCTTAATCCTTTCACCTTTTATCTCTTTTCCTTCCTTCAACAGCTGCTGATTGTTTTTTGTTTTCATACTAATTGTAACAGTTCTGATGTGAGGCTCCAGGCTTGCTCAGAGATGTACTGAGAAAACAAGTTCATTTTAATGCTGTATCTCTTTTTGCATAGACATGTTCTGGAGTAAGACTTAGTAACAGTTGTTTTTTAAAGCCACTGGGGGCTAGTCTTCTACTTTCTTTTTTATAGCTTCAAGCTTAATTTAAAAAATAGAATTAATGAGTCTTAAAACATTAATTTAACAAAACCCAAATTCAGATGAAAGGAAAGCACCTTTCAAGAATTCTTAGCTTGCAAACCAACAATCTGAGCCTGTGTACTGAAATGGATAAACTATGGCCTTATTTTCTTCTCAGTAGTTTCCCTCTCACTCTTTCTGTCTTTCTTCTCTTCCATATAGGAGGAAGACAAAAATGAGGCGCTTATTGCATGGCAGCAGGGCAATCTAAGAGTGGCCATCCAGCTTTTTGTGGCCTAGAGTTTCTCTATTAGCATCAGATGATGCTGGGCGTGCTTTTGGTTACTTACTAGAGAAGCAGTCGTGCAAGACCTTGCATCCCTGAACAGAAGCTCAGACACCAGAGCTGGGTTTCCCACTTTCTCTGTTCTCTTGCAGATTAAAGAGCTACTGTGTTTTTTCAGCACAGTATGTGCAGTTGGTTTACATTTATACTGCCCTGGTTCCAATAGTGTTATCACTTTAATTGTAAGTTAATTTTTCTGTCTACATATACTATAGGGGACAGGATTGATTTATTCATGTTAGTCTAAGAGTAAACCATGACCCATTTTATTTGCAGCGTGGTCAACTGTGGTATGCATGGCAGCTCCTCTGAATATTTTTGATGAGGTCTTTAAGTGTGTGTAATACTGAAAACACATTCCCATTCAGTAGGTCTCATGTAAGACGTTAAGCCCAACAGGGAAAACACCTCCTAGAAAAATTCCATAAACATTAAGCATATTTATGTCATAGCATTAAGCTTGGTCAATTTGAACCTTACTGTATTGTGGTATAAGAGGCATCTTGTTTGCTTTTATTTACCTTCTCACTAGTAAATGTATTTCGGTTAACCACAATGGCAAGGCTAGGCAAGACATTTGTGTCAACAGATCCTTCTTCTCAACAAAGTAACATTCTTAGTTTCTAGGGCAGCAGACTGGATTCTGAGTAATAAGGTCTTTATAAGTCTTGTTGTAAATCTGAAACCATAAACACATCTACTTTTCTATTAAACCTGCTGCTGTGTTTGAGGCACAATAAGTTCTCTTTTAAATTTGATGGTAGCAAGCATGTTGGTTTTCCAGTTTTGATTGCTGTTGATTTAACATTTGCCAGCACCTCCTGCCAAGCTGTTGACCTAAGTCATGGTCCCTGGTGATGTCATTAACAGTGCTGAGAATTTAATAGTTGATGGTACCTGCTGGTAAGGAGAAAAATGTTTTATACATCTCCTGTTTCGTTGCAGGCGTGTTTGGGAACAGTAGCAGGGAACTGTTTCCTTCTGCAGCCGACTTCTAACTGGTTGGTTTTTGATAATAGATTCAACAAAGATTTGTGCCTGGTGAAGTTTTAATTGGGACATTTATTTGGTTTTTTATAATACAGGGTTTTAAATTCAACTCGGACACCACTAACAATGAAAATTATTTCTGAAACTTGCATTCTTCAGCTGCTGCAGGGTATGTCCCTCCTACTGAGGACAACAGAGTTGTTTCCATGAGCCAAGTCCATTCAGTGGGCAAAATGAACAGGCCCAGTGCCCTTGCTGTATTCTTTTCCTTTGGGATGTATTAGGAGTTGTATAGTGAATTACTTCTTCTGAATGCATAAAGTAGCTGTGCCTCATTTATTGTTCTGTGGAGAATGACAGAAGATCACACCCTTGGCTGTTTGGTGTGCTCCTGTCGCTTTCACGGCATTCTGGAGGCTGCAGGAAACTGCTCAGCTGGAAGCAGTGTTTAGGATCCAGGTCTTGAAATCAAAGTCATATATGCACTTTCATATTCGAAGTTTACTGTAAACAGTTAAATTAGAAACAGGAAGGAACCACGATATTGCCTATGTTCCTCTATTATTTCTATCCTCACCTCGATGACAACACTAAGGATGCAGACTTGTGCATTTATTTAAAGGCACCATCATGTGACACAGCAAACAGTATTTTGCTATTTCAACATGTGTAAATGAAGGTTGGAACTGATCCAAGTCCCTTAATCTCTGTGGACAGCTGCAACTGCAAAAGCAAAAATTAGTGTGTCCTGGGGAGGCCTCACATTTTCTTGAGTATTTTTCTAAAACTAAATCAAGAGGTAACACATTCCATCTAAACCATGGTTAAGTGCCTCTATGGTGCTTGGAAAATATGCCTACACTCCCAAACTCCTGGATATTTTTCCAGTTTCTGTATAATCAGTTTGCATACTATTTCTCATGCATTAGGTTTCAGAGTTTCCCTAGACAGTCTGAATACGGTTATGCAACAATTTTAAGGTTTCACTTTCACACAAGACATCTTCTTAAAAACACTTGTTGAAAACAGTAGAAGGCAAACTGAGAGAAATTCACTTTGGAAACAAGCAGGACAAAACATTGATAAAAGAATCCTGACTGGATGTACCATCTTCTTACATTTTAAACTACACTCTCTTAATAAATATGAATCAAAGAACTCAAAAGGTTTAATGAATGCATATTGTGTGCTCATATGCATATATGAATGTGTATGCATATGCATAAATATATACTATATGTGTATCTCACCTCCTGTTCTTTGAAATGTTCCTCAATCTTAATGTAAACTCGAGCTCTTTGTGGAGGTCTGTTCCAAATGGTTACTTCAGTTTGACAGGTTTCTCAAGGGAAGCTTCCCAGCAAAGGACAGGAAAGGAGCATATTCTTGGTGAAATTTGTCTGCTTCTGACCATTTTGCAGGAATTGCAGGAACTGCAGCTTTTTGGGGCAGCTTGGAAAGGTCCCTTGCTTGAAGGGAATTGCTTGCTTGAATGTGAATTTCAGGCCTTTGACCTGAAGTTTAGAACCGGACTTAACAATAAAGCTTTGTGCTGTCACACCTGTCTCACACCCTTATCTGCTACATCAGGAACCTGGATGCTTTTGCTAAACTGAAATCCTTTGGGACCAGACAGAGCTTTTCTGCCAAAATCTAATTCAAACCTGTTCCAAAATACAACATTTGTGTGTCAAGGATCTGTATCAGTCATGCCTGCGCTAATCCTGCAGAACCAAGGTCAGGAAAATTATCTGGATGGTGCTTCCTGCCTGTTTATAAGGACAGAGTGCTCATCTGCCCCAGCACGGGCAGATTGGACTGCAAGGTCCTCTCTGCTTTCAGATTTGGGGAGGCAGCATTTCAAAGATGGGATGGAAAAACCACAGATACTAAAATACACTAATAAAGAATCATTAAAATCACATACAAACAGAATAAAGGAGCTTTTGTAGTTGAAACTAATGCCCTTTCTCTCTCTTTAGCTGTCTTTGTACTTTTTCTTCTCCACTGCAGGCCTTAAAAGTACCAAGGTGCTCTTTTAAGAGGACTTTCCCTTCAAGGGTATGTGCATTTGTGAGCCTTAAGGCTCTTCAGGTGACAAAGTGTGACAATTGGAATGGCTTGGACCAGCAGATATGGGACTCCAGTGAACAGTATAAAGAAAGGAAAAGAACGGAAATGC
The DNA here is from genome assembly GCA_013397155.1 of Irena cyanogastra. Lineage (NCBI taxonomy): Eukaryota > Metazoa > Chordata > Aves > Passeriformes > Irenidae > Irena > Irena cyanogastra. The sequence goes on along the minus strand of VWZV01017425.1, from coordinate 57,201 downwards.
ATGAAGAGAGGCAAAAATAATTTTAATATCCCAAGTAAATAAGCGTAACATGAACAAAGGGACATGCTGAAGCATGAATTTGATTGAAGACAATGGGATAAGAGCAGAAAGCACAGCAAATCAAAAAGACAAATTATCTCACCAAATTGTGACTGAATAGAAAGCACTCTTAAATTAACTTGTCAAATGCGATAAAAAATTGAATGGGTATTTGGGCTGGTATTTTACCTAAGGCAGCAAAATGCCAGGAGCAATTCTGACTCATGTGTTTGTGAGTCAATTCTTCATCAGATAGTTGCTAGAACAAGAACCATTTAATAAAAAAATATATTTTTGTGCTGATCTAAACAAATTGAAAACATTTTCATTTGTTTTTCATGAGCAACACAGATGTTCTTTGGCAACTTCCGTGCAAAACACCACAGATAAAAACCGTAACAGCACAGCGGAAATGGATGAAGTCTATTTTTTTAGCAGAACCAAAGATCTCCAAAGTTTTTATACGCTTTTTGTCAGGGAATGAAGGAGATTAAATGAGTTTGGGGGTCTCTATGTTTGTCTAGTTTCATGCATCTCACATGGAAACAAAAGAAAAACCGCTGGAGGTTTCTCTCTCATGCTGGAAAATCCAGTAGGCGGGATATTGCATTCTTTTAAATTCACTGAGCAGTTTAAATTTATTTAGTTGCACTGCATATGTACTTTCTGCAGATGTGAAACAGTAACAGAAAGGCTAATATTGGAGTTCACAATGAATGTGTAACCTGCACAGAAAATTCCAATTTTTGATAGCTAGATGCTGTAGTCCTCATACCAAACACTTTGTTTCCACAAGGATTTGGAGAGTTTACATTTATAAATCATGCTGTTTGTTCACCCAGAGCGTAATTTACAGAGCATAAATTGCATGTCATTAGCCACAAATTAATTTTTGAGTGAAATTGCCTCTAATGCCTGACTTTCTGCTCCCTGGCCTACATACATGTACTCTCAATAAACCTGCAGCAGATAATGTGGCAGTAAGACCAAAGACTGTTGCTGCATTATATGGTTGAGGGCCAGCCCTTTCTCAAGCACTGTCACTGGAGACTATTTCATTAGCCATAACTACGTCCTCCTAACATCTCACTAAATAATTCATATGATTTTTCTGCCTCTTTGGCATTTAAGTTTTTGAAAACTGTACTAACAGACAATGAATGTCTCCCTTTAGATATCTCATAGCCAAGTTATGTATATATTTAGTTGCTTTATCTTTCCTCATAAATCCAGTCATTTAATAATAGTTTTGTTGTTATCTGAGTCTGTTTCAATTTGGCACAATCACCCTTATAGTAAGTTACTCAAAACCAAAAGTATTTTTAGCGATGGTCTCACCATAACCCTACAAGACAGGGTTATACAGCCTCTCTTCCCCATGACCTAATGCCCTGTAGCTTGTAAATAAGTTTTCTTGCTACCATGTTGCACTGAAAAGTCGTATTAAATATCTTATGTCTGTCTCTTTCAGGATCTTTTTTCCATGGTAAATCTCTTTCTTTCTTCTATGTTTCTCCTTTTGTCCTCATTTGGCAGTAAGTAATTCCCCAGAACTGCTTGTACTGTATGTTTCTGGTTGTAATAGCAGAATGATGGCTTATGATACTAGTAAAAGATTTGAGAATTCTGTGTTTACTTTCCAGCTCTGCGGAAAATGAGGCAATATAACTTTGTGACTAAATGGTGCTGTGAGCCTAAGTGCATTTCACCTCTGCAAAACACCTACATGTGCTGATACTGAGGCTGTTTAAATGCTATAAAAAAGCCTTGCTTTGCTGTCATGTTTTCAATTTCAGTAAATATTTGAGTAGTATTTTCTGTCCTTTGCAGTATTTACTGCTCCCTATTTATCTGGGCGTTCATAAAATCTACCTGCATGTACTGGCCTAATAGCTGCCTAAGTTTAGCCAGACTCTAGATAGGTTGATACACGAAACAAAAGGTGTGTTGACAAAGAGAAGAAATCCCCAAATGTCTGTATAGTGTCTGAATGTCTGAGCAATTGTTTTTCCAAATAAATGTTTCTGAGAAGCACAGACTCACCAGCAACTGGTGCTGGTCTTGGTGCAAAGCAGTGAAATTACTCACACTGTTCTGCAGCTTCCTTGTACTTGGAGCTGGACTTGCCAGCCTTAAACATGGCACAGTGGGTGAGCTGGTTGCTCCCAACAACAATTGCCAAAGCATTCGTGCTGGCTTCTATCAAACTGGAAAACATTCCTGCTATTTATTAAAGCACACTTCTGTCCATGTCAATGAGCTGATGTGTGCAGTGTGTGAGCATCTCTGGCAGAGGTAACTTGGTTACCCAGGTTATGGAGAAGGCTGAGGTACTCAATGACCCTTTTACCTCAGTCTCCAGCAAAAGCTCCAGCCAGACTGCCAGAGAAGGATAAGGCTGAGACTTAGGGAATGAAGAGCCATCTGCTGTAGGAGAAGGTCAGGTACAAGAACATTTAAGGAACCTGAAGATGCACAAGTCCATGGGGTCTGATGAGATGCATCTGTGGGTCTTGAGGGAACAGATGGATTAAGTGGCTGTCCTTTGTATATCAGAGGCCATGGATAATCCCTCTGACTGGGAAAGGGGAATCATAACCCTCATTTTTGAAAAGGAAAATAAGGGAAACTTGGGGAACTGCAAGCAGGTTAGTATCACCTCAGTGACTGGAAACATCACAGAGTAGATCCTCCTAGAGACTCTGCTAATGCACATGGAAAACAGAGAATTGACTGGTGATGTCCAGCAAGGCTTCACTAAGAGCAAACTGTTATTTTCTACAACAGGGATAAAGCATTGGTGGGTAAGGGAAGAGTAACTGACATCCTCTGCCTGGAGTTGTGCAGAGCATTTGACACTGTTCCCCACAACATCCTTGTCTCAGAACTGGAGAGACATGGATTTGGTGGAGGGACCATTCAGTGGATGAGGACCTGGCAGGATCAACAGCTCAGTGTCCAAATGTGACAGTGACAAGTGGTGTCCCTCAGGGGTCAGTGCTGGAACCAGCACTGTTCAACACCTTTGTTGGTGACAGGGACAGGGTGATCAAGGGCACCCCCAGCAATTTCACTGACGACACCGAGCTGTGTGGTGTGGTCCCCACTCTGGAGGGAGGAGAGCCATCCAGAGGGACTGGACAGGCTGGAGAAATGGGCCTGTGAGAACCTCATGAAGTTCAACCAGGCCGAGTGCCAGGTCCTGCACCTGGATTGGGGAGGTGCCAAGCACAAACACAGGCTGGGCATGAACAGCCCCAGAGCAGCCCTGCCCAGAAGGGCTTGGGGGTGCTGCTGGCTGAGAGGCTGCACATGCCCCGGCCATGGCACTCACAGCCCAGAGAGCCAAACGTGTCCTGGGCTGCATCCAGAGCCCCGTGGGCAGCAGGGCAGGGAGGGGATTCTGCCCCTCTGCTCTGCTCTGCTCAGACCCACCTGGAGCCCTGCACCCAGCTCTGGGCTCCCAGCACAGCAGGGACAGGGACCTGCTGGAGTGAGCCCAGAGGAGAGACACAAAGATGTTTGGGGGAATAGAGAACCACCCTCATGAAGACAAGCTGAAAGAGTTGGAGTTTTTCAACTGGGAGAAAAGAAGGCTCCGGAGTGACCTGATAGTGCTTCTCAGTACCTAAAGGGGCTGTAAGAAAACCTGAGTGGGACTTTTCACAAGGGTTTGTAGTGACGCGATATGTAAGAATGGCTTCAAACTGAGAGAGGGTTGCTTTAGATTACATAATGGAAGAAATTCTTTACTGTGAGGATGGTGAAACACTGGCACAGGTTGCCCAGAGAAGTTGTGGATGCCCCATCCCTGGCAGTATTCAGGGTCAGGTTGGATGGGGCTTTGAGTAGTCTGGTCTAGCGGAAGGTGTGCCTGGACATGGCAGAGGGTTGGAACAGGATTATTTACAAGCAGCAACAAAGTCTGCAGCTGTTCCTCTTTTCTGTGTGTGAGTTGTTCCAGTTTTAAATTTCATTGAGTCAGGAAAAGAAGGTGATGCATAGAGGATTGCTGAACAATGATCTGAGAAGAATGTAATGACTTTATGAAGACTGCATATACTTATGTACGTGAAGAGCAATTATTGCAGATAGGATTTTGTGAATTTACTGTGTGCATTCACCAAGGTTTAAAGGACCTGTGAGAAGAACAAACCTGAAGACAATCAAGTGTCTTAACATCTTTCAACAAAGTATTTGAGGGTTGTACTTTATAACAATGCGCCTCAAAGATTCTGCCAGAATGACACACTTGTGTAGTCAGGTCTTGGAATTAAATAAGAAAAAAAGAGCACTAAAGGAGAAAACCTTTTTTGGATTAAGAAAAGGGGAGGGTGTACTTGTCAGGTGGTGTTCTCATTGCAACAGTCTCAGGTCCTGAAGGGTTATCTGAGAGAAGTTGAGGCCCTCACTTGCTCTCAGGGAATGATGGGGATTAGAGAAATGGCATGTGTAAATGGACTTTTTAGGATGAGGCAATCCAAGAACCACTGCTTTCAAAGCATGCAGATGCTGTCCCAGTGCTTAAGACGAAAAGCTGAAGCCATGGAAAGACTTAATGCAAGGAAAAAACATTTCCTTGAATTCAGTCTCCTCTTATACTTGAGCACATAATTTTTGTGAACTTGATAACATCTGCAGATAGACCACATCATTTTTCAGGTGTTGGAGTATTACTAAGGTGAAGGTGAAAGGTCCTTCTGGGCATTATTTCATACATTCTGAATTAGTTATTCTGCCTTTTTAGGGATGTTTCTGGGTGTTCCTTCTAACCCAGAAGTCAGTCGGCATCATTTGACCACAAGGTACTCATTAAAGGTTTGGAGCTATTTTACTGTTGGCAAACTCTGAACCTGTAACTTTTCCTGTAGCAATCATGCTCACGTTCATCCACTAACTCTGCATTTCTGTGACCCTTGCTGTCCTTATATCATTCCTTTTTCCAACATTACCAGCTGGGCCAGAAGTTTTGTTAAGAAATATGTAACTGTAGCTGTTCTCTGGAGAAGTCCTGGAAACATTTCATCATACTCTGGTAACTTACAAGCTACTCTGAACAGTTAGTGTTCAGCTTTGTTATATACTCCATGAAGCAGTGAGATTTACATATTTTAGGACTTATGAGCCTTCCCACAGGCTGTGATTATTCCATTATTCCCATGCAGAGATATACAGTCAAGAAATGAATGTTCTGACTTTGATTCTTGCTGCCTGTGCTCAGCTCTGCTCTCATATGGAATGACTCCATATTCTGATGACAGCTTCTTACCAATTACCTGGTCACACTGTCAGCTTGTTTAAGGCCTACTGATATTATCCATAAAATCAACTTGATGCAAGCCTGGAGAAAATAATGGAAATCAGCTGAATGCTTTGCAGTCTGTGACAGGACAGTAAAGTGCAATGGCCCTGGCTGTTTATGTCTGTTGGCCCGCATCTAAGCTGTTGCCAAGCCTAAGACTGACTTTGGTTACAAAACAGGAATCTGTGAGGAAAAGATCATGCTTAAGTTTTGCAGCACCATGACTGTTCTTGCCTTGCCTTTTACCTGGTCTTGAGACTCTAAATCTGCTCTCTTCACCCCTTGCAATTTTTTTCATCTTCCTCCTGCTACTCAAATTTTCATAGCTACAGACAGAAAAGAGATAGAGCCAGAAAAGGCTTTGCTGCCTTCACATCCCAAAAGCCAGAGGACATATCGGGTATAGGTGTCAAAGTGTCAGCATCAGGGGTGGCCTCTGTGAGAAAAGGTCAGGGACTGCCATGTGCCAAACACAGCTGGCTCCACAGCGGACCCTCCATGGGACACCACTGAGTCCAAGCTGGGGGCGCCTCTGTGAAAGCATGTTTGAGGGAGGGTAAAACATTGTGGCAGCATGAGGAGTAATGGGAAAAAAAAAAGTGAGAAAACAGCAGTGTGAGCACCAGCACGTGAGGAGAAGGGAGGAGGCGCTCTGGGCGTCAGAGCAGGTGTTCTTTTGCATCTCACGGGAGAGACCATGTTGGGGCAGATACCCACACAGCAGCCAGAGAAGAGACCTGTGCTGGCACAGGTTGGCACAGGTTGGCTTTTCCTGAAGGAACTGTGGTGGTGCAGTCCTTGAGGGACTGCAGCCCTAGGGAGGGACCTGTGCTGGAGCAGGAGAACAGTGCATGGGAACAGCACAGGAAGGAGTAATAGAGATGAACCAGTGCATATTGACCACAACCAGTTCCCAGTTCCCCCAGTCCAATTTAGTGGTGGGGAGTAAAGGACTCCCCTCCAGTAAAGGACAAATGAAGGACTGAAGTTGAGGGTGAGAAAAAAGATATGAGGAAGAAGGTATTATTTTAATTTTGTCTTTGTTTCTTCTCATCACTCAAATCTATTAAATTGGCAATAAATTAAATTAAATTAAATTACCCGTATTTAATCTATTTTGCCTGAGATGGTAATTGGTGGGTGATTTCCCTCTCTTTTTCTCAACTTACCAGTTTTTTAATTTTGACTCCTGTCTTGTTGAAGAGGGCAGAAGAGTGGTTGTCTGGTTGTTTGGCAACCAAACAAGACCACCCATCTCATTTTTAAAAAATACTTTTTCATTGGTTTGATTTCAGTCTTTTTATGATTAGCAAGAGGGCTTCCTTGGATTTTACAATAATGCTTAGATAGCCTTCATTTCTGTGTGAGAGAAAATTCTCTGCTTAAGATGCAGTCTAATGGACACAGGATATTTGGCTGTATCTGAACAAGATTTTACTCCAATAGCTTGTGGTAGCAGGGCTTTTTTTTTTTTTAATCTTTTTCTTTTTCCCCCTTTTTTATTGCTGGCTAGACTTTTCCTATTAGTGTTGGTTTTTTTCTGTCAAGATCAAATGAGCAGCTGCTATAATAGCTGGCAAGTCATTAGAGACCCAAGAATGACATCCTTATTTCCCCTTTTCAGTCCTTACACTATGTAATCCAGGTCTACTGCCCTGCATCTTCCTCTGCTGCTTCTAGCATAAACAATTGGTGCTGCCCTGTCTTCTACAGGACCCTGCTGGCCTGCCTTTAATGCAGCTTGTGATGCACTGACTGAAAGCCAGGACTCCCTTTCCCAGGCAGAATGATAATAGTAGCGTCTGAGTGAAGAGCTTATGCTTTCAGCATGGAATGCCTTACAAAAAAGATGGCATGATATGACAGGGTCCCTGGCCTCCATCTGAAACAATTATTTGGAGAAAGCATGGGGCAAAGCTGCCAGTCCTTGTTGTTCTAACCGGCATCCTCCACTTGGCCAGAGCATCTCTGACAGCCTTGCATGTGTCTGCTTGCTAGTACATGTGTTTTTCCATGGTGACTCAAAACACATTCAGGAAGCCTTGCCGTTGAGATTTCACTGTAAGAGCATGACTCGGCATGGTGCTAGCAGTGATCAGGTGCTCAGGAACCACTGACTCAGGAGGGTGCCCCATCCTTTGTGGCATCCTTAACGGTGCCTTCCTTCCAGAGCTATCTCACTGTCTTGAATCTTTGTTCTTCCTGTTAGGTGATAATGGAACAGACTCCCTGCAGCTCTGCTTCTTTTCATTGTTGGCTAAAGTTTGTCAGACTGATCATTCTAGAGGTAAGGGGATTTCTTTGTGTGTGAGGCAAAGGATGGGTAAGAACCAATAAGCTTAGTGGTGTTAATATGCCTTGCCAGAAGGAGGAAGGAGTGCCCCACCTGGATGGATCTAGCTGGTAATTGTACCTCACTGTTTTTGAATTACAAATCTAGATGAGTTGATATCTATGGAAGATATATTTGAAACACAGTAAAAGGATACCAGGAGCTGAGTGAATAGAAGCTTTGCCTCTGCCTCCTCGAGACATATTCACAGAATATGACCTTCTTGAATTCTTCTCCATCACATTACAGTGATGCATTCATGCATGTTACGGGCTCAAGAATATTAACTAGAGTTCTTCCTCTCCACTCCTCTTCCAGTTGTCCCTGTACTGACATTTGTTACACTCATAGTCTCTTTACTTTAGTTTTGCACTTTTACCTGGTCCATTTATGGACTGTAGGCACTGATGTCCACATAGAAGGTGGCATTTTCAAAACTTGAACCTATCTGCACAGATGTCTTGAATAAAATAAGCCAGGTGCTGTCATCCAGCTGGATTAGTGTTGTCTTTGTCTCTAGCCCTGAAATGACCTATTGCAGCATGTTCTCTTTTCATTGTGCAGGAGGATGCTGTGGGAAGTATAGTAAGCATTGGGCACTCAAGAGGTTTTGCTGCTTGGTGCTCTCAGAGAATGTGTTGAACGTGCAGAAGCTTGCCTCTCTTCTAAAAATGAGTGCCAGAAACCCTCTGGTACTTCAGATGCAGTAAAAGACTGGGTATTCTCCCATTACAGAATTTCTTCTCTTGTTGGCAGTACAAAATGTTCCCTTTTTACATAATTATGAAACTCTCTAGTGTTTGTACATAAGCAAAGAATTACACCCTTTTTGACAATGAGCAGCAGGCCTATCCACTCTATAGACTGTTTTACTGCTTTTCTTTCTTCTCCTTTTTTCTTAAATCAAAACCTTATCCAGTCCCTCAGTAAGCTTCCATTTTAGCCTGACAGACTTAGTTCATTAATCTTCCTGCTGTGGTCTGGAAAATATCCCCAGACTCATTCCCAGATGTTTTGTTCACTTTTGTATCCAAACTGTGCACCCACTTGGTGAATCTAAAATTTTAACCCAATCATGGGTACTTTCTATTCACAGTGACATTACAAACTGCATGTTTTCGAGATCACTTTCAAACTCAATGCATAAATAGCTTCACTAAATCATGAAATTTGCCAATTTGAATTGTCCCAATTTGTCTGCTAAATTTATCCATCACCACCACTGACACCACACAAACACATACTGGTTTCATTTTCATATTAGTTTGTGTCTCTGCAGGGAGAATGAGAGGTAATTGGCTTGTCTTGGAGGATCAAGACTACTTTAATGAACACTCATGTGTTTGCTAAGGAGGTCCACTGGAGGAAGACCAAGCCCCCATTTTGAAATTCTCTCAAGCTTTCATTCAGAGAGTATTTGTTTTCCTATGGGCAACACATGGTCTGCAAAAATATCTTCACACTGTGATGTGGTCCATAAACACTGAGAAATCTGAAGCAGAAAGTCTAGAGTTTGTCCAGGATCTAGAAATATGTTCTTCTGGCAACTGGACACTGAGAAATGCTGGTATCATGTTAAAGGTGAATGCTCTCTTGTCTTCAAATTCTTCACTCTTATGCTGTTTTTTACTTTGATTTACTTCCCTTGTCCTTTAGAACAATGGAAAATATTTTAGAATGCTCTAAAATATCTTTGTCTTCTCCGTCACAACACCTCTGTCTGGTTAATGGCTTTTAGAAAGCTGTATGTTCTAAGTAATGTGTAAATGATATATGACATGTAATTTCATCTTTTTAGTTGCTGTAGCAACATCACACTAAACTATGCATTAGTCCGTAGTCCAGACCAGCAAATGTCTTGTTTCTAAAGGGTGGCTTACACATTATGAAGACTATTAGAAACGAATGCTGAAACAGATAATTGACTATATCAGCAATTCCAGCAGAAGAATGTGCACACCAGAAAGCATTACACTGAATAAGTTTAGAACTGAATCTGTTTGCTGAGCTCCATATATAAATCTTACAAACATCCCTTGCCTCCTCTTTTCATGCATGTACATATAGCAGTTCTATATCCATGCAGTGAAAAAAATCCATGCTTCAAAGGTAGGTAAATAAAGCCCAAGAACAAGAAGTTCTTTGTGATAACCTGTGTATCTCTGTCCTATAACTGAAATACTCAGTTATATGATGTCACTGTGTTTGCCATGGGCTTTCTGATCCTGTGTACAGTATGATGGCATGATTACGTCTGCCCCAGGCAGAGGTGAAAGGGGAGCAGTGCAGCAGACAAATAAGTACTTCAGATCTTTCAGAGGAGTGAAATATTGATGCTGTGGTCACTTGCTGTTATCCGCTTGGAGGAATAGATTATTGCTTTCCTCATTGCCTTCCCTAGGACAAACTTTGAGCCATTTTTCTATGTTTGCTATTCTTCTGCACCTTGCTATTTACTCATTGGTCCGATGGTTTAAAGTTTACTTTTGGGGTTTATGTATTTCAGTATTGTTCTTTGTTACTTTCGTTTTGCTCAGCTCGTTGTGGGGATTCATTAACAGGCTCGTGGTAAGTAGTTTACAGACCTTGGATTGGGTCAGTTTGCCCCCCATTTCTTATAATTCCTTTTCGTGCCTGACTTTGCTTTCTACTCTCTGTCCTTATTCATGCATCAGACAAGGCTTGTATTCTTCTAGATTGGGTCATTGTGCTATTATTAAATATTTCATCATATCAGAATAACTACGTGCTACTATTCTATACAAAATTATAGGTATACAGAAAAAGATAAGCAACAACTTAAATAAAATTCAAAAAATTATTTCTTCATCTGCAAGCCCTTCAAAACGTGCAGGTAGACCAAGAAAATTTCTAAGTAAGCCTGAAAAACCTCGGTACCGCAGACTTGCAAAGTCAGGACAGTGTGCTGCCTGTTGTCCCCTATGGCTATGGAGTGTTTGCAGACCCACAGGGCTACAGTAGAAGACAGCTATACCATTAGAGAAAAAAAGGAATTGAATTTGAGGTGCAATTTGATCCTAGGCCACAGGTGCTGTGATGTAAAGTATCTGTAAACAGAAATAAAGAAATAGGAACCCTAACATTAAATCAATATGTGGAAACCAAGTGCTGATAATGTGAACTGGCATGAATTGTTCAGTTTATTTGTCAAGTAAATTCAAGACAGCTATGGCAATTATTCAAAGTGTGGTCAGTCTTGAAAGAAAAGTATTGAAGCTGTTGTTCCCTTGGTAAACCATTACACGAATAATTGCTACACAGTTAACTTTTGTGAGTTACTATTCTGCAGAATGAGAAAGAGGTTGATGATTTGAAAAGAACTTTGTTAGCTTAAAATCTTGCTTGAAATGCCATTCTAATTAGCAAATACTTAACAGTTTTGTTTTCAACGATGATATTGAATGTGTTTGTATGTGTGCAGTTTTCACATGGTTTCTTTTATAATTTGTGAGGCATTTTCTTGCTTCACATTTTTGCTCTTGTTTGAAGATGTATGGCTACTTATTATGGTAGAATCATTCCAATTAATGTTGGCATAAGTGGCAGTGAGATCAGGGGGATAGCCTTGATCTTCTAACAAACTGTAATTTTCTTTAATTGTGTGAAGTTTTCAGGTATTCTGTTTCATTGAAAACTCTTAATTTGACTTTCATGGGGTTTTTATATTTTACCTAGTAAAGTAGAAAACTACTACTACTGTGTAGAAGTCAGGTGTCAGATGTGTATCTTCTGCTAATGCTAAATTCAGGGAGATTTCTCTGTGTATACTGAATATGGGCAATGCAGAACAGAAGAGATTACTGCATCCATGGGGTTGCTATAGAAGGTAAAATAATTCAACACTTAACTTAGATGACTGCTTGCCATATTTTTATTACTGGCCATGGTTAGAGGTAAGATAATGATTAGAGAAACTGCAGTAATTTACAAAAGAAGGATGCATATGATTTTTTTTCTGCAACATAATGGTGTTAAGGGACTGATTAAAAACAAAGTTCATTATTGCTGATTCTTTACGTGATAATTACAAAGTTTAGTTGTCTTAATTGCCTGTGGTTGCCAACCACCAGTGTCATTTCTGTATCCTTCTTTCAATAGAAAAATCATGGGCTTTCATTCACAGACTCTGAAAGATTGAGTTAAAACAGAACTAAATCAAATCAAGGCTTCGCACTATACAGGGGAAACCATGAAGGCACCAATGTCTTTTGTTTTGGAATTAATTTTATTTTACGATTCAAAGCAGATCTTTTTCAGGATTCATGGAAAATTTTAGTACTGAATTTGGTGTTCAGCATTAAGAGTGAACTCTGGCAATGTCATGGAAGGAGTAAATCTGTAATTAATAGCGTTTCCGAAGAAATTGAATGTATGTGTTCACTGTATATATTCCTGGTAATTTTTTTCCCAATTCCATTTAGAGTTTCCATTTTTCATTGTCAGTAACACTGATTTTGACAGAAATAGTTGCTGAAGACACTTTTGCAGGTTATATACATAGTCTTACAGGTTACTTGGGCTTCTTGGGGTGTCATTGTTAGGATGTGTCTGAGCTCCAGTTGGTGCACCCACTCTTCTTGTATAAGAGTACTTCAAATCCAGTGCTTCTTTTGTCACTTGGGGTTGTAATATCTAGCTTAATTGTAAAGAGAGTGGATAAGACAGGCCTTATCAAAATTAAAATTTTTCTCCTTCAAATATTCATCTAAGATCAGATATCCCGATCTTGCATCACACTAATCTTAATTATAAGTAGTTTAGATAAGATCCATCTTTTTCCTGGTAGTCTCATTATTAGGTATCAGTATAATCAAGCAGAATAGAAGCAGATGACTTTTTAAATAATGACCTAGAATGTCTAGAAAGACTGGCTCTATTTAGCATGCTGAAAACATGGCTAGTTCATACCAACATTATAGCTCCTCTTTTCTTATACCAACAGCATAGCTCCTCTTTTTCTTTCATTTTTTTGTTTTTAGTTTCTTTTCTTTTCTTTTAGCTACAATATACATTCATTATTTAGGAGTGCTCCTCCTACCCAAAGTAGTTTCTTATCGTGTCCTTGAGATTTGCAGATCAAAGACTGGGACCTGTATCATAGAATCACAGAACCCCTGAGGTTGGAAAAGACTGCCAGTCCAACCACATGTGGAAGTGTAACCATAGTAGAGCACAAATGTCCCCCTCACATGCCAGTCTCCTTGAGCTCTTTCCTTGGCAGCCCCAGCTGCCTCACAAGCTGGAGACCTCCTTCTCCCTGGACAGCATTTACAGCAGGAGCTGCAGGAGGGACTTAGTCTGTGCCTGTGCCCGCCTGCTGAGCCTCTGTTCCCTGCCTTTGCTGCAGCTCTTCCTCCCACATGTACAACCCGTAACAAAGTGGAATAAAATCAATATTTGGGATCTAAAGTCGACAAAATTTTTGGACAAGTGGAAACAAACCTATTTAATGTCTGTTCTTCTTCACGACTGTAAAAGACATGCTTTATCAGGCAACAAAAGCTCTTTTTTTCATCATTTTATATGTTGTTATAGGAATTAGCTGTTATTTTAATTGAAGCTCAATTACCTATCTCTCTATGTATGTATATAGATAAATATATCTTCATCTGAGATCAGATATCCTGATCTTGCATCACAGGAATCTTAATAATAAGTATTTTATATAAGATCCGTATTTTTCCTGGTAGTCTCATTAATAAGATTATCAGCATATTCAATCAGAGTAGAAGAGGATAGCTTTTTAAATAATGACCTGGAAAGTCTAGAATCATATATATCATATGTATGTATATGTCAATACACACGTATTGGGTGAGTCCTAGTTCATCCTTTATTTATAGTCCTGTTTAAATAAAACCGTGGTTAGGAGGATCCTGGTATTTCCAAGGATTTTAAGAAGGTGAGGCATCCAGTGACTTGAGTACTTTGTGTCTAGTGATGCCACCTTATTTAAAGGTAATCTTTTTTTCTCTTAGCAGTTTGCTCATGTTTTTTGTTCATATCTTCCATATGCCAGTTCTCTATAGGAAAGAAGAATGCTTGAAATTTCACGTCATGGTAATAAAAATGAAATATGTTATGAAATACCAAGTTTGTTTGTTCATAGGTATTTTATGCAGTTTCGTGGTCACCTGTTTGGCAAATATCTAGATTCAGAGTTGAAAGAGTTCCTGCACTGAGACAGTATTCTTCTGCATAATCTTCAGTGATTCTTTTGAGAAAAAATAGATTAAACTAAATGGATCAATGCATCTCTGACCTAATCCCATATTGGTTGCATAAAACCTAAAGCAAACCTTTGAAAATTTAAAAATCACAACAATTATTACCTTTACATGTAATTTTTTAGATGGAACATTTTTCAGCTCTGTGCTTTAGGCAGCAGTCTTCTTTTCTGTTGTGCATAGGGCTGAAGTTTGCATCTACAGCACAGAATTCCCTGCTGCTGAGATTTACGTTTTCATTTAATTTTTTTAGGCTACAATTAACCTCAATTCTTAGTGTCAAGTATACTTTTTTATCTTTTTTACATATTTTTATTATGTGTCTCCTTTCTACATGTCTTTTCTTGATGTTTTTCCCCGTAGCTTCCTTAATTTGATCTGCTGCTTTGCTTTCAGAATTGTACTTGTCCACATGGTCTGTTTTAGCCAATTAGGCCTTGGGATAACCAAGACAAGCTGATGTTTTCTTCTCATTCTTACCTCTTTGATGCACACTATTCTGTGATGGAGATGGGCTGCTTGCTGTCCTATAAAGCAGCTCGGACTGGTGAGGCCAGGCAGACAAATCTTTTGTGACTGAACAGGGTTTTGGTTCTTCTGTAGAGTCACAGAGTAAAAGAAAATACTTTCTTTATTACCTCGTGGCCACAGAATGTATTGCAAATTTGCTTTACTATGCTGATGCACATATATCTGAGGGCTTCCTTGCCTGCATGTGTAAATCGTTAACAGAAGTCCATGTGTGGTCAGTAGTCAGCTTATGGTTTAAGTAAATAATGCTTACTTTTATGTAGGTCACGTGGATACAGCAAAGCATAAAACTCTTGAAGGTTCAAATTCAGCAATGCCTCCTCTCTAGTTGCAAAAATGACACCTGGAATTTTGTATTTTATGTACACAGTAATGGTTCAAAATATAAAGACTCCTTTTCCTTACAGAAAAATCCAGCTACTAAAAACAGGTCCTGCACAGAGGAGCTTAAAATCTGCTTTAAATAAGCTTCTTTTCCTGCTTCCCCCTCTTCTCCTGCAGTCGGTGCACTCAGGCCCTTTATTTCTTTGAAGAGCATTTAAGCACCTTGTCCTCACCCTTGAGGGCTGTTCAGCCCTGCAGCAGTTACCCACAAACCCCATCCCTGACCTGTGGCTCTACTCTTTTACGCTATCCTGCGTCAAGATCATTGTTACTGTTCTCTCCATCAAATACATTTAGGTCAACATAAACTTTGTCTTTCACTTCTTTCCACAGCATAAAAAGCATTTAAGGGACAAGTTAATACTTCATCTCACTGGGACAGGCAGTGAAGGCTTAAATTTATAATCTGAGTTTCATGATATTCAGGTTTATTTCTTTTGTAGAGGTTTTTGTGAAACACTCAGTGTCATCGTTGTTGGCTTCCAAGAATACTTTCATCAACAGTTATTTCTTCTACAAGTTCTTCCAAACTCCTTCTTAGTTTGTGGTTTTCTGCTTGATCCTTCTCAGGTTTTAAGGTGTTAGCTAGAGCAGTGCATCTCAAAGTTTGAAAAATAAAGTGTAAAAATGCAATGTTACACAAATTACTTTTTTAGCAGCTCATTTTAGAATAGTATGCTGTGCAAAAACAGTTTTCATGAGTTCATTCTAATCCTTAAAAACCTAACTGTACATCATCCTAAAAACAGACTGCAAAACATGGTTTAAAGTGTCTTTTAAAGGAAAGGTTATATTTTTATTTCATCTTCCTTTTTTTAAACAGGAAAAAATACATACAGTGTTAAAATTAAAAAATACATATAGTCATAAAAGCTGTGATAGTGAAATAACCTTCCAAGTTTTATTTTCAGCTGTATTCAGTGTATTTCACTCACTGTGCCATCATAGAAGATGGAAATAAGGGTAACTTCTGTACAGTTGATGAGGTGTGAGAGAAGCTGTGAAGCTTTTGTGAAATTTGGCAGGGAAAATTGTAAGCTGTATTGACTTTTTTTATTTTTGTGTTGGAATTACCTCCATGGAGTTGAAATCAGCTCTTTACTAAAGAGATGTACATTTTCTCCACTTATTTGTATAAAACGTTCCTTATTTATCTGAATAAGGGGAAGCATCTGAAAAATTAGACCAGCTGATGCAATAACTGCCTTTTCAGAAGATATAGCATAGGAAAATGCAACCAGAGAATGGAAAGAATAAGTACATAGTTACTGACATTCAAAAATAGGGAAGGTAGATATTTCAAGAGAGGAATCCCAAGAGATCTTATTGTGATGAAGGAGACACTCTAAGAATTTGCATTCAGGTTTTCATTTCAGTTGTTTATACACAAAACTAGGGAGATTAATATTTTTATCTTCAAATCGGTTTAATCACTGAAGGTACTACTGGAGCTCTGCCGCATTATAATATTAGAAATTTTCTAATCCCATTTCCAGAGTTATTGCATATAAACAGCATGGTTTTATTTAAAATAAAGACCTTACTTTTCCCATGATCTAGAATATATTCTGAGTCAGAGTGGAACTTGTTTAATTTTTCCCAAGTATTCACAAGGTACTTATATATTCAAGTTGTGTGAGGAAGTGGGCGTTGCACTACCCATACAAGCAAAAAAACATCAGTGGAACTTGCAAGCCTTAGGCCTTGCACAACCAAAAACAAAACAGGAAAAATGTGGGAAAGAATATGAGAATTTAAAAACCTTATTGTATTTTCTGTTGCTGAGTAAGGGCAAGGTGACGTCTTTTCTCCTCACATCAACCTTAATTGTATCCATCCTTGAGGAAGTAACGTCAGCCTCTCGCCACCGTGAAGAGAATTATGGATGTGCTCACAGGGCCTTGGGGAGATATCTCCAGCCTTAGGGGCTAAGAACAATGAACTGATAATTTGTTATTGCTATAACTGCATTAATTTCAATAGCTGTAAACCTGAACAGTTGTCGTCAGTGGTGTTGTTGTCAGTGATGTTGTTGTCAGTGAAGGCAAACAGTCTTTTTCTAACAAGCCAGGAGGCGTGTGGCACCTCCTCTAACAGGAGACAGTGACATTAACAGGAACACACAAGAGCTGGGAACATGCAGCTCTCATGAAAATGACAGAGAAAAATGCATTGTCACCTAGGCTAACCTTTTTCATCTGTAACGACAGGCAGCTGCATCAGGCCAAGCTCTTTCTAGTCTTGCTGATTTCAGAATTACTTTTTCCCAAGCACAAAATGTTCTTGAACTATTTCTTCTGCACACAAAGTTTGAATAGGTTTTGTTTTAGCATTGGACTGTTGTATTTTTTTCCTGCTTGTTCTTGTGCAGTTTTTGGAATGTTCATCCCAAACTGGCTAGGAAAGGCTGATAGTATTACACCAGTCAAAATGTGTAATCCTTTCCTGAGCCTGTAACAAAATCCCTGATTTAAAGGCTGTTTCATTATCAGCCATTTGTCCTGAGTGTGTGAGTCCACAGGCTGGCTCACAGTTTTTGCTGAACCCATGGTACTGTTTATCCTCCCTAGTGAGACTACCTATTTTATTTGCAACAAAGTGGATTTTTAACTGCATCCATATACGGACAATGTGAACAGAGGGAAGTCAAAATATGCAATGTAACATTACCAATGTCAATACATGACTTGGTAATTGTCTCACACAAAATAGTTTTTAGTATTTTGCTGAGGTTTTAGATCTGTTTGCTGTCCTAGCTGACAGTTCTATGGAAGGTGATGATTTTTTTATTTAATAAGACTTATTCCAGAAAAATTAAACAAAATTATCATTTCAAGTTAAGACTGTTTTGAAGAAACAGCAGTATCTCATTAGAATTCATTTTTATGATCTATTTCAATTTTGTTTCCTTTTACAGAAACATAGACATTCATATTAGGTTGGTGCTGGCATACCCTTTTTCATGTAGGTCAAGTGCTTTTTTCTTTTTTTCCTAGATTGTTCACACTTAGCCAAATGTGACTGAAGGAACTGTGCTTTTCATTTCACACTTTTCATTTGCTTCCAAGATGGAGAAAGGGCACCAAACATCATAGAATTAATATGCAATTACTGCATCAGAAAGACAGCCTAAAATTCAGAAAAGTGCTCCAAGAAAGTAAAGGGTTTGGATTACAACCAGACAGTGACAATAGGACAGTAGAGCTATAAACAGACAGGAAAAATACAGGCCTCCATTTTGATGGCAGTATTCCAGTCAGGAACTGCAGGGAAGTCACTGGGAGGATGAGAGCAGGCTCTGCATGGTAGGCAACAGACAAGAGGCATATGTTGAAACAAGAGAGGTTCTCACTGATATCAGGCGCTGCTTGTTCACCCTAAGGACAGTCAGGCAGTGGAACATGCTGCCTCAGAGACATTGTGCAGTACCCATCCTTTGAGATTTTCATGCTGTGAATAGATAAGCCCAGAGCAACATGTTCTGGTCTGATGGGCAAGTGCCTTCAGCAGAGGATGAATTAGAGATCCTCCAGCATGAGTTATTCTTTAGTTCTATGAGTTTGTGCTGTTTTGCTAAACCTTAATAGGTCCCATGAAATTTAGGTGACACTGTTGGGTCTTTCTGCTGCTTTCGTTTTGAATTTTAAGTGCATTTTTTTACAACCTGATTCCATACAGACACAGTCTTTTTCTGTGTTCAGCATTTCCTGAATTAAATTATTTCTGTTCTTATGTCCCACACGATTACCTCTGCTTTTTTAATTCTTCATTAGCAGGGCTCTCAGTAAGAAGTAGCTTGTTCTTAGCTTATTTTTCAGTCTTGGCAATAAGATTTATCTGTCATATCTCACTTAGTGTAATTCAACACATGCAGGAGAATATATGGATGTCACGCTTCTTAACCTTGCAGGTTTGTTTACTCAAACATTTAAGCTGCAAATGTTCACAGGATTTCATGGAGTTCTAAACAAACATGTACTTGGTTTTCCACATTCCACATTAAACAGCTGTTGTAAGTCTCAAGGTCACCGAGCTTTCTTGGCTTTCTTACCTGTGTTCAAACAGTATTGATTGCTCTTCAAGTACATTAGAACATTTTTAGAACATGTTTTTAGGACACTTCTTTTGAAAAGAAAGTTAAACAAATACATGCTTCTGCAAGTCTAATTTGACAAACAGAAATAGTTGGCCAATTTCAGGACGGCAACACTGCAAGTCCTTATATGCAAACTTCTAATGTTTAATATGCAACCTGTGAAATACCAATTAATTGCCAAGTATTTGATTTCTGTCTAAAAAAATTACAAATGTAACTAATTTGGTCTCTTTTCCCCTACCACAGTGTTTTCTTTCTCAGCCTCCCCTCCCCTCCCTTCTGGATGCTTACATACATGGACACATACAACAGGAGGCAGTTTTCCTTTTACCTTTGTCTTCCAAAATTCTACTACAGCATGTCCTCTCTTCTTTCTCTGCAGGGGTCTTTTCTTGATCTTCTTTCGTTCTCCCTCCACATCTTATTCTGCAGTCATCTGAATAGACAACTCCATTTGTCTTCTCTGTAATGACTGCCAAAGAATCTGCAACTGCAAACCTTTCCTTCTGACTTTTGTCCAAACAAAACTACTGGTCTGTCTCTTTGACTTTCCTTTGGGAATTTGTCACCAGCAGAGCAAGCTAGGCAAGTTTCAAAGGCAATTCCTAATCAGTCACGCAAACCTTTTTTTCATGTTCTTCCTTAACTTCTGAAGCAGTCTCAACCACCCTGCCAACTAAGCAGCAAGTAATTTTTCACATCTGCATTCAGATCCAGGGTATCTTGCACATTCTTTTGCATTACTATTCTAAAGTATTTTGTTTCCTTCCATCAGATCTCTTCATGTATTTTACATTAAGCTGCCACTAAAATAAAGAGAAAATTTGAGCAAGGAACAGGCAAACCTCATTCCTTCCCATCCAAGTACCTTAAAGATGAACCTACAGTTAGACTCTGTCTTGGTTATACTTTTTTTCTGTCACTTTAACTCTTGCATTCTTAGCCAGAATGGAAAAAAGAGGACTAGAAAACAATTCTAGCCTAGATAAGTACATGCCATAAGAAATAAGATATTTGGGACTTATTTTCCTTGAATGAGGTGATAATTTAACTTATGCCTCCTGGTTTCTAGACAAATGACCAAATAAGTCCATTCTTATCCAAGTCAGACAATGATTTGTAGTCCACATGTTTTTTTAAAAGCCTATGCCCTCTTTACTCAGGTGACAACCCATAAAAAGAGAACTATGTGATCAGAGTGAACAGAAACACTGTTACAGACTTACCAGAAAAAATAAAATTAAATTTAAAAATAATTATTGAATACTTGGAACATGAAACTGCTATTGGTTTACTTAAGGAAGTGAGGTTAACTAATCTCACAATCTATATGCCCATTCTTCCAAGTATTTTATTATACTGTTGTCCAGTATAAATCTATAAAAGTAGATAAAGTTCCCAAAGCTAATACAAATCTTTTTTTTTCTGAAATTGTCAAATGAATGGAACAGAGATCGCTTAATTAGTGTTTCTGCTGATGTGAAAGGAAGATTGTGCAGAATTTATTTAATGTGAGGTTCATTTTGGCAAAAACCAGTCAGCATATGTATTCTGGCCATTCAAGCCAACTTGTGTAGAAGGATCCATTGACATAAGCTTATCTCCAGCCCAGACATAACCTTTCAGTCTCCTGGCCAGTGAAGTATCATATCTTCCAAGATACCCTCTTGGCCAGAGGATATCAGGAAGAAGGAAGCTAGTGTTAAAGTGGCAAGGTGAAATAACTTCTTAGAAAATCAAGCTTTTTTAGTTCCGCTGCATGGAAAAACATGTTTTTTCTTCCAGGCTGGTCTCAGCTTTAATCATGTGCTATTGACGCATTTCAGAGCTTAACTTCTGTTGAGTCAGTATTGCAAAATTGTAACTAAGAGAGCTTTTGTTCTCACAAAATTACAGTCTTACTATATTCAAGGGCACAAAGTGTTATCAGTGGCCAAGAAGTATTCAGTGCAGCTGAGGGTGTAAGGGATAAGCAATGTCCCAAGCCACTCATCATACCCTGACACCATCAACAAAGGTTAAAACCACTGTGCAGAATGGAATTATTTGAAAACAATTTTGTTTCATACCAGCTGTCTGTGATTCAAACCTCATCTTCTGGCTTGAGAATATGGATGGTACATTAATCATTACAACAACCAGCATGAGTATTTTCTTCCTCTATGCTGCCGTAGTAGAGCTGGCAGAGAACCCATTTCCTCAATTCACAATGTCCTTAGTTAGTGTATTGGTTTTTTGTGAGAAGGGTTTTATAGCAGGGATGACAGGTGGGATTTCAACTTCCTCTGTGAGAAGCTGGCAGAAGCTTCTCCCACATCCAACAGAGCTAATACTGGATAGATCCAAGAGGGACCCACCACTGGCCAAGGCTGAGCCCACCAGTGACAGTGGCAGCATTTCTGGGATGAAAACTGCTGCACATCCACAGAAGGGAGAGAGGAGTGAGAATGTGTGAGAGGAACAGCTCTGTGATGCAGGGTCAGTGAAGGAGGAGGGGCAGGAGCTGCTCCAGCTGCCAGAGCAGAGATTCCCCTGCAGCCTGAGGTGCAGCCCATGGTGAGGCAGCTGTGCCCCTGCAGCCCCTGCAGGTCCAGGGGCAGCAGAGATCCACCTGCAGCCCCTGGAGGAGCCCACACCAGGGCAGGTGGGTGCCCAAAGGAGGCTGTGACCCCATGGGAAGCCCGTGCTGGAGCAGGCTCCTGGCAGGACCTGTGGCCTGTGCAGAGAGCAGCCCACAATGGAGCAGGTTCCCTGGCAGGACCTGTGACCCCATGAGGGCTCCATGTTGGAGCAGCCTTTCCTGAGGGACTGCACCCTTGGAGGGGACCTGTGCAGAAGCAGTTCATGAAGAACTGCAGCCCATGGGAAACAGTCATTTTGAGTAGGAGAATTTTGTGGAGGACTGTCTCCCATGGGAGAGACCCCATAGAAGAAGGGGAGGAGTGTGACAAGTCTTTCCTGTGTGATGAACTGACCACTGTTCCCACTCCCTATCCACCTACCCTGGTGGAGGGGGGAGGGAAAGTAGGGAAATTGAGAGTAAAGCTGAACCTGAGTGGAAGGGAGGGGCTGGGGCAATGTGCTTTAAGCTTTACTTTTATTTCTCATTATCTTACTATGAATTGATTTGTAATATATTAAACTCATTTCCCAAAGTCAAGCCTGTTTCGCCTGGGGGTGTAATTGGTGAGTGATCTCTTCCTGACTTATCTGGACCCAGGAGCCTTTCCTTATGTTTTCTCTTCCCTGGCCACTTGACGGAGCAGGGGAGTGACAGAGCAGCTTTGGTGGGCACCTGGCATCCAGGCAGGGCCAACCCACCACAGTCAGGTGCTCCACCCAGACGTCATAACCTAGTACTCTTTTGATTGTAAAAGTAGGGGCCTTGACTGGGTTTTAGTGTCAAATATAATTGTGTAACTTAAGCTACAGGAAAAACACACCTGCATATTTTGTAGATGCTATGAAGGACAAAGACTCATGTTCCCCAGCAATAAGATGTGTGCTGTCAGTCTAGGATTTTTATAAAATGATTATCATTAAGACATTCTGGGATATAGTTTCATTGCAATCAGTGAAAATGACACTTGAATAGAAATGCCAAGTATGTGGCTCTCATTAGGGGTTACCAACCTGAATTCTAATGGAGGGAGAGAAAAAAATACCAAGAAATGACAAAGCTTTTATTTTCCGTACAGCTAGCCAAACACAAACAGTTGAACTTTCTGAAGAACGACAGTTTGTTCCCAGGTTGAGAATTTATATGACTTACTTAATGGTTTGGCTGTAAAGTCAAAAATAAAGTGGTTTGTAAAGGAATTCAGTCATTGGCTGATGCCTTTGTTATGAGCAGATTTCCTCTAAAAAAGGAATCAGATTTTGACTAATGGAAAAAGATCATACATATAAAATAAAATAGGAGATCCAGGATTAGAACCAGAATTTTCTGAACCTCTGTGCCAGTTCTTATACATATACACCAGCAGAAAACAAGCATTGCACAGCTCTAAAACAAAGTTCTTCTCAGAGCTGGCCTCATTTTCTCTCCCTTTCCCACTCAATGGAATTAGTTGTATATTTCAGCTTTATTTTTCAAGTGTTGTCCTGAAGGGTTTGACAGCCTCAGGCTAAAGCACCTGGTATTCTCTCTGGGGCTCCCTAGTAGAAAAAAGAATGGACATACCACAGTAAGTCCAGAAGAGGATGTCTAAGATGATAAAGAGATGGAATCCTTCTACCAGGAAAACAGAACTTTCGGGGGAACTTCATCAATGCATGAAAGGGGAAGTGAAGTAGATTAAGCCAGGCTTTTCCCAGTAGCATCCAGGGAAAGGACAAGAAATGGCATGAACAGTAGTACAGGAAAATGCATTTAAACACAAGAAAAAACTTATCTACTGTGAGGGCAGTCAAACAGGGGCAAGGTCTGTCCAGAGAGATTGTAGAATTTCTGTCCTTGTAGATAGTCAAAGCCCAACTGGACATGACACTGAGCAAACTGCTCTAGCTGACCCTGCTTTGAGCACTGCAGGAGACCAGACATTCTCCAAAGGTCTTCTAACTTCATCCATTCTCTGATTCTTTGAAATGTTTGGTAAAATTTCTGCCACTTGGATTTTTTAGTTATTTACAACAAAATCGCTACTACCAACAATTCATCTCATGAATAATACTTTCAATCTTAAGTCTTCAAAGTATCTTGGAAACATTATTTTCAATCAACTTGGAAATTATAAGTGTAGTAAAAAAGACACACGTCTCAGTGAGATGCCCACCCATTTTGCAGATGAACAAGATACCAGAGACTCAGCTATTGGAAGGGATGGGAGTAAAACCCTGGAGCTGAGTTCTAATTCTCCTTCTTCACCAGCAGAACATACACATGCTTTCTGATACTCCCTTCTGTTCTCTCAAACTCTAGGATGGTATCTGGAAGATTTAGTGTCCACCATGTGGTCTGCTCTCAATTTTTTCCCCTTCTTTTATGTGGAGTTTTGTGTTCCAAAACTCAAACTTCCATAGTGGAAACTGCAAATAATGCCAGGTCTTATGCAGCAGCAGCAGCAGCAGCAGCATATGTCTAAATTGAGACTGTAGTTTGAAAGGTTTCGAACCAATGAAGGTTCCTACCAATTTCACTTGCAGACAAGGTGGAGAATTGTATCTCATTTTAACATTTGCTGTCTGCATTTCTACAGCTGGTTTTTAACATAGTAATTGATCTTATTGGTGCAGCAGTGCTTTCTGCTGGTGGTTTACATTTCCATTTGATGCATTTACCCCATAATCTGTAGTATTTGCCCTGTTATGGTACCAAAAGAACAAATTATTTCCCATCCCTTTTAGTTTCTAGTAAATAATTGGTTTAATGCACTAAGTGGCAAAAATGTATGGATTCAATGACATAAAACTGATTTCATGTTAAAGTGTATACTAGTGAATTTAATTGCATAGCAAAACAGACTCCTGCTGAGCAAAACAGAGAGCCTGCTACTAAGCCTTCAGATTCCTGAAGAATAAAGGGTCATACTTTGTATGGCAGTGTGGTTGTTACTGTGTACTTGTTGACTTGGAGATTTTCTGTGTTTCTATATTGTTGTATATACATAATTGCGTAACTCTTACACGGGTTAAAAAAGTAAGGACTCTTGCTCAAGGTTTTGAGGCCTAAAAAAGAGTCTGTGACCTTTTTCTTTCATACTCATCTATGCATACATCAGTGTTTTCAAGCTCCTGTTTCATCTTTCAAAGAATGAATTTTGCTTATGTGATGAAAGATTTGATCAATAAGAGTGAGAAACTGAAATAGTGGAGCAGATTTTGAAATGCAGGGTGCATCAACAACTTGCAGAACCATTGTTCTTTTTCACCTCCAGAGGAGGAATGTTATAGAAATCTCTATTAAAAGCACTGTCCCCGTGATTTCTTTTTCATATCAAAAACTAAGTTGGCTGTGAGCAGTGGCTAAATGTTACTGTGTTTATTTAACCTTCCAAAGCTGGGGTCTATCTCTCATCTGGATGGGGTAACATATCATTCTGACTGAACTTACAGTTTCCTCTAGGTGCAGCAACATATCCGTATATGGGGTTAGTGCTGAGTGTTCAGGTCTGTGTGCCTGTGGCTGACTCTCAATCTGTGTGATTTTGGGTGTCTGTGCATTCAGAGGAGTTCACACTGTGGTCCAGAATAGAGAACTGAGGTAGGCTGTAGGCTTCTGAAACAGTTTAAGAACTCCACAGAGGTTGCTGTTAAACTGAAAATAGTCTTATTGTATTTGTTACTCAGCAGCATTTATCTGTTAAGATTAATTCACCTGTATTGTTGAACTGTCAATAATTTTTGTAGCAATTGACATAATAACACATTTATGCAAATATTTAAATGTAGATGGGATTCTGAAAGTGAAGTAAAAATCAGCTTTAAGAAAGTGAGCTTAAAAAGCAGAAAAATTGTATTTACAACTCAATGGAATTCCATTACTCACTTGGTCTACTTATTTTTAAAATATATGTTCACATCTAAAGATTTCAAAATGCCTCAATTGCCCATCCATACTGTCTGCAAAAGATTTGCCCTCTTAGGGTTCTATTGGTATTTGTGTCTTGAAAGGCCATCTTGAGCTAACCTCAAAACCTGTTCTTCATCCAGACAGTGAGTTTGCAAACTGAGTTCTCTACTCTCTCTCAGCTGCACCTGGGACAAAACTCTGTAGGGCACAAGGAAAATTGCCTCTTCTATGCACTTTTGTGGCTGGTTCTTAGAGCCTTAGTATTTTCTGTGAGCTCAAGTCCAGAGAAGAGCAACTGAGTTGGTGAAGGGTTTAGAGAGTAAATCCTGGTGAAGAGTGTCTGAGGGAGTTGGGGGTGTTTATCCTGGAGAAAAGGAGGCTCAAGCAGGGCCTTATCTGCAACTCCCTGAAAGGTGAGTATAGCCAGGTGGGGGTCAGCCTCTCCTCCCAGGCAACCAGCATCAGGACAAGGTGAAATTGTCTCAGGTTGTGCCAGTGGAGGGCCAGGATGGACATCAGGAAGAATTTCTTCATGGTAAGAGTTGTCAAGCATTGGGACAGGCTCTTCAGGGAGGTGCTGAAGTTCAGACTGGATGTGGCACTCAGTGCCATGGTCTGGTTGACAAGGTGGAAATCAGTCAGGTGGGATTCGAAGATCTCAGAGTTCATTTCTGAGCTGTTTCACATCTCTTCTGTTCTGTGTGCTGCTGTTTATCACCCAAGACTGGTTTATTGACAGCCTTGTCAGAGGTGTAACCATCTGCAGGAAGCCCAGATTTCAAGTGGAAGCAGACCTTAAGGAAGATAGAAAACTGAATGGTTTTGGCTCAAGGTTTCTACCATGCCCAGTTTAAAGAAAAGAAATCTGAATTTAATTTGGAAGTCTGGTGCCAGGATTTTAACAGTGACAGATCATATATTCAACATACTGTCAATGGGGCAAATCAAATATGAAATTAAAAGAGGAATTTAAAACATGAATGTGTTAGTCTTCTGTGATTTTTCCCTTTAAATTATATAAAATATGCTGTGACCAAGGGCATGAAGCCAAGCAGACTCAGACATATAAACATAAATGTATCATTGAAAAAATAACTTGAAAAGATGCAGGTAACAACAATGACTAAAGGGTGGATCCAAGTTTCAATAGAAATTACTTTTATATCAGTGGAAAAGGTCAGTCTTTATGCAAGCAAGTATTTAAAAGCCTTGCTCTTATTACCTAAAGTAATACCCACTGTTACAGCATTTTTCCTCCTGCCATTTCATAAATGTCAGTATAAGGTTTTTATTCCAGGGATTGTGGAAGAAATATAGTGGATTACACACAAAATGAATGTTTTTACCATTTGAAATATGATTGGGTAACTGGGTGCCTACAAAAAAAACCTAAAAATTAAAGTTGATTGTGTTGGGATATGAAACAAAATGCTTTGATGGCAATTATAGAGGCTGATAATTGATTTCTAGTGATCTAAATTACCATGCTTAAAATCATATCAGTTCTTATTAAAATTTCCCAGTTTTCTGAAATATACCATTAATCCACACTACAGAGGGCAAGCATTAACATTTCTGATGCTTATGCCTTTTCTTTCTTTCCTTGTAGATACTAAATACTTCTAAAATGAATGTCATTGCTATTTCAGACTTATTAGCTTCAAATTTGTGAGAGGGTGGGGGGCATTATGATTTTGTGAGATAGCTTTTGTAGGATTAAAATATGCAGACGTGACATTTCAGATGCTTGGGCATAAAAAAACCTAATCTTTGTCCACCTGCAGTTATTGAAACTTTTTAATTTTGGTTTCCATTTGTTTTAGGTAAAAATCAGATGCTTTTTCTTGCAATTAGCTCTGAAAGGATCATTCCAATACCCCTTTCCCACCTTCCCCTTTGGCCCCTAAGTTGAATTTAAAATCTTGAAGAAGCATGCCATTTCAAAGCCAGAGGACACCAGCATTGACTCCAGTGTTCCAAGGTTGAGTCATACAGAGTGTAATGAGGCCTATAAAACTTGGTAATTACTGTACACACCTAGATCCCATCTGAGACTTTGTGCAAATAGGAAATTTCACAGCCACTGCAGCTGTACGATACACAGTGAATCAAGAACATTTGCTGAAAAACAAGTGTAGCTGATGCATTGATACATGCTCTAGCCAAAATTTCCTCATTTTATTCTTTTTTTCACCAAACAGCAGAAGTTTACTGGAGAAAATTGTTAGAATAGATTTTGGTCTAGTGTAGAATATATTTTTGAATCCTTGAAATATTTTCTTCTCCAAATGGTTAAGTAGCTGTTTCTTCATTATTTAACAAGTGTGCAACTACAAAGAGGAGCAGGGTAAACTGGTACATTCATGTTAATCTAGTTGGGCACATTTTTTGATACAGGAGAGAAGCATTTTTTTCTGAAACTAAACACTGTCCATTGTCTGAAACCTAATATTCCATAGTTAGTTGGTCTATTCGTGAAGCTATTTTTTGCATTTGCTGCACCATGAAGCTCCTTCTTTCTTTGCAAAATTAATTTCTTCAGATAGATTCTTCACACATGTTAATTTATGGTTAAAAATGCAAGTATTACCATTCATCAATAGGAGACAATGCTGTCATTGTAGTTCCTAAGGAGCAGAGCAAATAGGTTAATGAATGAATTGGTTAATGAATTTACCTTTAACCTCCAGAGACTGAAGTTTAGTCATTATTCTGTAAACAAGTGCATGACAATCTCACAGTCTGCAACCTCAGGATCATTTCCTTATACTTCAAAACAAAGGAAAAATCTAAACCACAATTCACCGTAGCTGAGAATTTCCAAAGCTTAGCAACCTGAGTTGAAGACGGGGAGTAGATCAGGTTAGTGCTATACTTCATTCAGTTTATATATTCATCGTGAAGAAATCATAAGGGAAATTTGTACTCCTGATCGAAGCATGAATCCAGTTCCCTCCGAATGCATATTTCAGCTTTTAGGGACATTAGTATTCTTCCACTGCTAAACTTTTTTTTTTCCTGGAAGATGACAATCTATGTAGAACTTAACAGGGTTGTAGTAGAGAAATATTGGTAGTATTACTGGTTTAGCATGTAGAAGAATTCACAGTAGCTTGAACATTTGACTTTCTGTATAAAGACTCTCCTCATGAGGATGTTGTGTACTTTTTACTGACAAATAGAGACAAATGCCACCTATCTAAACTCCTGTAGAGAATAATCTGTTTATAAAATATGTTAGACACAAGTCTACTCAGAAGTTAGGTACCCAAATAGATCTATAAAATGACAGCAAGATTAGATCTAGGCATGATAAAGATACCTCTCTGCATATCCACATATTTCAGTATTAAAGGGGGTATAATGCTTTTAGGAGTGCCAAAAGATAATTATTTTAAGCTCAGCACACGGAAAGCTTACTATTGTTGTATTCCCATTCTTGTCAGCATTTTCTCTCAAATAATTGCTTTTAGATTTACCAGGATAACATTTTTTCATTCCTGTAGCTAACCAATGCGCCACTTACCTGTACATGGCATCAATGGTGGCCTTTAGCATGCAACCACAAAGCTATTTTACCAACGAGTTTGAAGCTTAGGGAATATGTGTGAGAA
Organism: Irena cyanogastra; assembly: GCA_013397155.1. NCBI lineage: Eukaryota > Metazoa > Chordata > Aves > Passeriformes > Irenidae > Irena > Irena cyanogastra. The sequence goes on along the minus strand of VWZV01017425.1, from coordinate 28,144 downwards.
ATGTTCATGCTCACAAATAATGGGACATTGAGTGTTTTCATCAGTTTGATCGGAGTAGTAATTTTTGGTAATTGCGTTCTTCCACAGAATAACTATACAGTCACTTAAACAATTCAAATGTAAGTATACAATAAGTCTCAGAAAAACACAAAGAAACAGTTACTTTTACAACCACATACTGAGGACCTCCTGAAAGAGAGAACACTGAAACAGAAAACAATTGTTATTCTCTGCTCCCACTGTTAGTACTGTTAATTGCTAAGCATATTTGCGATTGAAGAAGAAAATTCACTCCCCTGCAGCCAGGTTCTTTCTTTTAGAGTCTTACCACAGTCATAAAGCTTTGAAGAGACACTCAAGACCCAGACTCAGCCAAAATGGGCTCTCCCACTATGAGGGAATAAAGAGACTGGTCTATAGCTAAGGTCACAGCTTTTTTCAGCATTGCCCCACTGATGTTTGCAGGTACTAGGGTGCAGGAGATGCTTCTCCTCCATCCAACCCCACAGCCTGAGTTCACCAAGAAAAGGCTATTGTGCGTCAGCATCCAGTGGATGGAGCTTTGCAACTCATATGGAGCTTTTGCAACTCATGGAATACATTCAAAATTACAGCTTCATCTGACCTTCTACTGCCTGGTCCCAACAGATTATTTCTTCTTTCCCACTTCTGTGTCATTTCTCATTGTCTTATTCCCACTAACCTCTCACGCTTATGTACATTACCGTGTTCCCTTTACTGCAGTCAAAGCCCTGCTCCTTTGCCTTCTCTAAAGTTTTCATAATTTTTGTCTCTCTGCAATAAACCTCCTCACCTCCACACCAGCATCTTCCCCCAGAAATGTCAAAATAGCAAGATTTTCATGCCATTTTCATTTTTGTTTTCATTGGAATTCTGTGTATAATTAAAAATTATCAGAAATTTTTCATCATAACATAATTTTATTGGAAAATTGGAAAACCTACAAATATTTGATTAGTTTTCAGAAAATATGCTACTGGAAAACTGCAAAACAAAATGCTTTATTTTATTTGATGATACTTGTTCATTTTGGAATTTTGAAAATTTTCATTCATTGACTTCGGTTAAAAAAGAATTTGTGACATTCCAAAATGAAATTTCTAAAACTGATCATTCATAAGCAGTTTCCAGTTTATGGGATATTTTGACAGTATTTTACCAATAAAATAATCTTTAGTCTCAACTCAAAAATATGCAAGTTTGACCTGCTTCTTAGATCCCTTTTTTCCATGCTATATTATTAATTGGCTACTTATATTTTCAGTTCTTAAGAACAAGAAGTCTTCTTTGTACAGTACCTGAGACAGCAGGATTCTGTCTCTGTTTTCAGGATTATCACAATAAATATGATTTGAATAATGGTTGTTTGATGTCGAAATACTTGGATGACAATCATTTGTCTGGTTACAGCAGAAGGTTGAGGTTTACTCTCTCATGATCCTTTCCAGTTGGTGATATGATGAAGCCAGTGCTTAGACCACTGTTGCAAATTTGGTAAAAAACACATTTTATGTCAGCCACAGGTAGGGACATGCCACTAGTTCATAATATCACTTCCTGACAAAGGAAATAATGAAAGCAGAAAAAAAATTGCTGGAAGGATAGAATTGTATGTTTTGATATAGTACAAAGTAGTAGAAGATTCTATTTAGGCAGTCTTGAGTCAAACAGTGTTCCCAGCATGCACACTCTCAAACAGATTTCTCTCCTCTCTAAAGCAGGAACCTCTGAAGCTCTGTCCTCTCTAAAGCAGGAATATTGAGCTCTATCTTTAAACTACAATTCACCTTATGCCATGGTTGAGTAACTGCAAACATTATTTCTGCCATATTCAGCTGCACATTATTGATGCCCTTTTAAATATGCACATAAACCACCACCCCCCCCCGTTTATTGCCCTGAATTAAATCTGTTCCTCTGTAATGGCACAATGTCTAGCTGCCAAATAACTTCATGGTATTTTTATTGCTCTCATTAGCTTTACTGAAATGGAGCCAAACAAAAGAATACCCTGGTAACTGAGTAATATGTCTTCCCACCTGGTCTCTGGGAGACACAAACCATTCTTATTGTTAGTTAGAAAATACTCTATTTTGTTTCAAATTGTTTACAGACAGATTTTGTTAGAAAAACAATGATGAAGCTAGTGTTTTCAAAGTTAGTTACCTAATGTATAAGTAGTTTTTATTGCTCCGACAGACAAGTTGCTTCACAGAATAGTGTATTTGGAGTGGATGGCAGAGAGCAGGCAATTAAACAAAGTAGGGGTTTTTTGGTAAAACATTGCATGTCAGTGTGCTAGAGTCAGCTCAATCAGGCTGCCCTGTAGGTGTGAGGCTGCTGTAGGTCCCTAAGCTGAGCAGCTGCTGCCAGTGGGTGGGTGCATGGACACAAAACCCACACAGGGGCCACACACATCAACAAATGCCCTAATGTGTGGATCTACCTATGTATGTGTGCATTTGCACATAAAGAAATGCATCGCTCCAGTAGCTGCTTGTCGATGTTTAGCTGACCTAATAGCTGGTCCCAGATCCCCTTGCTCTCCCCAGCTGTGTGGGATCTGCATTTGAACCTGGAGGTTTGCAATCCAACTCTTTCATCACTGGCTAATCCAATTGAGAGTTCACTGGCATCCAAAGGTACTGCTCAGAACAGTCCACCCAGACAGGTGATAGAAATAGGGTATAATAAGATTATAGAGCAGACTATAATGATCAGGCACACATTTCAGTCTGACAAGCCACAAGTTTACATTGAACTGAACTGTTTATTCTCCTCGTTTCCCATTCCTGTCTCTCCCCAGTCCACTTTGAACCTTTCCTTTTCTCCCCAAAACCTTTCTTCCATTGTGTCCCTAGTGTTCTGCCTCCTTCAGTAGATGAGTCAGTGGGGAAGGAGATTTGTTTGGTGGGCTACACATGAGGACAATGACTGTGCTTTGGTAGTCAGGTGTTCCCTGCACCCGATTTTGACTGATGAGACTGCTAGAGTTCCTCCCTCAGCCCTCTCAGTTTTTATCTGATCGTGTCCTGGCCTGTGCAGGTGTTGATTAGCCTTTAAACAAGTAGCCTAGCACAGTCTATGAGTAAATTCAAACTGCATCTGAAGCTCATTTCTGCAAAATTTTGTTTGAAATAGATAAAGGAAAGCATGTACAGTATTTTACCACTGTCTCTATCACTCTCAATGTTTAAGTGTATTTACTTAGAGTGGCAGTATCTACAACAGTGATTACAGAGTGACCTTTTTTCCTCTTTATGTTTTAGGAATAAAGTAGTGATACTCTCAGTAATACACTATTCTTGGAATTTTTTGTTTTTCAACTTATCAAGTAATCTGATATTCATGAAAGAGAGGGATAAAAAGCTTCCTTACATATATGAATCCCTTAGGTAGAAAGGATTCATACTTTATGTCTATTCTATATATCAAAACTACCTAAAATTACTATAAGAAGATAGTGATTGTGGAGTTGGGCTTGGTAGTTGGTAGAGATGAATGTACATCATATTTCAAGTTCTAAAGTAAGCTCTAGCTTTCAGTCTCTAAAATCTTGTTCTTTAGAACTTACGATTTTCTTTTCCGTAAGAGACTGCTGTAAAAATAAATCCTGAAATTATGGCTAAACATGCAAACTACCAGGGAAGAAAATTGAATATTCAGGAGATGTGAGACTGGTAGAGAATGATTACTACTGTTAGCTAAAGCATTAGCTTTATTTTTGTGGGAAAACAAAGGCAGTAGAGGTGGTATTTAGAAAAGAAAAGAAAAATGGTAGAAAATGATCAGGTTTTAGCTTTTGTTACACTTCTACTATGAGTCTGTTAGGCATTCTTTACCTTGGTTCCCCATCTGTAAAGTAAGGATAATCGTGATTTCTTCTTCTCTTGGCTTTTTTTTTTTTTTTTGGTCACTTTAGGTAGTGAGAGTTCTTAAGAAAATTTCAGGCTCAGTTCTGTAAAATCAATAGGAATTAAGAGCATAAATACTATGATGGAGATGTAAGGGTCTAAACTATTTTCAAGAGTCTGGGAGTTTGTGATTTTCCTTTTTCAAAATTGACTCAAGTCTTTCAGACTGAGGAACATATCTCCATGGGTGAGAAAATTTGTTTTGTTCATCATCACATCTTGACTGCTAACCAAAGGAAGGACTGCCAAGGATTGTTAGGAGGCGGCTTAAGAGAGAAATTTCAGAAAAATATATTATAAGCCATTATATAGGCTTTTCAGGTGAAATCTAAAAGTCCTTGCCACTGCTCCCATTTTATGGAACACAGAAATATTAAGTCCTTAATCCCAATAAATTAACTGAATATCTAGGTTCATAGCCAGTAGCAGGTACTAGGTTCCTCACAAAGTACAGCACAGGACCTATGTGCTTAAAGTTGCCAGCTGGAATCAATCACAAGAAATTCAGATCATAGGCATGCCTGAGCTCCTTGTCTTCTCTGGAGCCTGTACATCACCCTGAAGGCAGTACTGGGTGCCTGAGGGATTCAGAGACATCCAATTAGTGCTCATTCAGGGAAGGAAAGCAGAGCTCTGGTCACACTGCACATCTACACCTTCTAATTTGCAGTATAATCCCAACCATCACCGTCAATCAGAAACACATCTGGCCGTGATGCTCAGGCTATGGCTAGGAACATGTCTCCCTTTTGGCATTTGTGATCTCTGTGTAGGAGGGCAGAGTCCTGCCATGTCCACAGTACAGCTGAATGGTCTGGATGGTCTAACAGACTGTCACATTCTTGCTTTGTTGAGTTCCTTTTTTATATTTTGTTTCATACAGCTGTAGCTCAGCCTCTCTAATGGTAATGAATGGTGTTTTGAGAGCTCCTTAAACTGTCTTCCCTCAGGCCTGAAAGATGAACATTATTTATCATCATGACTAATGGAAATGTCAGACTTTTTCAGTAGAGATTGGTAAAGTACTTTTGGCTTTTGATTTCTTTAGCCACAGAAGCAGAACTTGTGTTGCACATAATGTCATTGCCAGTGCCTGATACACAGTTGTTCCTGTTCCTGCAAGCCTGAAAACATTGCAGATAGAAAATTTTTCCATCTGTGCAGAACTGAGTAAAGAATTCTCTGTCAGTCTCAAGAAACTTATCCATCAGCAGAGCCAAGAAAGAAAAGAATGCAAGAACTAAAAGTCAATTAGGACTAGGACATGTTTCTCTCAACTCTGCTTCACAGCACCTGATTTAAGTACTGATGTTTAGCTTTCATCTTCATCTAGTAGCATTGTCAGCACAGTTTTCAAACCTATATTTTTCATTATATTATTAATTCCAGGGCAGAATTATTTTACAGGAATATCTAACTCTTCTGTGCATTCTGAAACACCAGTAATAGTTTCCATTTCCATCAAGGAGCGCTGTATTCTGGCATGTGATGCACAGCTGTTGAATACTATCGAACAGCTGTGTTAAAAGGGAGAAATTCAGATAGAATGTCAGAATGCAATAATTTGGTTGGAATTAAATCAAGACTTTCAAAAGGAGACATATGATCTTTTAATTATCTGTTACTCAACCCTTGGTTTTGGATCACATTGTGGCAAATCAATGTCCACTATGTGGACATCGTGGATATAAAAGAATGCATTTAGTCCTAAAAGAGAGACATTACCTCATAGGATCTTCAATAATGCTAATTACCCTTTTATAAAAACATTTTCATGTCATATATAGGGAAGATGCACTTTAGATACAGTTGTGACAAAGTGAGTGTTACCTTTTTATTCAGCAAGTATTTTCCAAAACACAAGACATCTCTCCAGAAGCCGTTTAAGCCCTATTTGAGTCGTAAATACTGAATAGCAAGCAACCGTGGAAACATTCTTATTTTATGCAGTCTTATTTTCTCTCTTTTGATGCCTATCTCCTTTTATGTTTGCAGATGACAACCACACTTGCATGAAGTGCAAAGCCAATTCTTTAAATCAACATCATGAGACAGTCTCTGTGTCATGTTCATAGTTGTGTTCTAAAATCTGTTTGGTTCTTTTTTCCCAAGTGTAGTTTACCAGAACTGTAGACAGAGCTTAGTCTTTGGCACTGATTGGTCCATATTCTTTCCCTGTATCCCTCTTGTTCTTTTGCATAGCCACATTACAGAAGTGGTTCACAATCATCTCATTTTCAAAAACTCCAGAAGAAAATACTTTTGTTTTAATGCATTAATTTCTTCCTCTTGCTATTAATTTAGCTCTTTAGGTCTTCAGTTTAAAAAATCATCCCATTATCCTTGAAGAGTGCTCTAATAAAGATCCTTCTTGATGATGCCTCTCTTTTGTTGTATTAAAAAATTTCGTTCTTTCAGCCAGTGTAATCAGTTTCTCTTTCTGTCAATTCTTCACATAGAAAGATACATACACAAAAGTAAAAAAAAAAAATCATGGTAACAGTTCTTTATCCATATGAGTCTTAGCTTTAAAGCACAGTGTTTTGCAGATGTCCCAACTATTTTTAGAAGTAATAAAATATTGTAAATACTATCATATGCACATGAAATAGGTACTGTTTGTAATTTCATTATTTCACTTTCACCTGAGAAAAATGTGCCTTTTATGAGCCTAATCATCTGTGTTCCTTGTTATATAGCCCCATTTTTATGGGGCAACATAATTATTTTTGGCTAATTTCTGAAGTTAAACACTAATGTTTGTGCCTGTCATTTGTCTACAGTAATAAAGACTGCATGTGTTTACACCAAACTGGAATTTATATTTAAGTGGTTCTCTCTTGTATGTGCACAAAATGCTCTGAGTGAGTTTAAAACTAACCCAGATGCAATTTTCCAGTAGCTTAGTTACATGCCTGAAACGCATGCCTGGATATTCAGAAGTGGCATACGGGAATGCAGCCAACTGTTGTTCTCTTCCACATTGTCCACAGTAAACATGTTTTAGACTTAACTGCATTAACTGATACTTCACTTGGCTTTGTGCTTGAAAAACATTTTTTATGATGATGGATTATAGTTTCTTGATGTAGAAAATGAATTGCATACTGAAAATTGAGTCATCTGATGAACCACAAAGGATTTTTCCTCACCAAGGACACAGCTTGTTCCCATGCTGTGTTACAGGGAATGGGTTGCAAGCGTACAAGTACCTGTGAATGTGCTAGGGGTAGGAGTGGAAAGCTGAAATAAGGAGCTCCCTATTTAGATAGTAAATTGTTCTTCTTTAGTTTGAAGGGTGAGGTTGGCTACCGAGAATGCAGTAGCTGACTGCAGTTATCTCCAAGCAGAGAACGTTCTGGTGGGAGAAGGAGGACGTTTGCTTTAAGTCGTTATGTCGTTTCTTCAGGCTAAGCAAACAGATTAGCAGCAACAGGGACTCCAGGGCACCCAGAGCTGTAACCTGAATTCTGAGGACATCTAGTGGTGCAAGCCCACTGCAGGGACTGGGTCTTGGTCCCAGCTGGTGACCACTTGCTCATCTGTATTTCAGCTGAAATTTACTACAAATTCAAATACAGTAAAAACAACTGGTTGAATGCACTGAAAGAGTGCTCAAGGGATTAATTAACATTAATAATTAACATTATTCAGCTCAAGGGATCCTGAATTCAACACTCAAATTCACAGTCCCAAATACTGAGAAGTTTTGAGATTGGATCAAAAATCATAAACTTCTAAATAAATGTTGGACCTTTTCTATTTGCCTTCTGATTTCAGGACTTTCAGAGTTCAAGTATGTTGACGTTTTCTTTACATCAATAGGGGTAAAAGTATATTTTTGTTGCTAAAAGGCTGCTTTCTTAGGTTAATTAATTTAATCTAGAAATTAGAACTTTAAGATAAGAACCCAGTATCCCAAGACCACAAAGAAATAAGCAAGATTTGTTAATGCTAAGAAATTGTAATCCTAGCACTGCTAATCATTCAAAGACCTCTAGGAAGGCCTACCTGCTTCTCTGAGAGTCAGGTTTTCAGCTTCCGAAGTAGAACTGTTGGTGTTGCCTCACCTTTTTGAGAGAGAACAAGAATCAATTACCTGCAATTCAAAAAGGACTTTGATCAAGTCAAGCGATATGTATTACATGCTCAGCATTGTTACTGACTGTTGCATGATGGTGTGTTTTCCAGTGAGCTCTTGATCTGATACTTCCTCCTGTGGAGAGACAGGCATCATGAAACAGAGACTCATTTCACCAGTTCAAATTATTTTGCAGCTTGCTCTGACTACAGTAGGTCTGACTGGTAAGTACAACACTTCCTGAAACACTTGTTTTTCCTTAATACACTTTGTTTAGAAAAGTCTGAGGCTTTACCCAATCTATCCTGACCACCACTGGAGCATGTACCTATTTAAATTACTTTCTTCTGAAGTTTGGTATGGCAATTTTGAAAATGGCTGGAGTTGTCTTTTCTTTTTATATGATTAATTAAAGGATTGTTTGGTGGCAATACTGAAAACCTATATTCACTTTACGCCTGTCACCTTCTTGGGAGTCAGCATATGAATAGTTACACTATTTGAGATAATTATGTGGAACTTTAATGAAATAAAGACAGGCTTAGGTTAAAAGGTCACATGCTTGTTGTTTTAAAATTGTTGTAAATGTATGGTCTGTATCCTTAGTATAAGTTAATGAGAAGTAGTCTTAACAAGAAATATTCTTAAATTCTTAAATATTCTTAAATAAGGGAATATTCAAACAATGAATGAATATATTCAGTTTGCCAGTACACAAAAAATTCCATCTAGCCTATTGATTTCCTTCTTTTTATAATTTTCTGACCTATAATTTACCCCAAATATGCACAAAGAATGGAATTTTAGTTCTGCTGCGAATATGAAGGTGAAATTTAATCGTAAAATGATCTGAAGATACAAAATTTTAATGTTTATGGGGACAAACCGTAAAGGCCATATATTTATTTCTCATCTTTACAGTTTAATTTGGAGATAAATATACCATTTTGAGTTTAGGCAAAAAATAAATGTTCATGTTAAAAAGCAAAATCATTCTGCTAGCTATTTTAGAAGTTTGAGGTAAAATGTATTTACTTTTCTGAGAATATTGATCCTTTTCCCAGGCAGAGTTATTTGCTCAATTCAGTCCACAGTTTCATGTAATTTTATTGTCTTCAAAAAATGAATGCTTGGTTGATGTATCATTCAACAATAGCATCCAAAAGCATTGCCCGCTTCTAATTTAACTGGTTGAATTTTTGCACTTCCCTAGGTCAGTCATACCCTGGAAAACCTCAGATAATAAGATGTCGTTCTCTAGAAAAGGAAACCTTTTCATGTTGGTGGAAGCCTGGCTCAGATGGAGGACTTCCTAACAATTACACCCTGTTCTACAGCAAGGACAGGTAACAAGTGGTGCATATGTACTCTGTAAGTGTTCAAGTGATGGTTATGACAGACTAAGGGAATGACAACAGTAATTTGTAAAGTTGTTTTTATGAATCCATTTTAACCTCAGATAGACAACAAGGGCTGCATAAGATCCAGGGCTTCCCTTGTTGGAAGAAAACATGACCACTGACAGCCCCAAATTTTCAGCCTATCCATCCTGAAACTCATGTACCAAAAATCCCACTTGTCTGGAGATGTGCTGGTAACAAAGGCATGTTTGCCCATCTCTTTGGGAAGCACACAGCTTTCAGCTGAATGGGGCCTCCTCTGAGCACTGAAGCATAAGGGCACCACAGGACAGCAGTTCTCCCATCACTGCAGCCATGGAGCAGGGCAGGAGAGGGGCAGCCCGGCCCTGGGCATCAGTCCCCTCCTTGGGGACAGGGACAGGCTGAGGCCAGGCTGGGCTGGGCTGGCTCAGGGGGCTGTGACTGGGAAAGGCAGGGCTGTTGGAGCTGGAGACCAGCTGAACTGGGGACCTGGGACCCAGGTCCCCACGGAGGGGCTGGGCAGGAGCAGTGAGGGCTGGCAGGGCCCTTGGGGCACTGCCAAGGAGCTGGTCCATTACTATGCACACCAAAACCCCCATCTGGACTATAGTCATTTTTTCTCCTATTGGTTTTGTGGTCAGTGGTTCCCAAAATGCAGTGAAATCGGACATGGATATTCCATCTCGAAAGTTAATATTTTGGTAAATTCTCAACTCTTTCATCCTGTTCAGGAATAATGTGTATATGTTTGGCAATTTTACTTAACCTGTCCATCTTTTTTTAACTGTACTTTCTTCCTAGAAACAATTAGTCTTTGAACAGGGACAAGTAAGTAGGGAGGCTCAGAGACTAAATTTTTTTAAATAAATCCACGGAGATTCAGAATAGGTAAGATAAAGCCTCAGACATCCCTGCTACAATTAAACATTCCAAATAATTGAGCAGAAAAACATGCAGTCTTTAATGAAGTTAGCGCACACAACGATGATTTGAGAACTTTTATTTTATGAAAGCCCAGATGTTTCAGTCTTGATCAAAAAGTTTAATTAACATTTTAATTCATGCCTGTCAGTGCCCAGAGCCGTTCTGTTTAGGGAAGGATAGGAGTGCTTATCCATTTCATTAAATCTGCTGAACTCAGGCTCTGCCAAGCACTCTATACCTGGGCCACAATTGCCTTTCTAGGCTCATTGTCCCTTAGTTACAGACCCCTTTCTCTTATATTTTCTTTGTGAACAGTGACAAAACTGCCTGGAAACTAAGAAACCTTATTATTGATGATACATAGAGCATAATAGTGGAATTAATGTTCATTCTTGTGCCACATAACCTGATGCTTTGGATTTGTATAGCTCTTCACACCTGGGGTAAGCTGTGAGTACATCACCTAGGCCAGCTTTGAGCACAAAATAATCCCTCTCCTAAAGACCCATATAAAGGCAATAAGTAATGTAATTGACAGTGAAGTGATTTTTGGTTTGTTTTTTTGTTTGGTTTGGGTTTTTTTTGGGTTGGTTTGTTTGGGGTTTTTTTTGAGATAGTTATGATGATGATCATGTTAAAAAAGCAAATAAATTGCCATCAAGAGGGTCACGGAACAGGTTGTCTGGAATGCAGCCACACAACACATACCCAAGGGATCATGCCCAGCTACCATGGATTCAGGAACGGCAGGTCCTGCTTGATCTCCGTGACCTAGTCAGGAGAGGCTGTGGATGTAGTCTGCCTGAACTTCAGCAAAGCCTTTGACACTGTCTCCCACAGCATTCTCTTGGAAAATCTGGCAGCCCATAGCTTGGACAGGAGCACTCTTTGCTGTGTTAAGAACTGGCTGATGGCTGGGCCTAGGGAGTGGTGGTGACCGGTGCTGCATCCAGCTGGCAGCCAGTCACCAGTGGTGTCCTTAAGGGATCAGTGTTGGGGTCAGTCCTGTTTAATATCTTTATTAATGATCTGGATGAGAGGATTGAGGGGACCCTCAGTCAGTTTGCAGAGCCAAGTTGGGCAGGAATGTTGAACTGCTGGAGGCCAGGAAGGCTCTGCAGGGGGATTTGCATCGAGGCCGATGGTGTGAGGTGCCAAGTGCCAGGTCCTGTCCTTGGTCACAACAACCTCGTGCAACTCCAGGCTGGGGTAGAGTGGCTGAAATATGGGTCAGCAGAGAAGGACCCGAGGATGAACATGAGCCAGTGTGTACCCAGGTGGCCAAGAAGGCCAGTGGCACCCAGCCTGTGCCAGCAATAATGTGGCCAGCAGGACCAAGACAGTGATTTCCCCCTGTACTCGGCACTGGTGAGATCACTCCCAAATCCTGTATGCAGTTCTGGACCCCTCACTGCAAAAAGACACTGAGGTGCTGGAGCATGTCCAGAGAGAAGGGCAACAGAACTGGGGAAGGGTTGGAGCGTGACTCCTGTGAGGAGCAGGTGAGGGATTTATTTCCCTGTGAGGAGCAGGTGAGGGGGTGTTTATCCTGGAGAAAAGGAGGCTCAGGGAGCACCTTATCACTCTACAACTCCCTGAAAGGAGGCTGTACTCATGTGTGGGTCAGTCTCTTCTCTCAGGGCATAGTGATAGAACAAGAGGAAACGGCCTCAAACTGCATTAGAGGAGGTTCAGGTTGGACCTCAGGAAGAATTTCTTCACTGAAAGGATGGGTAAGCATTGGAATGGGCTGCCCAGGGAAGTGAGGAGTCACCACTTCTGGAAGTGTTCAAGAAATGACTGGACATGGCACTTGGCGCTATCTGGTCGACAAGATGGTCAAAGCTTGACCCGATAATCTTAGAAGTCTTTTGCAACCTAAATGATTCTCTGACCTTGCTGAAAACAAACTAATCAATAAAAGAGCTCTCTGCCATAGGGCCCATAAGTTAGTTTCTAGGGGTAATATGCAGAGATATTTAGCAACTTACCTAATTGAAGTAAATATTTTTCATTTCCCTCTTACTTGCTTATAAATATTGTTAAAATTTCTTTGTTCTGTCTCTGGAAATTTCTGTTTCTGTTCTTTTGTTGATTTATTCCTATGTATAAAAAAAGGAGTGAAAGCAATCATCTAAACAACTGGAGTAAAAATGTAAATGAAGCATTTATGGTAATGGCATTTGATATGTACCAAAACGTTCCCAAGAGATGAGATAGATATACATAATTTAAAATTATAAGTTTTAGATTTGTTTGTTTGTTTATGTTTATAATTTTATATTTATATTTAGATAAAATTCATGTATTTGAATTTATGTTTAATATATCTATATAAATTCTACATGTGATATATATATTTTTTATATATGTATATACACAAACACTTCAGATTGCTGAATCTAGTCCATTACTAGAATATGATCTGCTTTGCTTCATTTCCTAAATTTTTAAATCTATTTGTTTCAGTGAAGGAAAAATCTATGAATGTCCAGACTACCTAACATCAGGTCCAAATTCCTGCTACTTCGATAAAAACCACACTAATCCCTGGACAACATATATTATCACTGTAATGGCAACAAATGAGATTGGAAGTAACAGCTCAGATCCCCAGCATGTGGATGTAACATCCATAGGTAAAATCACTGAACGAAATGGAAAACAAACTAGTTGGATATGTATTCAGTTTTTAATCCCAGAACAGGTAGTGGTGAAAGACTTCTTTCCTCATGATGTGAAACTTGCTATTGAGAAGTGTTTATTTACAGATAATATAAAATATGCAAGTTAAATGTATGTGAAAACTGCATTTTTAATTATAAATTAAGTAACTACATACTTGATTGTAGGAATTTCATGCATGAATATGTAAAAATTTTAACTTTAGCTGAAAAATTTGATTCACTTTCTAGTTGCCTGCAGTATTTTAATCAGACTCAATGTAGATTATAAAATTTTCATATTAGGTTAAGCCACCTAATATTTCAAATGTGAAAATCTTTTTAACTGCTGGCATTGCAGTCTTGGAAGCATAAAAATAACTGCCTGATTATCATACAGGCTTTCTGTAGTATTTTATATTCCTGACTCCATTCTACTTTCTGCACACACATAATATACCATTTTAATTATAATATACTTCGTTTTTCTAGCTATAAAATAGCTGACAGTTTAATTTTGCAAGAGTGGCCTTATGAAATTATGATTTGTATTTCCTTAGCCTGACAAATTCAGAGTAAAGCTTAAAATTTGCTGATACTGTTGGAAGTCAGGAGCTAGTTAAACTCATTGAGGAGAAAGGAAAAATAAAAAGCTTCTTTATTATTCTTTTACAGTGCTGAATTATCTGAAAATAATATGATGACATACAAAACCATAAAGGAGGTGTTTTTCTGAGAGAAAATTAAATGGCACACTTTTCATTCATTTATACAGTTCAGCCAGATGCTCCTGTGAACCTCTCTCTAGAAACAAACACATCTGCTAACCTGTCACACCTTTGGGCAAAATGGTCTCCACCCCCATTAGCTGATGCCAGCTCTAATTCACATCTATATCACTATGAGCTACGACTGAAGCCTGAGGAAAAGGAAGAGTGGGAGGTAAGGGAAAAATATGTTTATTTTATAAATGCCCTATTCAGTGAATTTGCTTGTCTCAGTTTAATTGATCCTATAAAAATCTAAGAATAGAAAAATTAATGTAACCAAATCTGATTAAAGAAAGAAAATACTGGAGTGGTCTGTAGAGACCATGAAATTCAACATGTTTACATAATATCCTAATGTTATGTACAACAAAACCCAGTTATCATCATCATCTTCAACAGGATTAGTTGGAGGCAACCTGCCCCTCAGAAATCCTGTGGTCTACTCACATTTAACCATTTCCACTGACATTCCCCACCTGTTGCTATATTTCTAGGAATCAGCTTCAGTACTCCTACAGCTGAGTTTTCAGTACAAAATGTAATTCTTAAACTTATAGTCACATGTCCTCAATGCTACCTAGCTTGTTGATGCCTTAATGATGGAGAATGTTATGCATTTTGAAATAGTTCTGAGGAGAAATTAGAAGGGTCTGAGAAAGTCACTTAAAGCCACTGAGAAGAATTTCAATGGGGGGGTTTATATGTGGTCTGGACTACTTGTAATGCTACTTGCATTGTGGTTCTGATGGAATATAGTTCTATATTCCATCTATAGTTCTATAGTTCTATATTCTATTGAACTATAAGTCTATAGTTCAATATGTTCTTGAATATCAGAATCAGCAGTGATTTTTTTCTGCTAAATCACTACTTTTTCTTCTTTGTAATTGATATCTTATAAATACTCAACTTAAATCCCTGACTTTCAGAAGTCAGCAACTCATGCCTATTCCTTTACAGTTTATTCATTAAAGTGGCCCAATTCTTTATTATTTTCCCAGTCCATTTTCTTTTACAGACAGTATCTGTAGGAATGCAGACACACTTTGAGGTGAGCAGCCTGCAGCCTGGGGTGAAGTATGTTGTTCAGGTGCGTTGCATGTTAGACCTCGGAGAATGGAGCGAGTGGAGCTCAGAGAGAAGCATTCAGACCCCTAAAGGTGAGTGGATGATTGCTGCTCTGTAAATTGCTTCTTAATTGTAGCAGATTCAATGCTGTGAAGGTGCCTAAATGCCAGTCCTGAAAACCTGGCCTCTTACACAGATACTTTGTAGTGCTCAGTGCATTTTACCATACTTTCTGTGTAATTGCTTTGTTAATCTTGTTGATCTGGTCAGGATCCTCTGCTGAAACTATGATAAACA
This sequence comes from Irena cyanogastra, assembly GCA_013397155.1. Classification (NCBI taxonomy): domain Eukaryota; kingdom Metazoa; phylum Chordata; class Aves; order Passeriformes; family Irenidae; genus Irena; species Irena cyanogastra. Next base: position 13,024 of record VWZV01017425.1, on the reverse strand, counting down.
AGGTGGGATTTACTAGGAAGTCACTTCTAATATAGGCATGCCTAGATACTTTATTGTCCCTGTCCTTTTATTTAAAAATCATATTGATTTATAGCTATAAATATCAGGTAATATTTTTTGTATAAGAGCCTGGACTGAAAGTAGTGATGTGTCTAACAAAGCGTGACACTTACAGATACTATCACATGGAAGTCACTGTCTGTGTTTTACTGGATTTGAGTAGACACACTAAATATGTATGACATCATATCTTTTTGCCAGACACTTTAGCCAAGTTGTCTCAAAACTTCTTCAGTTACCAGTTGTATTATTCATTATTTGACGTGGAGATTTTTGAATTACTGTTAATAGAAAAGTATTTTTTAAATATCTCATTTTCAGATCTGCCTTAGGCAATTAGAAATTTGGAAAATCAATGTCTCTGCTGTACATAGTAGAAAATATATATTATTGATGTAATAGGAATATTTTTGCCACAAATACGTAACTGCAAAAGTTTTGATCACTTCAGGGTTTTGACGGGCATCATCCTATTCAAAATTTAAGCATTTTTCTCCACCCAATTCTTAAGTGCTGTTCTTGAAACTATAAAAACTTGCTCAGGAGCAATCATGCAAGTAGCCTGAGTACTGAACATAAAAACATTACAGTGAAATACGAGAGCTGCTTCTTTGTATATTCTGAATACTTCAGAAGAGAACTACTGGCAAGAACACAAACAGATAGACAAACATTTACATTCTTCTTTTTTTTTTACCTAATAGCAAAAGAAAATGACAGCATACCTTTCAAACAAACAGAATAATTTTAAAACACACCTTTTGAAAAAAAAAAATCATTTTTGTATGTAGTGGTTTAAGCCCATCTGGGAACAAACCAGCACACAGCTGCTCACTCATGTATCACCATGGTGGAATGAGGGGAAGAATCAGAGGTAAAATCTGTGGGTTGGGATAAGAACAGTTCAATAATTAAAACAAAGTAAAATGTCATAATAATATTAATAATTTTAGATGGTGATGATGATGATGATGATGATGATGATCAAAAAGAGAAAAAAAAATTATGGACAATATATTTGCTCACCACTGCTGATCAATGCCAGACCCCATTTCTGAATCCTGATGGGTGCTTGTTCTGGGTAGCTCCCAAATTTGTATGCTGGAGATGATGTTTTATGGAGTGGGGTGTCCCTTTGGTCAGGTCACCTGTCGTCCTTACAGTCACTCCCAACATTTTTCTTCTGTTTTGTACCTCTTCACTAACACAGCAGGAGATAGAAAAAGGTTTAGGATAAACATGACTTAGTGACAAAATATCCCTGTGGTATGAAAATTATTCTCATACTGTATTCAAACCTGTAAAAAAACTGTAAAAAACTGTACCAGTTACTGAGAAGAAATTATCTCTATCCTAGCTGAAACCAGAACATTATAGAAAAGATACTGGATAGTAGAGTGTATTTTAACCTGCTATGACAGTATTTCAACATTCCTTACGAGATTTTGGGCAGAAGAAAGTGACAGGCAGAAAACTAAAACCATTCTTCAATGCAGCAGCAGTGAGAGAGAATTCTGATTCCAGGTGAAAGTAGCAAGTTGTTGCCCTAAGCAGCCCTCCTTTCCCATGCTACTGTGAAGCAAAACTTTTTCTTTTTTCATATTTTCCTGTTCTCTGCTTGACATTGTTTTACAAATTCAAGGTGGACCTAATGGATTAAACTTACTAATTAGTTAATTTCTTTATCTTTTACAGAACGGTTACCTCCTGAAAAGCCTATAATAATAAAGTGCCGTTCTCCTGAAAAAGAAACCTTTACTTGTTGGTGGAAACCTGTTTCAGACAGAGGACTCTCAACCAACCACACTTTGCTCTACAGCAAAGAGGGGTAATAAGTGCTGTATAGTTATTCAATGTTTTGTTGGAAGGACCTGGAAAATCAATCCTCATTGGTTTCTTATTTTGGGAGATGCCATTTTCTATAGTCCGTGGTTTGTCCAGTGGCATGTTCTGGCATCACACTAAAGCTGCAACATGTCTAAGATTGAAATATTGAATCTTGATCTCTTTATAATGGCAGGGGAATTACTATGAATTCTGTCTTTTCATTGCTAATCAACAGCATATTAATAAACAATACAACTGCACAGTCCTAAAACTCTTCAACCATGCAGTCTTAGAAATAAAACTTTCCAAAATGACCAGATACTAAAACTTTTATCTTCTGATAAGGCTTGTTTTGCACTAGTATTCATAGGCCATGAATTCCTCCTGGTTTCTGTAGTAATCTTTCCTTGGAACTTAGATAAAGTGCTAAGCATTCTTTTTAAAGAAAGAGTCAATAATTTTTTTTTAGGTCTTGTGAACTATTCTTGGTCCTTTTTAGTTCACCTAGTACTGCTCAACCTTGCAATTACCTAAATAGATGCTAAACTCTGTAACTGTCAGCTGACAGCCCAGTCTTAGTGTAAAAAGACAGATACTGGTCCAGCCACGTATGGCAGAGTAAGAGGTCCTCATCCACAACTTTCTCTTTTGTTGCTGTGCGTCTAGGAAGAGCATGAAAACAAATACTACATAATCAATTTTCTCTCCTACCCCTCCTCTGACTTTGGGAAGCTTGGGTATGGATGTGAAGGAGAGTACAAAGTAGGGTTTGGTTTTTTTTGATGATCAAGAGGTGAAAGACCAAATAAATTCTGAAAGCATATTAGTGTAATATGCAGGATTCTTATAAGTGAGGAATGAACATTGGAAATACATAAGTTTTAATAGATAGGTTAGAAGACTTCAGCAATCACTTCTACTCAATCTCTGGAATGTGTAAGGGCTCTGGGCTGTGCAGTGGACAGTGGCTTTCAGAGAAGTAAGAGCTGTGCTGTACTAGCCCACAGCTGTATCTGCAACAGCCTAAATTCTTCAGGCTTTGTGGTGTTTACTTTGGTGGGGAAAATGCTTAGTACAGTCTCTGGGATTGTCCAATGACTCTTTAGTCTGGAAGCAGTTTTCTGATTTTCTTCACATTGCCAGATGTGAAAAATCAGATTCAGCCTAAAATAATGCTGAAGTACTAGTAACCAAACTCAGGTGTTTTAGTCTGTGTAACCTAATCACTGGGATTCTTTCATTTCAGAGAAGAAAAGGTTTATGAATGTCCAGATTACAAAACTGCAGGCCCCAATTCGTGCTACTTCGATAAAAAGCACACCTCTTTCTGGACCATATACAATATTACTGTGAGGGCAACTAATGAAATGGGAAGTAATGTCTCTGATCCTCATTATGTGGATGTGACTTACATAGGTAAGAGTTAAAAAGTAGTTTCTGTGGAACCAAATTATTCAGAATCATGGGTTTTGACACAAGAATTTTAATTCCAGCTCTCCTCATATATAGTATCATATCCAAGTTAAAAACATACAAAATAAGATATTCCTTAGTGTAATAACAAATCAATATTCATCCTTTTGCCGTCTTATTTCCAGAAGAAGCCAAAAATGATGAAAGCTTTGAAATTATGTTCAGATAAACATTTATTGGTTTTCCATATTTCTTGTAGTCAAACCCTAAGAAATATCATCTAGCTAAAATCTTTTTTCCACTGTACAAGCAATGGAAATCAATTTGATCTTTTAACTAATAATACTTAAATCTGATTACCCAAAAGTAGTTTCCAGACCCAAGAGAAGCTGCATTAGTGCTTTTTATAGCAGTGTACTGATAATCTCTTTCTCAGACTTTTTCTACAGAGTGACTGCGGATAAGTAATTAGGGTTTTATCTAAGGGAACGGAACATTATCCTTGATAACCATTTTGTTGTCAAGGATCTGGCTGCCAGGAGTCTGGCAACTGGAAAAAGACTGCTGGAGAAATGGCTGTATATTTTACCTCAGTGCAATGACCTGATGAATCTTTGATCAGACAGTGGTAAAATATATGCACAATATGCAGAAGCTCTACCTCTGAACTGAGGAACATGCAAGCCTGACCGTAGAAGAAACCTGTGTTTCGTTTCGGTTTATTTTTGGTATACAGACAGAGCTTTAATATGCTGCTTTGGTTTACTTTTAAGTATCCTTACATATGAGTGTAGAGACCACAAGACCATGTGGTTGTGTTTTCTAAATGTAAAAGATGGAGGGGACAAGTTTCATTAGCTGCATCCATGTTTTCAGTGTTCCTAAAGTTTTATGCCAAGCTTTGATAAGATTATAGTAGAACACGACTTTAATAAACATAACATTAAAGATGTTAAGCTTGAAATACAGTTGTGGGGAAAAGTAATAATAAATGGATATGTAAGAGAAAATATTTTTTATTATAAATGATTAAGGCAAATCTCAACAAGAATTCAACATACTTACTATTATTGGGGAGGTGGTTAAAATTCATAAATCCATACTTACTTTATCTGAAAACTCTTGATTTCTATATTTCAGTAGCAGTTCTAAATTACCAGACACAATGGAGATGGCAACTCTTCACTCACATAATTTTATGTTTCTTCCTAAGATGCAAAGAAAAAAGTCACTCAGATTCTTATTGACAGTTCTTTTATTTCAACAGTACAGCCAGATCCTCCTGTGAATATAACTCTGGAATTAAAAAAGTCAATAAAGAGAAAACCATATCTGGTCCTGACATGGTCTCCACCCCCACTAGCTGATGTCAGATCTGGATGGCTTACCCTTGAATATGAATTGCGATTAAAGCCTGAAGAAGGAGAGGAATGGGAGGTAAGGATGGCACAAGTTTTTGCTAGATAATGTTTTCTGACCAGCTAGATTTTGTCAGCCAGGTCCCATCCCTAAATGTAATTAAGCAGACACTCTGAATAGCTCATAATTTTTCAAAAGTGCTTGTGTGACCTATGATTTCCTGCTGGTATCTCAGATGCTGCTGTATAATAGCAGGTGATAAATTATTTGGTTTTAATTGTGGTTGTAATTTATTAATCATATTGGCATTGTAGTTTAAATTGCTGATTCTCATTTTGTCACGTTTCTTTCATGATAATTTGTTCTTAACCACAAGCACTTCTTAGATAACAGAAAGCTCAGTGACATTACATAAAATAATTTAAATTTATATAAATAACCATTAGGTGGTAATTGTAGTGACCACACAACAATAATAATTTTCTATGGCCAGGATCTATAACTTAAACAGCTGAGTGGCAAATTGAAGACTCCAGCTATTGGTATTTGACTCCATCCCCTTCTTGTCTGCAGAACTTCCAAATCACCTCTGAATCTCCTCCTGCCTTCCCCCTCCCACTGCATTTCCCTGTGGCCCTCTGGCCATTGCAAGACCTACTTTTTATTACCCATTTCCACAACTCCACATTCGCTCTTCTGTGGGGCTGACTTCCAGTGGGACTTAGAGAAATTCAGCACCAAGCCCTGAATTTCCCAGGGAGACACAGTTTACCTGCCTAGGGGACAGCTCTGTAAGAATTTCATGTTCCCAGGCGAGGATTGATCGTCTGGGAGCATGTAAGCATCTCTTGTTCTCAAAATAACAGGTGTTGTTTGTGACTTTAAGTTTACTTTATTCTTGTGTGTGTTCTCAAAACATGCTCTCTCTACCTCGTCCAATGCTGGTAGAGAGGCGTTGTGTCATTTAGCCAATCACATAGTTGTTAGCGAAAGACCCTATAAAAAGATTTGGATTTTACAATAAAGTGCAGCCTTCTGAATCACAAAACTTTGGAGTTTTTCTCTTCATCCTCTGGGGTGAGGGTGACATTCTTCCTCCCTGCATTTTCTTTCTCCATCTCTGTTTCTTGCCTCCTCCTCTTCCTGTCACCATTGCAGTTCCTACCATTACCGGAACTCCTCTCCTATCTGCCATGAATTCATGATGTGTTTTTACACAATGCAGTTTAATTTGCATTGTATGCCAGAGACAGATCCCATTCCCACCTGCTAGAAAGCTAAACTACAGAAATAAAATACACGTACCATTATTCCATGCCTGCTCAACAATTATTAGAAAAAGATATCCAGACTCATTCTATATTCCCATCTTGATTACCAAAACCTTAGCTGTGACATTCATTTTATTTCCAGACTATTTTTGTTGGACAGCAAACGCAGTGCAAAATGTTTAGTTTAAATCCTGGAAAGAGGTACATTGTACAGATTCACTGCAAACCAGACCACCATGGATTGTGGAGTGAGTGGAGCCCAGAAATGTATATTGAGATCCCTACTGGTGAGTGGCCAGGCATCTCTTCCATAATTTTTATTACGTTCAAGTTCATGTTATATTTTTTTTGTTAGCTGGTTGTGGCACTCATGCAGATCCCTTAGTTTCCCTAGGACAGACAAGAACATCATTGCTAAGGTAACCAAATCCTTACCATCTCTGCACCATACTCAGATACCTTTCCCCTTCATTACTTTATGGTAGAGTAAAGAAGGTGAATAATTTCTTTGCTTATTTAAACCATGTCCTTTCTGTCTATTGCCTCATTTGTTCTTTTTATTGTAGCTGCTAATTAAAAGAACAATGGCAACTGCGTTAAAACTGTGGCACAGACAACAAAGAGCGACTGCCTTCAGACAGTAACAGTTCTTCATTACTCTTTATCTGGAATTAATATTAAATAAGCACTTCAGTATAAAAAGTGTTACATTACAATAAAAATCCTCAAAAATATGCAATCCTAAGTCACTTTACCCAGCATTTAATTAATTGTATGATATGTATTTAGTAATTAAATTACTACAGTTTTGGTACAACTGGATTTGAACCCAATCTGTATAATTGGCTGTGACAAAATTTTCCTCTTCATGCATTTTTGTATGATTTTTCCAAGACAGTTATTTCCTGTGCAGTACCATTAGTAAAAATTATATTCATTATTTGATATTACAGGGATTGCTGAGATCCATCTGTGCTGCTGAAGGCCTCTATTTGATAACAAATTTGGCGGTTTAGGCCAATTTTTAAAATAAAAGTTATTTGTGAGGCTTTTTGGCATGCTGACTATGCATATGCCTGATGTGTGTCCTTAAATAATTCTGGTTTTTCTTAGACTTTAGAGTAAAAGATATGATTGTGTGGATCATCGTTGGTGTCCTGTCATCTCTTATATGTTTAATCATGAGCTGGATAATGATTATGAAAGGGTACAGGTAAGCCACCAATTTCACAATTGCATAAAGTCCAAGATCAGAGAAAACTTTTCAAGAATAGACTTATAATATTTTATTCGATTTCCTACAGCATTTGCCTTAGCTTATAAACTATTAGTTATAGGTATTTGACTTAATTTGCAACTGATAAAGCAGTGTTTCTGCTCCTTACGAAAACCAGGCTAAATTCTCAGTTGGTAAAGATCTGTCTCTATTAGATGTGACTAATCCTGGTTAGTCATGTAATATTCATCAAACATTACTTGGAGTATCCCTGTTCCTGTAGGAGACATGTCTTTGTGTTTTGTCATAATTTCCTAAAGTAAACAAGGTTATATTATGAGATTGTCTTTCTGCCAGCCTCTCTATCAATTTCCCAAATGATTTCTTAGAATCCTGGCTATTTTCAATCAAGTTTGAAAGGGAAAGGTGTTGCAAAGATTATTGCTTTTGTACAAGCCTTACAAAAAAATACTGGCTTAGTAGAAGAAAGGGATAGAAACTGTGGCTGGAAAAGCCATGTCCTTCACCATAAATCCTGTTTAGCAGTAGTCAGGCGACAGTCAAACATGCACAGACAGCCCACTAGCCCTTCTGAACTGTGCCTCACTTCACTGTTTCTTGGCCAATGATGAATTTACAATGGTATTAGAGAACTGGAGGTTAAGGGACATATGACAATTAAAAGAACATTGGTAATTTTACTCTTCCAGTTGAATAACCTTTGTACTACTGGTGTTTTTTATAAATACATCTAAGGGTACTTTATGAGCTCTAACAGGGTTTATCAATTACCCAACCTGAGAGGCAGACAGGAGACAGAGGTCCAGCTGGGACGTATAAGATATGAGAGAAGTGTTTAAAATCTCAGTCACATTCTGAGGAAATGGGAGAACAAATAGTGAGATAGGGTCTGTATTTACACCTGGTATGTTTGCTCCGGGATTTTTTTAGAATGATGGCCTTTATCCTGCCACCAGTTCCAGGACCAAAGATAAAAGGCATAGATACACATCTGCTGGAGGTGAGTACCACAGCTAACAAGAGAATTCACGATAACTCGCTTTTCCAATTTATGTACTAGCAAATACAATTACCACAGTTAAGTGTAAAACTTCTTCAATTAATCAATGTTGGAAAGAAGCAACGCTTTTCGGTTAAACATGTGGAGGATATGTGTGAGTCAGAGTTTTGCCTTTCACTTGTAACAGGAGGCTCTTTAAGAACAGGGTTTGTGACTGCCCTGTTTCCTGGGACACGAGGAAATGCCTCTGTGAACTTCCTAGTAGTTCTTATGGAAGATGCTCTCCACAGTCTTTTGCCTTGCTGAAGAGGCAGGACATGTCTGCACTGCAATTCTCCTCCATGTCCTTCTTGTTAAACTCAGGAGACCCATGCCTGCCAAAAGCTCCCTGCTTCTCCCACATTAGAAATATGAATTTTAGGATTGTCTCTCCACTGAAGAAACTCAGGAATTTTTCTTTCCTTCTTTCAGTATTTTCTGCAGCAGTAGAAATCAGATTTAGGTCTAGCAATGTAACTATTGAAGTGTTTGTATATCAAATACGTAGACTGTTTACACTTCTTCTAGTAATATAATCCCTAAGGTTGACAATGAAAAATTATATCCTCTTCATTATACCTTCAGACAGGAAAATCTGAAGAATTACTGAGTGCTCTTGGTTGCCATGGTTTCCCTCCAACATCAGACTGTGAGGAACTACTGATAGAATACCTGGAGGTAGAGGACAGTGAGGATCAGCAACTGATGCCAACTCATGACACTCCCAGTAAAAATACAAAAATTATACTCAAGGAAACAGACAGTGACTCAGGCCGAGGGAGCTGTGATAGCCCTTCTCTCCTCCCTGTGAAGTGCAGGGAATCCCGCAGCCTTCCATCTACTCTTCAAACACAAGATGTAAGAGCTAAAGAAAAGAAAGGAGGAAAAGGGAGCTGGGAAACTCAGTGTACAGCCTCAGAACAGAAAACACTCCCTTGTAACAGTGAGAGTATAAAGTCGTGCACATGGCTGGCAGCTCAGTTACCCAGCAATCAGGCTGCTATGTTTGCCTACCACAGCACTGTGGAGGCATTCAAGATAACACTGAACACCACAAATGTGAACACTTCACCAGTTTTGGTGGGAAATGAAGAAAATCGTCAGTCGCTATATCCTATTGCTGAAACTGTATATGATGACATGGAAAAGATAAGTGAGATGGAGTATTCCAAAACTGACCAAATCACAGTGCAGGTCAGACAAAACGAACATAATGACAAGTCACCTTTCCTGAATCCTAAACTAATGGACTATGTAGAAGTTCACAAAGTCAGACAAGATGAGGAACCAACATTATTACTGAAACATAAAGAAAACAGTGAAAAGACCAAAAAATGTACTGTTCCAGGAACCAGCAAAGAATATACCAAGGTCTCAACAGTTGTGGACCATCACATCTTAGTATTATTGCCAGATCAGCGCACCCAGAACACACATGTATCTCAAGAACCTGTAGCAGAAACATCTCAGAACCCTCAGCAAAGTCAAGCTGAGAAGAATACGAGCTACAGCACAACAGCTCCAAGCAACTCCAGAAGAGACACCAGTGGATCAGACTACATGGATCCATCTTCCTTTATGCCCTCCTTTAAATAACCTTTTAGTACAGCACATACTCACTAGTTACACACCGTAAAACAAGATCACATAGCAAACAGTTTTTAAGAAAGCCTAGTCTCCAAAAGCCTAGCCTTCTATGTGCATTGTACAGGTAATAAAATAATCTGTGAGTTGAGGTAATAGTTGTGGACGTAAATCCTGGATCATTAACACATATTTCTGACACAGTGAAATGAGGAAATGGATCTTGTCTGTCATGAAAAATGCACTGTAAAATAATGATTCAGTTCTGCAAAATTTCTGTCGGTTGATGAAGCCTGAGGAAATACCACAGATTCAACAAAGATGAAAATTGTTATGGGTCACTCAGCAAACCATAGCAATCTAAGCAGTTCCTACATTAGATAAATCATTGCACAACAGTATTCTTACCTACAATGTGTTTACTTCTGAATGCATTCTGACACTACAATAAGTTTTCTTTATTTTTTTCTCAATCCTTGAGAAAAAGGAGCTCTTGTACATGACAAATCATATATAAAAGCGAATATATTCTACAAATTGCAGTAAAATAACAAATTCTTCTAAATATATTTTTGCTTTGTTTTAATGTGACAGAAAACTGCATCCCATTCATATCCTAGTCCAGACAAACCAAAATGAAAAAGAAAGCATGATAATATATGATATACTGCCTTACTGTATATAATATACAATTTTACTTTAATATAAGCCCATATGTTTAACTATCTATTTTTAAAGGCTATTTTTCTATTACCAAAAAAAGAGCAAAATAAAATATTTTTGATTTCCCAATGCTATTTAGCTACCTAGGAACTTTTCTCTTTCCTTCTGCTGAGGCAGTAGCACATAAAGCTATAATTTCTATACAAAGCATAAAATTAAACTTTATACTAATTAAGAATATGGAGACATTTTTAAACTATATTTCTAATATATTACAGATATATTACTATTTGAATTGTAAATTATTTGTTTCACAGGTTTTTTATTACCTGTAATTATATAATTAAAATAGAATATAGGTTTTGAGAGATTACGTTCTTTCCCTTTGAATTTGTACTCTGATGCCAATTGTAAGTGAAATGGGGTTCTCCTGTATCCTGCACTTTTCTCTGAGTCTGGAAGGAAAGTTTGAAGTCAGATTTTTCATAATTTGTGAATTTGTGAACATCAGTTTTGGAATTAGCCTCCAAGGTCGGATTCAGACCTCCACTGAAAAAGCAGTGGGAATGAGGAGATGAGTACTTCGGCTGGTCATGTTGTCCCCAGAACAGCAGTGGGCACAGTAAGGATCCATTATATCCCATGTAACTGAAGACAGAATCAAAATGATACTGCAGTGGCTGCAAAGTTGCTCTGGCCTTTCTTCTTGAAACAAATTTCATTTACTCAAAAAAAGTATGACCATGTGATGACTGATTAAAAGTGGGCCAAATATTTAGCCGGCATCTCTAGCTTCAGGGGAAACTCGAAACTTAAGGTGGGGGAATGATCCTGTACCTGTGAAGGAGAGTGTATTTGATAGATGGGCTCTCTTTTGTTAGTCTCCTTCCTGAACAGCTTTACTTTTCTACATATTTTTATGACTTTATCCACTGAGCAAGCCTTCCTGTGGCATCAGGTACTTGCTGCAGAGCCGGACTGAGAGAGAGAGAGAATTTCAGATTTTGAAAGTCCCAGAAGGCCACATCTAATTCAGTGAATCAGATTCTCACACTTTATCTTCAAAGCCATGGAACTGCTCAAGCAGAGATTGGTAGAACTGCCTAGCCTTTGCACAGGCAGGACATTAGAACTTAACTAATTATCTGTGTGTCTATAAACATACATGGTAGTGTAGACTGTAACATTAGGGTGGCATTAAACTTAGTGCCTGTCCTCTTTACAGGCAACTGCCTACTTTCAGGGGCTGACCTGAAAAGCCCCTACTTTCAGGGGCTGATCAGAGTAGTCTGAATGAAGGTGGGGGAAGGTATCCTAGATTCCTAATTCAACCACTGTATTTAACACATGAAGACATGAAGGGGCTACTCCAGGTATCAAACATAAAACGCTGTTCAGTTATAGTTAATAGAACAATTTTACCATAGACACTCTGTTTGTAGTATACCTTACAAATTTCTAGAGATGCTAGAAGTACTGCAAAGAAACTCTTGAGTTATGAGGAAACTTGTGTGGTTGTGGGTGTAAGCTGATAACACACTGTATCTAACGTGTTTTATTAACCCTTCAGTTTTCTGACTGCATCTGACAAAGCTAATATGATCAGACACATTCTTCTTTCTTTACACAGATAGCTCTAGCTGTGTGGCTTCCTACACCTAATGATGTGCGTAAAGATCTGCTGCTACAGGCCTTCTGGGATGTATCTAGTAATGCACAGAAGCTGTAGTATCTCATCAAGCCTGGAGCTTAAAGATGTTCCTTATAGAGTAGATTTCTTAGGTTAGAACACAGGTGATACCCAGATGTACAACAGCAACAGGCTGTTCCCACCGTGTCTTTTTACCTGAAGTTACTTTTCACCTGAAGCAAACAGACACAACAATTAGCAGATTTTAAGTGTATGATTCATCCTGCCTAACTGTAGGCATGTGTGCCTCCAATAATCCACACAGAAGGAGAGCCAAGGAATTTCTCTGCTTTGTCATAAATGAATACTGAAACTGTAAAATAATCGTAGCCTAAATTTCCTTGTGTGGTGTTGAGCATCTCCCACCTTTGCTGATCAGTGTCTCAATATGCCAAATCATCATGGCTCTCTGTGAAAAGGGAAAGTCAACTACAGTGGAAAAGCGGCATTTGCTTGCTGCTTTGAAGTTATGGGGGATTTGCTAGCTAAATGTAATTTGAACACATTGTCATAAATATATTTAATTCTTGAAGCTGAACAAAGGTGCAGATAGATTATTTTTCCCTTAGATTTGCTTATATTTTCCAAAACACCTTGTTCCTCCCAGTGGCA